>CM033280.1:1800000-2329412 GCA_019343175.1 Oedothorax gibbosus | reverse complement strand
ATTTATTCACTTCTGTTCTCTTACACCCTTATTATTATTATTTTTCTGTTTATTTCTTAAATTTCTTTTGTCCAAGGTCTTTTTTTCTTTTGTCTAAAACTATAAAAATGAATCTTTCTCCATATCTAATTATAATAAATGGTTGGGAATGATTGATATTAGACTAATTGGATTATAAAGGACACCCTGCGCGGAGTGACCAATCGAGAAAAAGACTATTCTTCAGGATAGTTGTCACAAAATCGTTCCAAATGATCCTAGATCAAAAATATTTGGCAAAGATAACACAGGTTACGTTACATGATAATATTTATCGTTACTCTCCAAACTGTACTAAAAGATTTCGGGGAAAGAACGATCCGAACGATTCTTTGATATAGATTCGATTGGCTTCTTTCTGTTCTCTTTATTAGTTTCAATTCAGACCAAAGGACACGTGTTCAAGGTATTTTTACATTTCACAAAGAAAAAGTACACAAAATTTGCATCGTTTGCGGTTACGAAGTACTTTCCCAGCATCATCATACATCGCAGCTGCAGTTTAGACTATCCAAGGTTGATTTATTATGTGTTTTGAAAATTCCCGGGTATCAAACCCCAAATAAAAAGTTAAATTGTTTGCTATAACATCAGACTTTCGCGATTTTTCTAACGTTATTTTGTTTTAATGTTGCAAATTGCCAGAGCAGATGTTTTTTGATTCTTTTTTTTTATTGATACAGCTTTTCGATTTGCTGTTTCTATTCGTAGCTTCTCCTAAAGTTTTAATAATTACAAATTCGGACTTTGAAAAGGAGTGGTAATGTGGGTAGAATGTCCTGTAGATGAAATGTGGATCTTCTTTCTATGAAACAGGATCTTATTTTTACTTTGAACTTAGGTATAGATTTAAGCGATAAATTTTACTTAAATGTAACGATATTTAGCTTTGTATATTAGAATGTAATTAGTTTGTAAAAAAATACTTTATACATCTATCTCTATATTGCAGTGTTGCTGCCGCTGATCCATTATTTAATGTTTATTAAAGTAACAGCGGGAAAATGTGAAACCTTTTGCTTTGTTAAAATTTTAAACCACAAGTCTTCCTAATACTATTATTAGAATAAAACATTGGTCAACAGCCGTATTTTTCCATTCTTTCTAATGGGATTTGAAACTAACGAATACATTTTGCAATTTTTTTGATAATTACGGAAGGAAATAATAAAACTTATTATCATTGTGACAAGAATATTTTAACCACATTTTATGAATGTAAGACTTAAAGAGCGCAGATTTAAGAATTTTTCCGCTATTATCGTATAATGAGGCTGGCTTGACAGTTTTGGCCTGCTAGTTTGCAAAACTGTAGTATCTAAATTAAAACATTTTGTAAAAAAAATTAGCAGATTGAGCAGGATTCACTTGGCTATTCTTCCCTGCATTGGGTGGATAACGAGGCGATGAATTTAGACTAAATACTGGAGGTATCGCGTTATTCTGAACTTCTGATAAGAATATTTCTGATCAGATCCATTTTTGTCCTGAAACTGGAAAATAAATACGGGATAAAAAAGTATAAAGTAAACTATTCTTCTAGCGGAGAAACGTTACTAGTCAGGTACGACTTAAATCGGTTTTCTTCTGAAGCGAATAATTCTTTCACCACTCTCACCAAGGTCCCAAGTGTTCATAAATTTCGAGTTCGTATAAACAATGTCTTCAAATCGGCAATTTCGTTCACTTGGGTTCCTCACACACATAATATACAAAATAGAGATCTATCTCAATTAAGTTGCAATGCGTACACGATATCTTCCGTCTCGTTCAGTTTAAATTTTAATTACATTAGCTATTAATGAAATTTTTTTTAACATTAGCTTTTGATATTTTTCATTAAAATTTGTTTACTTTCATCTTTTTTGTATAGCTTACATTTAATAGTTTGTTTTTTTAGTTTTTTGTTTTTAGCTTTTTTTTAAAATATTTTTCTTTCGAATTTATTTTTGTATTGTTTTCGTTTTAGGTTTTTTCGCTAAACTATTGCATCTAATGAAAGTTCAGGTAGAAAATATGTGTTTCAATTACACAAGAAAGGAAAGCTAATATAATTGAGTGTTCATGATTAAATCGCAGGCATAATTAATATATTGTTTAAATAGCAGTAAAAAATAGTGAAAATATTACTTTGAAAATTCCAATAAAGTAAAAATAACAAAACTTATAACTGATTTAAACATTATTAAACTGTTAGCACTTTACTTTCATTAAACCCGAGCACATTCCACCTTTAAACTTTTTTTTCCAACCCAAAGTAATAATTTCACTATTTTTTACTACTATTTAAACAACTAGGGGCTGGCGCCCCCCCTCCCTAGGCGAGCAAGCTCGCACATCACTGGATTAAAGAATGTCACTCTTACGAATCACTATTCCTGAGATATCACCATTTCAAAAGTTGAAGTCGCATTCAACCTTTTTTTACGAAACGTTTAAAGCCAGACTTTTACGGCAGAAAATATTCCGTCAAACGTCCAAATAAACACTTTTAAATACATAATTTTGAAAAATATTGCGGGATATTTCGTGGGAGGGGTCGAGCCAGGGAGGACAGGTAGATCACCAGAAGGGGGGGGGGGGGGGGGATCGTCAAAATAGCATCGCCTCCTTTCCCCTTCAAATTTAACTTCACCGCCCGCACAGTGGTCTGGGAGCGGCCAAAATGCCAAATTTCGAAGTGTTCGCATTTAGTTCGAATTTATTTTTGTATTGTTTTCGTTTTAGGTTTTTTCGCTAAACTATTGCATCTAATGAAAGTTCAGGTAGAATATATGTGTTTCAATTACACAAGAAAGGAAAGCTAATATAATTGAGTGTTCATGATTAAATCGCAGGCATAATTAATATATTGTTTAAATAGCAGTAAAAAATAGTGAAAATATTACTTTGAAAATTCCAATAAAGTAAAAATAACAAAACTTATAACTGATTTAAACATTATTAAACTGTTAGCACTTTACTTTCATTAAACCCGAGCACATTCCACCTTTAAACTTTTTTTTCCAACCCAAAGTAATAATTTCACTATTTTTTACTACTATTTAAACAACTAGGGGCTGGCACCCCCCCCCCCCCCCTCCCTAGGCGAGCAAGCTCGCACATCACTGGATTAAAGAATGTCACTCTTACGAATCACTATTCCTGAGATATCACCATTTCAAAAGTTGAAGTCGCATTCAACCTTTTTTTACGAAACGTTTAAAGCCAGACTTTTACGGCAGAAAATATTCCGTCAAACGTCCAAATAAACACTTTTAAATACATAATTTTGAAAAATATTGCGGGATATTTCGTGGGAGGGGTCGAGCCAGGGAGGACAGGTAGATCACCAGAAGGGGGGGGGGGGGGGGGATCGTCAAAATAGCATCGCCTCCTTTCCCCTTCAAATTTAACTTCACCGCCCGCACAGTGGTCTGGGAGCGGCCAAAATGCCAAATTTCGAAGTGTTCGCAAAATGCAAAATGAATATATTTTTTAATTAATAGATAATTGAATAGTAAAATTACCAAATATAAATTAATATTTAAAAATAATTTTTGATGTATTTATAGTTATGAAAAGTCAACAAATGAAAAATAGCCCGTTTTGAGGCGATACATTGGAATTCAAAGTACACGATTTATTATTTCATTACACAATTTTTTTGCATCTTTTTGTGTTTTATAAAAGGTTTTGTTTTATTTTAGTTGACTAAAAAATACAAAGTAATTTTTAAATTAGGTTTTGACTTTAGTTTCTAACTAAAATTAACTAGTTTTCCAAATCGTATATAAAAGATAAATCTAAATTTCAGCTGCGAACATCATAATTATAAACAGAAGTGTCAAAATCTAGCTGTTCAAAAATCTTTGCACAACGTTGCTCCAAGCCAGCTGTTACAGCAGATACAAAGTAACAAAACCGACTTTCGACCACTTCACTTAGTTCGAGTTTAATTATAAATAAAGAACTTAAATACTGGTATTATCTTTGTTCCTACAAAGATAATACCAGTATTTAAGTTCTTTATTTATAATTAGAGAAAGCCGAGAAAAGGTTTGATTTGTTTACAATAAGAATGTTTTCAAAAGATTCCCATTGGCTCTTGGGAAGGGGGGGTTGAGTTACATGCCATAAGGTATTGTTTCAGGGGGGCGGGAAGTGATTTCATCCTATATGTTACCCATAGAAAGTTTGACTGAAGAAGCCCAAGAGGCCAGAAACAAAGACTTTCGGTGACGAGAACACTCAAGAAAAAGGAAAAATACAAATGAAGATGTGTTTAATACTATTTCATCGGACCCTTACATTAATACCTTTCGTGCAAAGCCTAAAACAAACAATTAAATTAGAGCTACACGAAGACTAAAAAAAAAAAAAAAACTATTATATCAATATTGTAATCATAAAGGATGCTAAACAAATTATAGGTTTTCAAAGCAAAAATGTTTAGTGCTTCAACACAATTTTAAGACTAAAATCCTCTATATCAGTGGTTCTCAACCTTTTAAAAGCTACCACCCCCCTAAGGATTAAAAAAAATTTCACCGCCCCCTCTGTGAAAATCTTGTAAATTTCTAAGGTATATGGAATAAAATTACTGAATTATAAAAGGCCAAACTTTGAGTAATTTTTTCACACCAAATTTGTTTGAGGATAATAACATTACTTTTTAAAAATTAAAATGACATGCAAAACAAATGCTTTAAATGTGATTTTATGTTTTAAAAGTATGTACACTTTATTAGATAATTGAAGACAAATACAGCAAAAAAAAATAACGCACTACAAATGGAATATCAATCAAGAACATCAGTGAGATGGTTGTGCTTAATGGTAGCAGCCGGAATAACCGATCGTTGAGAGCATTGCTGTGAATTTTGTTTACAGCAGAAATGACATATTGTAAAGACTGATGCAAAAGGTCGCTAAGGGTTTTTGCAACCAAATGCTGTCTGTGAATCACGCAGTGAACAGCTAATGTGCCTGGGACTAATTTCTCCAAATAAGAGATAAATCCACGATGACGACCAACCATAGCACCCAAGAGGAATATTTTTTTCGTGAAAACAATCTTTGACAGTATTAAAAATAGACTGACCTTTAGTATCGGCAATCAAGCTTCTGGCAAAAGGCATCTCTTGAATAATTTTCCCTTCCTTCACAAACCGAACGTATTTTAACAATGAAGTCTCGTTAATACTTGGCAATGTTGTTTCATAAACCTGAAGAGAAAATTCGGTGTGCATCAAAAGGTTGCTTAAAGAAGCTTCAACATCTTTCGCCACCTCATCAATTCGCCGTCGCACTGTATCATTGCTTAATGGCACGTGTTTTATAACACTGGATGGTGCAAAACCGTTCATTATCACGAAAACGAATTAAGAATGCACTTGCCAGATGGGCCAAATAAAAATACTTAGGACGCTGGAAAAACGAACGAACATTTTAATTTTTAATAATACGAACAAGAATACACGAATTGAATAAACAAGAAGCATTACAGGACATGCGTGAAGCACTGAAGGCACGTGCGTGAGGCACGGAAAACAAGTGAGTTACAAAAAAGCGGGGCTTGTATGATAGTCCTAACAATGGTAACCGGGTAATCAATGGTATATTTTCTTTTGGGACTTTTAAAATTAAGTTTGAATTCCCAAAATATGCTAATCGCCCCCTACCGCCCAAAACATACCCACCGCCCCCTACCGCCCAAAACATTTCCACTGCCCCTTACCAGCCTCCAACCGCCCCCTGGGGGGCGGTAACGCCCCCGTTGAGAACCACTGCTCTATATGAATCTGTTTTATCAAAGTTTCTTTTATTTAGTTCCTAAAATACATGCATTCTTTGTAATTCTGATTTGATAATATACTTTTAAATCATATATAATATCAGTAATCATATGTAATATCAGTATTAAATCAAATTAATAAATATTTTATTTCCTAAACCTTATTAAAATTAAACGAAAATTCATTAAAAAGTCTTAAGATGAATATTAATACCATATTTGGCCTTAAAATCTTCAATAATAAAATGCTATTAATTAATGTGGTCTTAAAAAACTGTTGACGGTTAATAATTTGAAAGTATATGTTCTTTGTATTTATATTTTTGTACGATATTTTGATATTAAAAATTAGGTATTATTCCACAACTTAAATTTTTAATATTATATAATTATTCCACAAATTTTAATGTTTAATATTATATAATTCATGCATAGTTCAAAAATTAGTAAAAAAATATTCACATTAAAAAACTTTTTGTTTTCAATTAATATCATAAGCAAAATTGATAGCAGAAAATATTGAAAATAGTGTAAAGTTATTTTAGCTCAAAGTTTAATTTTTTTTAAAGATTTTGTTAGTGTTTTGGCTTTTTGTGACTACTTGACGTACGATTACGTATTACCATGATTTAAACATACGTACCCTGCACAATACATGTTGATTGAAGCTTCATTCTTTATGCGCAATACATACAATTTTCACATACTATTTTTTGCATTAACTGTAACTTAAAATTCATAGGTTTTACAAACTTGATTGTGTCCTATATCGACTCATATGGGTTAAAAACCTATAAAACCGAATTTGTATGCTTTTTTGTCAAAAAAAAAAATGATTTTTGACCGTTTTTCAGCCTTTTCCGACCACTGTGCGCCGCCGCATACACATAACAAAAAACTTTGAAGTTTCACCTTTTAGCTTCCACACTGACTATGTTTAAAACGTAAAAAGTGGAAGGTATAATAATCATTCAGTCCGTCTGTCACTTTCATCAGGGTTGGCATGGTTTTTACCGCCCCCGGTAAATACCATGGTAAAAACCGGTATTTACAGTCCTGGGAAAATTATGTTTTTCAAGCCTGGGAAAAACCTAATTATTGAAACAAGAATTAATCACAAAATAATATTTAATGAGATTAATTCAAATAATTTTAATTTAGAATTATATATTAATATTTATCATGGACTTAATATTTTTAAAAATTGACAAAGCTTCCGTAATTATTTTACATCTAGGGTATTTTATAATAAGCATTTACTTTTGTTTACTATTTAAGTGTTCCCGGCATACACATAATTAATTATTAAAATATTGTCTGTGGTACATATTCATTAAAATATTCATGTATAGGATAAATAATTATTAAGTTATGTCCACTAAATTTACAAATAAAATCAAACTACTACTTTACTAGCAAACTAGAACGCCTGTTGGGGGGGGGGGGGGGGGGTGAAGGATAACAAAAAGGGTGTGATTAACAAGGGATCCTCCTCCCAGACAGTAGCACAATTGAAATGACAGCCAGAATACAAAGATTAAGTTGTAAACAAAAAAAAGGAACTGATTTTTTTTATAAAATTGTTTAATTAAAAGGAATTACTCAGGTAATATATATCCTAGAAAGAAAGGTATTTCCCAGTTTTTCTCAGAAAGATAGAGGTATTTCCCAGTTTTTCCCGCTGGGATGGGAAATATTAGGTTTGGACGGAAAAACCCAACCATGACTTTCATAGCCGAAACTACAAATGATACAGGCATGTGTGATACGTCAAAAAAAATCAGGGCATAGAAATTAGAAGACATTGAAAATCTTAGAAAAAAATCGAATTCGAAGTACGTACTTCAATTATTTAATTAAAAAAACTGCAAAATGGGAATGTTTCTTATGATGTCACGCTTTCCGTACTGCGATTTTATTGGTTGTTTCGGTTTCAATTCAAGATCAGAATGCGGAATAGGACGAAAAGAAACTTTTCTTTCTATGGAAGTTTCCTTTAATAAATGATTAAAACAACCAACAGCACAGTAAGAAGTTGGCATTAAAAAATAACTAAAATATTCTTAGAAAACTCACTGTCGAATACCAAAACAAAAGTTATTCGAGAAAAAATGAAAGTAAGACCGCGCAGCTGTTGACAGATCCGACGTGAAACAACCCCATTTAATGCCAATATAATGCTCATATAAAAAGCCATTTTTATTAGAATTAAATCATCATTGCCATTCATAACAATCGCTTGAGAAACTTAACTTCTTTTAACTAATAAATTAAAAGAAATTTATTTTTACGACATACATCACTTTGAAATGACGTCTTAAAGGGATTATTTGAAATGTTTTTGAATTTAAAAAGCAAGGAACATTATCTATTTAATTTATTCCTTTTTCAATTAAGCAAACGATAAGAAACAATTATTGAATTTTCGAAAGAAAATAAATGAAACTAGCCAAATTTAGCGTGTAAATGTTTAATATAGAATTAATGCCTTTATCCTAATATAGCATTAACGGCTTTTATCCTGTTGTTGTGTAGAAACGTTCCAAGTGACAGATTTTGTTACTGCACGTTCTTCTACGCTCTTCGTTTGATTATTTAAGTTTTATTTTAAGGCAAATAACTTTTTCTTATTTTGAAAAAAATTTCAGCAGAATTGAAAAACAACCAAATAAAACCTTGACTTTGAAAGAAATTGACTACCAAATAAGGGAATTTGGGAAAAAAATTCAGAGAATCTTGTAGGGACATGAAAACTACGCAAGGAAAATTTAATGCTAGGTGAAATGGGCTTGTTTCAACACTTTGTCAAAGAAAACAAAACAACCAATGAAATCGCAGTTTGGAGAGCGTGACGTTATAAAATACCAATGAGCGTGTTTCAACACTTTGTAAAAGAAAACCAAACAACCAATGAAATCGCAGTAGCGCGACATCTAAGAAATATTCCCATTAATTAAGTTTTAATATTTCAAATTTTAATAATTAACGGGACATTTGTTTAACAGTTAATTCAGAGAAAAAAAGATTATTACGTTATTTTTTTAAAAATATAAGTGTACATATATACTTTTTCAAATAATCAATTGTTATTTGAATTCCGGTATACCGGGAAGTTAGGGGGATGCACCGAATATTCGGTTACTATTCGGTATCCGGCCACTTTAGCCGAATATTCGGTTTGAAATTTAAAAATTTCCAAATTTATTCAAGTTATCATCTTATAAAACGTCGAAAAATTCCCAAACAGGACTTGTTTTCTTTTTTAATAGACTAAAATTCTTAAGTTTTAGTTATTTATAATGTTAAATCAAGCTTTACTCAAGTTATATTAAATAAACATGTCTCTGTAAGTTAACAGTTACAATGAGTGGGCAGGGCTTAAAAAAAACAATTACTATATACATCACGCTTCGGCAAACAACAGTTGCACAAAAAATGTAGAAAGAAAATAAATAACAAATAACTAACTTAACAATATCCAAAAAGGAAGAATTTTCTTCAACCGGCAAAATAACATTCCCCCCAAATTATTGCCTCACAACAAAAATAATGGCAGGTTTTGTTAGACGTTGGAATGAAACTACGGATTTACCGTACGGCTACCCGCAAAATTACGACGGGAAACACGTGTGCAAAAATATGAAGGTCAACTTTTCATCACACGAGAGAGAAAAAAAAAACCGAGACGAAAACGAAAAAATTCTTTCAAGAGAAAATGAAAATATAAACATTTTTTAAACAACTTTTCGTACGAGCATTACGCGCCATCTATTGGCGACTTAGTGCTGTAAAAATTAGTTCGGCATTCTATTTTAAAAAGTTCCATTTTAGAGTTCTTTACGAGCAACTTGTTTATATTCCTGCTGTTTATTAAAATTTATCAGTTTTAATGCAATTAAATTTCGAAAATCCAATTAAACTAACTTCGCTTTAAATGATATTGTGCCTTATGTAAAGAAATTAAGCGAAATTGTGGGACAGCAATTTAACGTGATTTACGAACAGAGAAATCTTTTATTCTACTGAAATAAAAGTTTGTATACAACATTCGTTTCAGTAAGGTTACAAAATATTACATTGTTCAAAACAAATGTAATTCCAGGAGGACCAAAAATGAAAAAACAAAAATCTGGAATGTTGAGCAGCATGGCTACCTTGATTGTATGTTGATATGAAATGTTTTTGCTTCTATAGGAGGGAAAGCGAGCGCTCTAAGCGAGGAATATTATATATTTATTCTTTAAATCAGTGTTTAAGCTGCGATCGCTTTTTTCGCAAAATGCGAAAAGAAATCGCATTTTGCGAAAATCTTGACATCCACTTTCGCTTTAAATGCGAAAATAAACAGAGGGGAGGAACTGATCCGATTGTTCCTTTTATGGACACGTTCATTTGGATCCGTTCATTCCAGACAGACACATCATTATTGCCGCCGTTTTGAACTTGTGTTCGGTGGATCCATCGTTCCTTTAATAGACACGTTCATTTGGATCCGTTCATTTCATTAAGGTAAAAAGTTTGTAATAAATTAGTTTAAAATGTGTTTTTAACTTGTTTTTCCTGAAATGCTAAAATCATTTGAAAAAAGCTAAAATTAAATTTTCGATTTTAGCTAAAATGCTAAAAAATTTCAAAACCCAGCTTAAACACTGCTTTAAATATAAGTTATTTTAGCAAACGGAAATAGTGAATTTTTGAAAGAAAATAAATGAAACTAGCCAAATTTAACGTGTAAATGTTTATTATAGAATTAGGTAATACTTTGTTTCGTGAATTTTTTCCTGTTGAACACAAATGTTGTGTGGAAGCGAGCTAAGTGACAGATTCTGTTACAAACCTACTTGTTACTAGGGGTGCACACCGAATATACGGCCAAAGTCTTAGCCGAATGTTCGTACGAATACCGAATATTAGGCCTACACATACCAATTTTTATATTTTTTGTCAGTAAGTTGTATTTATTATTTATCAATCACAATGTGATAACATAATAATTGTAATGCAATAAAGCTATTAATTTTTTAATTAAAGCAATTAACACAATAGTAGCACTCGTTCGTTATTAAAACAAGCCAAAGTGTAACTTGGTAAACATGAAAACAAAAGTAGGTGGATCCTATGTAGAATGAAAATTAGAAAAAAATAATAAAACCATGGATTAGAATTTTAAAATTTTTTAAAATCATAGAAAATATTTATCGGCACCAGCTAGCAATGTCGATAGCGATTGGTTGTTCTCAGAAACAGGAAACATTTGTGAACACAATAAATAGATTACTTTCTCCCCCCCCCCAAAAAAAGCGCAAACAGCTCCTTTTCTTACATCATAATTTGCCTCTACTAAATTTTAAATGTAATTAATTTTTTCTCATTAATCATTCATTTCATTTTCTTTCATTCTCATTTAATATAACTGATATATCTTCATTTAATGGGGTTGTTTCACGGAGGATCTGGCCATAGCTTTGCGGTTTTGTTTGCATGTCTATTTTGATGTTTTCAATAATGTTGCCAGCAGTTTTAGAAGAAAAACTACGAAAAAATACCATTTAATTCTAAAATTACAAAAACATACCATAAAAATACTAGCAAAGCGTTTCACGTTTTTTTAAAGTCACTAAAAAGATTCCAAAATGCAGCTTGTATTTTTACGATATTTTTTTGTAATTTTTTAATAATTCTAAAATAAATTCTAAAATTACAAAAAAATATCGTAAAAATACTAGCTGCATTTTGGGATCTTTTTAGTGACTTTAAAAAAACGTGAAACGCTTTGCTAGTATTTTTATGGTATGTTTTTGTAAGTTTAGAATTTAATGGTATTTTTTCGTAGTTTTTCTTCTAAAACTGCTGGCAACATTATTGAAAACATCAAAATAGACATGCAAACCAAACCGCAAAGCTATTGCCAGATCCTCCGTGAAACAACCCCATTTATAAAAATACTTTAAAGAAACATGAAGTTGGTAGTTACATGATGTTTATTCATAAACATCTTGTAACTACCAACTTCATTTTTCTTGTGTTTCTTATATATCAGGGTTGTTATGATTTTACCCGACCCGAAAAAACCCGGGTGGTTTTTTTTAAAAAAAAAACCACTTGAAAAAACCCAAGTGAGCAATTGAACTTAAAATTGCCTTCACTGAAAATTAAAAAAAGTAAAAACTTTTTATACATCCAAAAAATATACATTTCATATAAATTTTAATTAATATTTTAGTATTATTCTTAATATATTTTTACATTTTTGTACCTTCAATATTTAAAATGCATTTACAAATTTAAATTTATATTAATTATTTAACAATTAAATATAACAAATAATTTTTTTTAAATTCAAATTTAAATTTATATCGTTAAAATATTCTGGATTACATAATTTTACACATACACAAACAAACAATAGGTACTTGGTTCTAGACAATACATTTATAAATTTAAATATACATTTATCTAACAGCTATATGCAATTATTTTTTAATTGTTACAATTTAAATTATATCATTCCCGATTATCTCTCTCAAGATGTTTAGTTAGTTTTAACCCATAAAACCCCTGAAAAAAACCAAGTGGGTTGGGTTTTTCATGAAAAAACCCGGGTTTTTAACAACCCTGTTATATATATATATATTTCTTTTCTTGTATTTATTTTGGCAAAAAATTTTATTCAGAAATTTGAAAAAAATTAAATCTTTACTATTAGGTCGAAAAGTAACCGAATATTCGGTGCATCCCTATACTTTACCATATGGTTCAATTTATTCAAAAGAAATTATTTGTATTTATAACTAATGTGTAACATTTTACAAAAAAAGAATGGTTAAAAAAACAACCGGTAAATAAGAAATTACTTAATAGTTACTTACATAAACTCAAAGCTGTAATATTGAAATAATTAAAAATATTTTTTTGTACTTCTAACTTTTGGATTCAAATAACAGCATTTAAATATCGATGTTGGGGGTAAATAATAGTGTGAAAAGGTTATTGTAAGCGTTCTGTTTAACAATATTTTTCCAAACTGAACTACCAAATAATGAACAAAAATTCTTAAGAATCTTATTGGTACTTGAGTCTCACTATTTTAAATTGTTTGGAATTATTTATAAATAAAAAAAAATATTAAATAGCAACAATAAAACTGCTTTTTAGATGAACTGTGCCTCAGAAGACGGATTTTAAAATTTAATGCGACTTAATTTGTGTTTTATCATTTCAACTACTAATACTGGTTGTTGAGCCCGTTATTAACCCATTCATGACGATTGAAATTAGCCTAACGAAGCTGACACTTTATGTAGGAAAATTTGAGTTACACAAAAAAACTAATTTTTTTTAAGTTAACGTTTTTATTTTAAGTGAAGGCGTAATCACAAATTCGTTGTGAATGAGTTGATAACGGGTGTCCTTTAAGAAAAGAACATTAATACGAAGAATTTTTTAATTGACTATTTCATATTTACTTTTTGAAGATAAACTCATTTCTTATTTAGGACGTTTCAGTATATAACATTTTAAGAAAATTACGTAAAAGAATCGGCAACACAGTTGAAGAGCTTAGTGGAAGAACGTGAAAACGAGCGTTCAAGTTTTAGTTAGCAATTAGATCTGTTAAAAACGGTACTACAGTAAAAAATAAACTTTACTTCTTACTTTTTTTATGAAAAAAGGGACACTTGTTATATTTGAACACTTTCGCTTCGCAGGATTTTTGTTTCCGCGTAATATGTGAAAGGAATATCATTACCGAATCCTTGGTTGTACTTAAGGAGGCAATAACTTGTTCATTGATCCAAAAATCTATCCAAATCTGATCCAAAATTTTTTTCTAAAATGCACGTTCTTACACCAAGTTCTTCAAGTTAACAAATAATGTATTAAGAAAAACAAATTACGCGAAAATTAGTTTTAACTTACAATAATGGAATCCAAACAAACATCCAAAAAGGAGTGCTTGCAATTTATGTTTGTTTAACGATTCCGTTCAACATGCGAAATTATGGCGGGGTAATTGCGTTAGTATTAGCAGATACTGCAACAAGTTACTAAGCTTGTTCAGGTTAAATTGTATAAATCCAATATCAGAAACTAATATTTATCGCTCTTTTACTATAAAATACAAATTTCACCCACTTTATTAGGGAATTAATAGAAACTATGAGATCGAAATTTAAAAAAATAATATGAGTCAATTGACTATTTTTGCAACGTCTAAATCAACGATATAATATACGCGACGAGAATCTCCAGCTCAAACCAATTCCCAAGCATTCATTGGTAGATTCGGTTTGGAGTGGTCATGTGACTATAATGATGGCCAAGTATTCGGTTTACCATATTTGCCGTTTAATTGGTCTAAACGCTCGTTTGGGGCCCGGGGCAATTTTGTTTTCTCTAAAAAAACATCAGTATCCAATATGAGGCAGTATTGTAGGGCCCATTGAAAGCCTAAACACTCGTTTGGGGCCCCGGGCAATTTTGTTTTTGTCAAAACAAAATTAAACAGAAAAAAGTCAGTTTTGGTTGGAGAAACATATACTTTTTTTTATTCACAAAAAAAAAGTTTCAAAAGATTCACGTTCAAAAACGAAACCTACTCGTAAAGCGAAACAACATTTTAAAAAATTGCTAACTTACCACACCTCTTTAAATCTAGAAGTAAAGTTCTAGTAAAACGAAACTCTACAAAATGACGAAAAAACATTAAAAAAAACCTAACTTACCAACCATCTTCAAATCTAAAAAAGCATGGGACGTTCAAAAATCATGCCTACACACACAGGGACACACGTTGGACACACCCCTCTCTCCTCCCTGTGCCTACACGCAAAACGGGTGCCAAACTATAGATCATACCAAATCCATCGCCAAACATGAAATATCCTCTGGTAAACCTTTAAAAAGGTCACGTGATCATTCACCAATGAATGCATGGAATCGGTTTGAGCTGGAGACGCTCCCAACCAAGAGCGCCAAATGACGTTTTTCTAAAAAATAATGTTTTGGTTTAAAACAGAAACAATGGAACATAATAACTAGAATGGATCTTTGGTAAATTATTTGTACTTTATTATAATTTATATTTTTGTACTTTATTATATTTATAATTATTTAATTTAATATTTTATTATTTGTAAATATCTAACGCATTTTTGAATGCTTTTCAACCTTATTTTACTTTTTTATTTTTACAATTGTAGGCGCAAAATTATAGGTTTAAAGTTATTGTTGTTATCAAAATATATAATTATTATACCTAAAATCCTTAACAGTTTATATTCCATTTAAAGAAACCCCAAACACCTTGTTCATAAAAAAGTTTAGTAATATTCAACTTGTATATTGTATTACTAATATTTGTATTTTTTTTTATCTTTTAAGGCTGTTCATTTGCTTGCTATGACAAATCAGTGAAATGCAGAAGTTGTTGTTAGGTCCGTTCAAAAGTGTCATTGAAAACTCAATCCTGAAATTTGAGAGGTAATGTTTCACTTTGATGATTCCAAGATCCAACTCATTTGTCAGAAATGAATTGAATCTCAAAGTAATCAAAATTCCATTCTTATGTACACTTTTTTACTTTTCACAAGAAATACAAGTACAGTAGAACCTCGATTAATTGTTAAGTAGGTCGGATAATCGAAAATTCGGGAGAATAGAGAATTTTCAATAGTAAAACGTCTTGTACGGTATGGAGGAGCACAGTAAGAGTGCAGACCCTAAATAGACTAGCTTTACAGTTGTAAATATTAGATTTTAGTATTATCTCCGATAGTGAGACTTCCTGGCAAACAAAAATGTCAATTCTTAATATTTAAAATATCGAGTGGAGTTCTGGGATAATTTCTTATTTTTCCGTTTAAATAGTAGATATCGCTAACAGCCTCAAGATTTAAGAAGATCAATGGAGTTTCTTGATTTCTTTTTCAGTATCGCTGGAGATTCCTTATTCTTAGAATCGCCATGCAATTCCGAGACAGGTTACTTTTGTGGACAACCGAGTATGATATTTTGATAAAGGGGGGTTGAGGGGACTCACAAACGATTGGTTAACAACGAGCTCCAGATAAACAAGAGGCGGATAATCAAAGTTCTACTGTACACATTAACTTGACTCGAACAGTTGTGGAAATTGTTTTAAAAAGGGGGGATAGGACAGTTGGCAATCTCGCCCTTGGAAACATTCTAGGGCGGCCATATTTGTGATTTTTTTTGGTACTAAGTTTATTCTAAAATATTGAAACAGTCCAGCTCTTTTTTGTGTGGGTCCCCTAGAAAGTGCCCTTTTGGAATCCAAAGTAATGAAATAAATTGAAAACCAACTGTCCCATTTTTGATTAATTCTAGGCTTGTGATAATTTCCTTATGTTTTTCAATTTCTGTCATTCTTGTTATGAGTTTTTATTTTATAAACTTTTCTTTGTAAAACATTTTTATTTTAAACATCTTAAACACCGGTTATTAGTTTTTATTTTGTACAGTTTCCAATGAAACCTATAATTTTTATTTCCTTTCAAATTATAGGAGCATGGGGAGCCTTGGCCATGCTTTTAGAATTTTATTTTTGCACTAAAAGTTTCATGTAATAGCACATATTAAGGAAATTTATTGGCAACAAGTATATAATAGGATAATAAATAAGCATTTATTTTAAATATTGTTTTTAAACTGGACTGGCCAGCTCCCTATAAGGAGACTTGGCCATGTAATAATGCAATTTTAAAGGACAAAAAAATTAATATTTCAAATTAATTTTGTAAGCATTAAATGTCAAAAAAAAATTATATTAAAATTCAACACTCTGGAACTCATTTAAGTATTTTACTGCATAATATTTACTAATTTTTCTAGTATTGTATATGAATTAAAATTTCTAATATTGTTCATAACTAATTTTTTATATTTATGTTAAATATATTTTATTCAGTTTGTAAACACATTAAAATGCACAAGATATAAGCCTCAGTTTGAATTTTTTTTATTTTAATCACACAAACTGTCAAAGTCAAAGCGCACTTTCAAAGCTACTCGTTCGTGCTCCCTCCCACTATAAAGAAAAAATCCGATAATATCTTAATATTAATCTGGAGTATTATTATACTTGAATTAATAACTTATATAGTTTTTGCAGAAAAAGTTTTATATTTGGTCATAAATGATAAGTTTAATTCAGTTGAGGTTTTCGTTTTATTCTAAATAAGTACAAATACTAATAATCAATCTATTACCTTCATAAAGTTATAATCATACGTTATTATTAACCGTGTATTTGATAAACTTTATGTATAGATTTTTGTAACTAGTTCACTTAGGGAGCCTTGGTCCAGTGGCCAACCCTCCCCACCTAGACATTTCGTAAAGAATGGCACATGGTGCTTTGAAGCCTACTTAATTGCACAAACTTTATAACTAAAATAAAACCTTAATATAACAGTATTTTAAAAGTACCATATACTTAAACTTAATTGAATTGGTTTTCTGAAAAAATCTTACAAATTATGTCTAAAATGTTTATGTTTTGGGGTGAGAAACTTTCTTTTTTTATTTTCTCCTCAATGCAAAAAAGTAGCTCAATAAGGGAGGAGGATCGAATCCACAAAAGTCAGTCCTCTTATTTAAAAAAAAATCCTCTTCTATGGTTATAAAAAGAGTTGAATGTGATTTATAAAATAACCAAAAGCATGTAATCATTGGAAAACTTGAACTATTTTTAAAAATATAGTTGGTTGGTTATGTTCTTTACATGTTCTAGAAACAAAATGATTTTGAAATTCTCTTGTATCGCAGTATGTACTCATGGGTTCTTGAGTGTGGACACCCTTCAAATCAGGAGAAGCTTCATGTTTTACTCAAATAGCATTGAGAAATTTCCAATTATTTTGTGAATTGAACTAATGAACCTGAAAAAGTTTATAAAAATATTGACTTATTTTTAACTTATGATTTCAGTTGTACATTTATATGACCACTTATTAACAAGGTTCGTTACAAACTAATTATTTTGAAAATAAGTGTAGCTTAACTTTGTATGTTGCAGTTAGATGGTAGCTCAATCACCTCACTAACACACGCTAAATTAAATATTGTCTGTGTTATGCTAACAGTTTTATTTTATAATAAAAAATATTGATTAATAATTAAATAGAAATTAACACTAAATATAAGTTTTCATTGCATACTTCCTTTTAAGTCTTTTTTTTTTAAAACTTGTGATAGTCGATAAACTTTCGGCATATGTTAGTAGTTAACACGAAAACGTCTAGCTCTTTTAGATTAGTAAGTTCCACCACACTTTATCAAAGGCCTTCTAGAAAGCCGCAACATATGATTTTTTGGTTTTTTGACTAAGGTAAACGATCAGTCGTGCTATGTCCTCTCCGAAACGCGTTCTTTTGGTAGAAGATTTTTCTAATTAAGGTGAAAGGTTAAGTCTGGTGAGAATAATTTTTTCCATAAATTTGCATGGAATACTTGCCAAGGCAATAGGTCTGTAACTTTCAGTTGAGTTTTTGTCTGGTTTCCTAATAGGAATAAGGGTTGCTCTTTTCCAGTTACTGGGTAGTCGGCCCTTGGTCCAAGAGAGATTAATGATGTCTAACAATCTCTTCTTTGCCTGCTCACCAAGATGCAAAATCATGGTCCCATAGATTCCGCCAGGTGACTTGAAAAGATTCAAATTTCCAATAGCGAGTTCCAGTTTTGTGGAGAGAAAAGATCGCTGAATAAGGGATTTTTTTGCTCTCTTGTTTCTGTGTGGATGGTTTCTTGCCCTGCGCGCAATGGTCTTGGTAGTGAATGACAGTTTGCTGATATTACTGTAATGCTGGCACAAAATGTCCGATGCATCTTTCCGACTCCGGGGAACACTCCCGTCTAGTGTTCTCAGATTGAGGTAGCTCTCAGATTGAGGTTGGCTTTTTTCAATATTCTTTACCAATTTCCACAGCTTGGAGTCGGGGGGCTAACTTGTAAATCAACAACATCTCTACCTATTTAAGATAAATTAAATTGTTTTCACAAATATACTTAGACTAAAGGCATAGTTTTGCCGTATGTTTTTTTAAAATAAGATTCCATAAAATTTTCTGTACATTTTAATTTCGTCAAATATTCTTTTAGAGCATTACCTGATCCCGGATCAAGAAAAATCTGATGTTATTCCAGAATTATGGGAGGGCCATACTGTTGCAGATTTTGTCGATCCTGACATAAGAGAAGTAAGTTCTACCCACAAATTTTTTTGGCTTTTGTTTTTTGTTAGGACTGAATTTACCAATGGTTAATAAAAATATTTTGTTAAATCCGTGCAATCAGTCCTATATTATCCTGCCATAAGCTGTAGGTAAAACAAAGCTCTTGGCTACAGTTATCTGTTTTATTTACAAATAATTATTTGAATACATGTCATGAGAGGGGTAGATTTTGCCAGATCTTTTTAAAGCATTGTTTGTTTTGGGAGTGAATTTACCAAGAGTTAACAAATATATTTTGTTAAAGCTGTGCAATCAGTCCTATATTATTTTGCCGAAGGCTTTAAGTAAAACAAGGCTTCGGGCTACAATTAAGTATTCTAACTTATAAATGTGTATGATGTTAAAAATGCAACAAATTATCTTTTAAACAACTTAATCTGACCTTTGAAACAAAAAACCCTACTTAAAAATACAATAATTTGTGTTTATAGTTGTGATATGGTATTTTAGGTTGATTTCATTTAGAATGATTAAATTTTTTTAAAAAATTACATTAACAATTGTCATATAAGAAAAATTGTATAATAAATTTTTTAACCAGCGACCAAAAAGGGCCATAGATTTATAGCCCTATAGGTTTTTGTTTCGCTATGATGAAATTCAGATAGGGACAAATGATTATAATGATTTATATCTGTTTCTCTTTGTTAAATCACTTATAAAGTTTAAATATTTTTGCTGTATCGTATTTGAGACTTGCGTTGCTTGATTACTTACATAGTAATTGGGTGTCTTCAAAGTCTCATATAAAAAATTAAAAGAACTTTTTTCCTTTTCTGTATGGATTGTAAAATTTTCTTTTCATTTAACAGTATTTTTTCTATCATTTGCAATGTTTGCTTTGCATACATAAGCCTTTCAGTACTTGTTTTGAATATTTTTTCCAGTTCTTGTTTAGCTTATTTTTCCAATACCTTTTGTTGCTATATAATTAGAATGTTATATTAAATGAGACAGTGTCACTTGATGCCTTTTATGGGCACCAACACCAAGTGCGTTTTCTTAACGCTGTTTTACCATACTTTGCTAAATTAAGTCACCCATACTTTTAATAAATCATTGGCCCCAACGATTATGTAAGAAAACTTTCCAAGCGAAAATAAGCTAAATTTATCGAAATAAACCACAAATAAACACCCTAGTCCTGAACAATTTATGTAGGACAAATTCAGTTATTGCTTTGGAAATGAAGGTGTCATTCACTAAGTTGTCATTAATGGGTGCAAAATTTCATAACAGGTTGATAAAAAAAAATTACCACTTATTTAAGTGTCCAAACCCTGTCTACTTTCTCTATTGTCAGCTGTTTTCTTGTGACTTTCAAGTGATGAAATTCAGATAGGGACAAATGATTATAATGATTCAGATCTGTTTCTTTAATTAGCCCTACCCTGTTTACTTACATTATATTTTTTATGGCGAATCTTTAATGTAAGCATTCTGGAATATTGTTTTTATTTATTGCTATCACTAAGATCACAAATGAATGGTAACTCTCAAATTTAGTTAAATTGAGACCGCCTTTCTTATAGGCCTGAGGTGCGTCTCAACTGAATCTCAACGTCAGGTGAGGTGCGTCTCAACTGAAATATCAACTGAAAGCATGGATAAACTTGTTATTTTTCTAAACCAAGCCCCATTTCTACATTTAATATGGATTATTTTTATTTACATGTGTCAATTTTTTAATTGCCAATGTATACATTTCTGGTTTGAATTGACAATTAGAGGGGTAGAACAACTGTGTACAATGTATCTGTAATTTGTATCTGTTGTCGAATTTGATGTCTTAAATTGTAATTTAAATCATTCGTAACCTTTTTTTATTAACCGTATTAGCGTCGTCACAAGCAGATCATTCTGTTGATGACCACATAATAGGGGATCTCACTTGTAATTTTTTCGTTACACATGAGCGTGACCTAGATTATTTGTGAGACAATTACAAATGTATGCTGATTAGCTTCGCACAACTCATAGGACTATTCTTTGTACCGAGAGAATTTTCTCGAAATTTAGTCCAAACTTAGAAAGTGAGGATGAAAGGAAAACTATTCGTGCCAAAAAGTATGCTCATTTTCTCATCAGGCTGCACTCTTAATTTCTTTGTCAAGAAAAGTATATATTTTAAAACTATAGTTAACAGGGTGTCCAGTAAAAGGGAAAATCATGAATTATCAGATAATTCGTTGATTCTGGGAAAATTAGCCGGTATTTTCTTGAAAAAATTAAAAAATCAGATTTTTTTTTAAATCAAGAAACGACAACCTCTGTCGGTAATCGCTATCATCCGGAATATTTTGAGAACCAACATTTTATAGTCATAGACTAATTTATTAAAAATTTAAGATTTGGCGGGTTTTTTTTAAATAAAATTTCTGCGGATTAGCCATGGCCGAATATTATATTTATGTTAAAGAGACTGAAATTTATAGAATATACTATAAATTTCAGTATGCCATAACTAATTGCAGCATACAGGGGAAAATAAAAAATGAATTCATTCTGGACACCCTGATTTAAGACATGAACAAAACTTAATGATATAAAGCAATTGTTATTTTAAAAAAACTAGCAGATTTTTCATGGAAATAAATATTTAGGCCTTAGTTTTATGTGTTAACAGATTTATTTTTGCTTTAGGATTCAAGAAAAGAAAGGTTTGTTGAGATTACCATCAAATTAGGAAATCTAGTACAAAACCCAAATTGCCTCGCACTGCTAAAAAGGTATGTGGTGATTAAGCAATTTTTTGTATAGAAATTACAGTAGACCCCGCTTAATGTGATCAAATCGGGTTGCCAAAACACCTGGCGTTGGCGATATTTTCGATTTTTAATCTGTAAAATAATCGTCACATTATGATTAAGGGTCCTTGAAAATTGTTTTGGGGGTCCTTGAAAAGTCCTTAAAAACTCCTTGATTTTTATTTTGAAATAAGAGTGGGAACCCTGTGTTTATGGAAGTGTTCCGCGTCGGCTTTGTTTTCCACACCTAGACGTAAGATTCGAAGTGCCTCCCTCATCTGAGCAGGTGTCGGAATTTTGTCCTCGATAGCACTTTTGGGTTCATTATCGGCATCAGAATCTTGTGACGAAGCTTGATCTTTGACACATACGGATTCGTAAATGTCCTCATCATTTAATGAAGTAGTGACATTGTTGTCCTCTGGTTGACAAAATCCTCCATGACTAAAACAATTTCGAATTGTTTTTTCCGAGACATCATGTTAACAAATGTGTGGCATCCAAAACATGTGTTTTTTTGGCTAGAGCGTTCGCATTAAGATCTTCAGCGTCTTGGTCTTCCATATTTTCTAAGATCCTTGAACGCATTTCCTTTCTGTAATGTGCCTTCAAGGTGCGGATAATTCCCTTGTCACACGTTTGAATTAAAGAAGTGGTGTTCGGTGGTAAGAACACGATCTTTATCTTCTTTAATGAAACGGTTACAGCATGCGCAGTGCAGTTGTCTATGAGCAGGAGTATGTTCCGTTTTAGTTGCTTGTCCCATTTCAACAGCCATTCTTAAAGATGGTGGTAGTCATCCAAGCCGTTTTGTTGGCAAAATAATCAATGGGAAGATTTTTCATACCTTTGAAACAGCGGGGCTTCTTACTTTTGCCAACCACTAAAAGTTTTTCTTTAGTGCCGGTCATACTAGCACAACATAGCACAGTTAGGCGTTCCTTGGAGGTTTTACACCCTTGCGTACTTTCATTCTTAAACATGTAGGTGTCTTCAGGCAACGCACGAAAATATAGGCCAGTTTCATCAGCGTTATATACATCTTCAGGTGAATATGTGGCAATAAGTTTAGGCCATTCTTCTTTAATCGACTGATCTGCTACTACATTATCGGCATCTTTTTGTTCACCGTGTGTCCTTCGGAAGAGTATGTTCTGCCTCTTTTTCCAGCGGTGGAACCATCCTTCTGTGGCTACGAAGTTTCCTTTACCCAATTTTGCTTCAGCTTTTTGGCGCAAAATTGGACCATTAACACGAGCGTCCCTTTCACGAACGTTTGTGAATCAGAGTTTTAATGCAGATTCCACCTCTTTGTCTTTTTCATCTCGATTTCTTTTACAATTCAGATTTTCGTTCAAAGCGCACTTTATTTCAATATCTTCACGATTTTTTTAAAATTTTGCACAAAAGCGGCTGCGAAACTTGCAATTGAACAGCAGCACTCCTTTGGCTCATTTTCGTCAATTTATCGTAACGATTTAAAGTGTCAACCTTTTCTTTCACAGTAAGATCTCTCCGTTTCCTTTCCATTGTAAAAAACAAACCAGGTTACAAACCGTATGAACTATGGTAAAGTGAAAATTTATGCTTCTTCTGCATGCGTCTTTTAAACACTTAGATGTGGCAGTTCCACTATCCCCCCCAGTTTTATTGTTTGACCAATAGCGACTCAGTAACCTGCCAAGGTCAAGTGGCATAGTGGCATACCCCAGACGCATACCTCGGACGACGGGAACGGCTTTCAACTGGTCTTGGGTTGCACTAATCCCCCCTTGAAATGTCGCACAAAGAAGACCTCCTGCATTTGTGTGACAACCCGAGTGATCGGTTTTGAAAAGGCGTGTCCGGAAAGAGAAGGTGCTTGACTTCACCGAGCACAAAAGTGCCCGATATAGGGACTTCTTTTAGACCAAGAAAGCCCCACATGTAGTTAAGAAAAGTCATTCATTTCCAACGCCAGAGGATAGAAAGTCATAATGGCCCGTTAAGGTAGGCAGGTGGCCCTCATTGTGTTCCGTCCGCACAGTGCTACGGAATTTTACAATGCTTGACCGAAAATGGCACCCCCCCTCTAACACGTGTTTAAAAGATAATACAAATACGAGCCAGACTTTTGGTAAGTTTCAGGAAACACTTTAAACAAAAAAAGTTTTCCTTGTTTTTATTGATTTCAGGAAAATATAAAATTGACATATAAACTGATAACAATAAACGAACATTCGATTACAATAAACGATGATTTTTCAATGTATTTTGATATAGGTGGACGCGACTAAGCGATTTTGATAACGATTGATAACATTAACCGTGATCACATTAAGCGGCGTCTACTGTATTATTTATGGTTTCATTTAAGTATTGTTTTTATACTAAATATGGTAACATTTTGTTTTCGTACTGTTAATTTATGCTTCTTTTCAAAGGTCATGCAGTGTTAGCAGACTCAGACAGGAATTTGGAGAATTGGGAGTGGTGATAGATAAAATGTAAGTTACAATTTCAGGGTTACAATTTCTCCTGAAAAGTAAACTCTTACAAGCTAAATTCGTTTTTCTTTGGGTTTTGTCAGATTTTAGTTGACTCATGGAAATTATTAAAAATAATTTGATCCTGGAAGTTTGGTTCAAAGAATTTTATATCAAATAACACCGTAAATTGCGTCAAATTTACACCCGCTGACTTGCTGGGTTCAGCGCGGCAATACTGAGTTTGTAACATCTTTCGGAATTTCTGGTCATGTACCAGTTGCTTGATTTTGGAAAAGGGAAGTATTAAACTTTCTTGTGGCACCTGAAATACTTACTATCCAATTAAATTTGGAGGGTTAGTTTAAATCGTTGCACTGTAACCAAAGTAACAGGTCTGCAATTTAGTTGATTATTTCACAAAATAAGATGCTTGAATTTTTCTTAGTATTAGTTCTTGTGGTAATGATCATGTTTTGTTTTCTAGGCCCACTACAACGATGCTAGGGTTGGTCGTGTGGCCTGTGAAGATAGTGAAGGCCGGGTGCGTAGAGTTTGCATTAAATATGATAAAACTTCTAGTACAGCAGAGCACCAAAAGTCCGCAGACCTCAAATTTGCCATCGTCCAAAATCCACACTGGATTTGCAGTTGTGAACATTGAATTTTAGTGTTAAGTTATCTCTGAAACTGTGACATCTAGGCAAAATAGAGTGCCAAAACATTTTTTAATTTCTATTCTTATTTTTTATAATATCTGAGCGGTGTTGGAAAAGTGCTTATTTTTTGTAAATATCACTTGGAGTCTCGCCAGTTTAGAAGATTACGGCAGTTTTTTCAAAATTTAGGATTGCCAAACATTTGCTTTTACTTTTTTTGAGTTCCCGAAGTTTTGCTATCCTAAAATCACTGTATTTTCCGGATTTTTTAATGCCCGGATTTCAGAATCACTGGAGAATTCCAATTTCGGTGTAAAATACTGATAGTTGAAAAGCTGAAGTCTATTTCAGTGTCCCCGAAGATTCTTCCAAGAATCGCTGCCTTTTGTGAAAAGAATGATCTTGTTGGAGAATTTTTTTATGTCGAATTAGAGACGGTCGGTTAACAGAGGTTAAAAGACGGGCAGATTATCAAGGTTCGACCTCCATTAAAAAACTTGATTTCTATCCTCATCTACTCACATTGAAACCGTTCCTCTCAAGTCACGTGCGTTAGAGCTGTGATATTTGGCGTTGCTAAGAGAGCAACCACCAGCTTTGATTGCCGCTCTTGTTAAATTTTTCTCTTTTGGGCGCTTTTGGTAAAAATCAGTTTTTTTGCGCGCTCTGTGTTTTTTTTGTTGCAATTCACTTGTTTATGACAGTTGTTTTTCTTTTTTCTTCTACATTTATATTAAATTAGGTACTTATGGGGAAAAAATAAGGGATTATTTTTGATGGGTACAGCCTATGCAAGTAAAAAAAATATTACCTCAGTTTTAAAAAAATTTAAATTGACACTGTTTTATGCATCTATTTGAACTATTATATTAACCTATTTGTTCTGAATTGGGTTGTTAATAAAAATTTGCATTACTTGAACTGCTTAATGAGCTAGCATTGCTCAATTGGTTACAAGGAATGTCCCTGCATTGAAAGTTTGGAAAAATTGAAGCAAAATAACTGTCGAGGCTGCATTCCAATTTCCATTCAAAATTAAGATTAGAAATATATTTCTTAACTTAAAAAAACTAAAAAAGTAATTGAACCCCATTTTATATGGCGCCTCATCCATTTAGGCATGTCGCTGGAGGGCGGACAACCTGCACCCGTAGTAACTACTGTGCCCACCGCAGAACACACCGATAGCACATACTCGGGACAGCACACATATGCCATATCTGGAATTCAAACTCACTCGCTAGTGTAGGGGAAACCACCATACAGGCTGATCTCTAAATATAATTTTTCTCTTTTAGCTTAATTATTGAACATTAGCTGTTGGGTCCAGAGAGAGAGAGAGTTCAGTTCGTTCAGTTTCAGCAGCAAAGTTCTTTGCCCTGTCATCGGTTGAAGACAATCCCACACGAGGATGTTGTTACCTTCATGGTCAGGTTGATCAAAAAATGCACACTACTTTTATTTGTTAACTTATTAAATGCCATCACCTTCAAATTTTCTTTATGATCATTAATTACCCAGGTAGCACAGCAGTATTGTCGGAAACAAGAGCTCAGGAGCATTTACATTTTACTGACACTGGAAAATATGGGGGTGCAATATTGGTTTGGATCAATGTGCAATATTGGGCGATGTCGATGATATTGGGCATGATTATTGGGCATGATTGTATTGCTGTTTTGACCAGTATTGACATGCTTTTTTTTATCAATTACATTGCAATAAAACAGTTTTTAATCTCTTGCAGCATTTTCCCAAAAAAGAAACTTACTATGGAGACTTGTAATTTTAGTGATCAAGAATAAAGTAGCACAAAATATCTACTTAGCAGCTGTAGCAATTTTTACAAAAGCTATAGCAATTTTTAGGCAAAGTCACAACGTGCAATGCAGAAATCAAAATGGCAGAAGCAGATACCCATAAACAGAATGAAAATTTTTTAACAAATACACTAATATCACTGCCTCAGCACGATTGTTTACTAAGCTGCGCAGACAGCAGATCTGGAAATTATACTTTCGATATTGTCTTCTTGTGTTAATCGATTCACAACCTTTCCCTATTTTGAAAGTAAATATTACAATCCGAAATTCTTGATTGAAAAATATTGCAAAACATAATATTTGCCTTTCACATTTGCACAATACCATAAGATTGCAATGAAATTAAGTATTGCATTTTTCGTAATTTCCGGAATGAAATCTCAAAGAAGGGGACGTACATAAATTACGTCACATAAAATGTTGACTTTTTTAACCCCTCCCTCCCCCTATGTCACGCTTGATCAAACCCCTCCCCCTAAAATTACGTAACGTTTTTCACCTCCCCCCCTCCCTTTAAAGAAAAAGTTAATTTCAATACTTCCGTTTGTTTCTAAAATTTGAAGGGGAAAAAATGCAGATTTATATATTTTTAAAAAAATTAACTTGGAAAGAAAAAAGTAAAATTTATCTTAGTTAAATAATTTATTCACAGGAATATACCAACATTGTATTTACATTTCCATTGTCCAAGGTCTAACTAGCCATTCGCTAATGTCTTTTAAAAAAGGGGGTCTGGGAGTAATCGGATCTGTCTAGTTCTGGGTCTTTTGGTATTCGTCCAGGTAGCTGCTATTCCTCTAATTGGTCAAGATAGTGTCGCAATTTAGCGTGTTACGAATTACTGTTACGAAAAGGTTTGTAAAATATAGGAGACTAATAATGCCAACGTTGTGGTAGATAACGATCTCCCCATCCTCTTTCTGAAATTGTTTCTTATGATAAAAAAAGATTTCAGATTTTTTCTCAGAAACTTTATTTTATGTAAAACAGATTTTCCTTGCAAAAGTGAAAATTTCAGAATCGTTACATCACACAAGCGATGACCCCTCCGTGTCACGATCCGTCATGTTGGTGCATACCCTTACCCCCTCTGAGCGTTACGTAATTAATGTACGTCCCCGAACAGGGAAATCTGGTTAAAATCGGTAGAAAATGATCGATTTCATCCAATGAGCTCCAAGTTCGGCCGATACTCATGCGACATTGGCCGAAATTGTTGTGCTACCTGAGAAAGGGCAACATTTTAATATATATTTTTGTTTTCCTTTTTAAAATATTTCTTTAAAAAATTAAATTAAAAATATACTAAATGATAGTAGTATGTTTTAAAGTATTTCAGTAACACATGTTAAGTATTTTAAAAGTTGGTAACGAAATAATAAATCTAGATAATAAGGTCTTTGATAAATTTTTATTTTTTTAATACTATATTTTTGAAAGTTTCTTGATGATATATCACATATTTTATTTATTTGTAATATTTCATGTTTAAATTATTTTGGTTTTCCATATCATGAAAAAAAGGAGAAAAATTGAGTTGATAATTTCTAAAAATGTTGTCAAATTTTACATGTTATGTTTTGATTCATTCAAAACATAGTTTAAATCTTTGTTTTAATCTGTTTAGGCATTTACATGCTTGATGGAAATGCAGAAGTTAGTTGAAAGTGTATTTGGAAACTCAATTGACACTGTTAGAGGTAATATTGCTTTTCAGAATAATTTCTTGTGGTCCTTGTTATGTACGTCAAAAAACATTTGAATATTGAAGTGATCAAAGTTAAACATTATGCAAATAATTATATATATATAGTTAAATATGTAATGTTTGATTTTTAAGCAAGCTGCTTGCTATGAATTCTTTTACACAACATTTACTTTTCATATAAAAATCTCAAACATCTTGACTGGAATTTTTTAAAAATATCTGCATTTTTCTTGCATAAGTTTTCTATTTAGTGTTGATTGGTGTTGTATCTTCTGTTTCTATAACTTGTGGTGTACTTTCATGGTATCGTTGCCACATCTCAATGGCATATCTTCCTCTGTAGGGAAGTTTCAGAGATGAAGTCAGTAGAGCAGTCAAAAACATAAGGTGCTACGCCAGGACAGTTGCCACTTCTTTAATATTTTGTAGTCCCATCAGCAGAGATTTTCATGTCCAGTCATGATTTGCGATCCCTTTAATACTGAAGGTCTTCAAATTAACCTATTTTTTTTAAATTTGTGATTTACACCTTTTCAGTTTCGTGTTGAAATATCCGTTGTTCAATGGAAAATCTCGCCACTAGCTGCCATCTTCCGAATTTTAAAGATTTCGGAAGGTACCTACATCTTTTGTACTGATTAAAAGTCTTAGCAATCTGATGATTTTGAATTTTTTTTTCAATTTGCAAGTTTTAAATTCTTGAGGATTCACGATTTTCTGTTTTTGCCATTTTTAGATTTACAAGATAATGTAATATAAAAAATTTTAAGGTTCCAGGTTTGTTTATTTTCGAGATTCTTCAATTTACCAATTTTTTTAGAAGCTTGATTTACACATTTTCTGTTTCACGATTTGAATATTTCGTAATTGTGATTTGGTCATTTTTACTGTTATGTGTGCGCCAAAGCAAAAACTATTCATGAATTACTATTTTTTTGCCTATTATTTCTGATACCTAGTTCCTGGGAACTAAACACTAGGGATCCCGCGTGATGAGGCTGACCACCTTACCCGGACAATTGCATTGTAGTTGTTTGCAATTTTCTCCTTGTGAAGATGGCATATACTAATTTTGCTTTTTTAAACGAAAGAATCACTCATCCACCTACAAACACGCTGTTTTAAAATTGATAAATTACCATTTTTCATGTTTTAAAATAACCTAACTTAAATATATTTTTCTTCTAGGAGGAGTGTCCAATAAAGAAGCTGAAGAAGGAATTCTCTCTAATCCATATAGGTAATACATCTGACTTAAGTTTGTTTTATGTGCTTGAATGTGTATGGTTATAGATTGTTAAATCATTGAATTAAATGGGATTTGTTTAAATCAAGTAGTAGATAGTTATCATGCAGGGGTCCTACCTGTCCTATAAATCCTATATATTTTTTCGGGAAAAACATCCTATATTGTTCTATATTTTACACTTGTCCTATATTTCTGTATTGATTAGGTCTATATTTTCTTCAAATTTGTAATAACTGCGTCTTTCATCGCGATATTTTATATTTCTGATTGTTAGCTGCGATCGTAATGAAATGTCCTGTTCCCTGAAATTACCTCTTATCATGTCACCTGAGCTGCATTTCTGTCCTTTTCTGCGTAACAATAGGGAAAGTGTGTCGACAAAGGTCACCTGAACACAATCCTTTGCTCCCAGGGACGGATTTCGAAGTAGGCTGAATCGTAGAGTGACGAATTTTCGGGGTCGGCAAATTTTACGACCCATTAAAGCGGCATTCAGCACAAAAAAGTTATTATAAAGATACTAATATTTTTTTTAAAAAAAGACAAATAATTTACATTAATGCGTAAAATGTAAACGGATGCATATTGTATAGTACTAAGGCTGCTGCGAGGGCAATTGCACCCTCTCCCCCCGGAAGTTAAAAGAACAGTTTAAAAAATTCGCCTATTATTTCGATTTAGAGTGTAAAGGTTATTCTAATATGAAAACAGATAGTCAAGAAAACTATATCTATAAAACTTATAATTATCTTATAAATATATAATAAATAATATATAACTTATCTTATAAAACTATACTTACAACGGAAGTGTGGGATGTGTTTTTTGTATTTACATTAAGATTTCTTTTAGCATCAATTTAATAAACTTTGAATGTGGATCACATTGTTCACTTTCCTTCCGGATGTACAAAAAGTATGAAAGTTGGGTCTCTGAGGTCTTCTAACCCAAAAAGAATTTTTAATATCCGACGGATAGAACCGATTTACGGGACATCATTAGCATGTCAATACTTTTATATGGTTTATATATAAAATCATAATCAATACCTGATTAATCATTTTTGAAGGCCTATGGTACATTTTTTCAAGCAAATCAATATCTTTTCTGAGGAAATATGACCAAAACTAAACAGGATATTCCAGTTGTAGCCATTGTACAACGGCATAAGAAATCCACTTAGATTTAGAAGTGATACTTTTTCTAATGTATCCCAGCTTTCCTACTTGCTTCAACACACTGCTTACTCATTTAAAAAAAAAAAACTTTCAACTAACTCACTACCTTGGATATTTCCCCTCTGTAAAACTAAAGAATGTTTAGGATAGTTCTTACGCAAGGTCTAGTTAACACTGAACGCCCCCATTCAGTTGCAAGATCATTCTGTAACTACTGGATTGGTGTCGTAGAGTTCACTGTACTCATCACTTTTAAGTCATCTGCAAAAATGCTATTTATCTCCCCTATCATCAATAAATATGATAAATAAAATTGGCCCTCAGACCGAACGCAATCCACTTTCTATTAGTCAACAGTTTTCAATGCTGACCTGTGCAGTTTTCCAAATAGAAATATTCTATCAGGACTTATTAAATGAGATAATTCTACGTCAGAAAGACTTAAAGCGTGATTTTATAAATCAGAAGCATAACCTAAGCCTACCTCCTAGAAAAACTGTTGTGTGTGCTTGCTTGTTCAATTAAGCTGTATTTTATTTTGTGGGACGAATGTGGAAATAAATTGTGAATTAAATATATAGTTTCAACAATTTTCCATTGATTTATTTACAATGAAGCCTTTCTTACACTTTCTGAGCAATGGCATTATGAGTACATCAACTACTTTTAAAACAAACTACTGAGGTGATGTGGGATTAGTCACTTCATATCGGCTCTGCTCAAGTAGACATAGTCGTGACAACCATTAAGATACAGGAACCTGTTAAGACCTTAAATCAGATGAACACACAGCAGATCAGCTTAGAGAAACTGAATCGGCACTAAATTGCCTAGCAACACGAAAGCCTTTGCCAACCCACTGAAGCTGTTGTGACTGCACATTGAAGTGGAGTGGCTCCCTTCAGCCAGTGGGAAAACTAGGAACTTCACTGTTATGAATATCACCATTATTAGGAACATGAAATAAGAAATGCAGTTGGTTGTGAGGTTCGACAGACTTTTGCATGTCATTATCACAATTGATCTGAAATGTCATTCGCACAATTGGAAACGCATCAACCCCGTCGAGAACATGGGGGTTCCACTTGACTTCCTCGAACTGGTCATCTGTTCATGGGGTTGTTTCAGGCACAGGCGCACTCTCTCACCACCATGCCCGGGTGGCGCGTCACCACCAGCTGCGGGGGGTCGGCATCGTCGAAGTGCAGCAGGTCGAGGGGGCGGAGTCGGCGGGGGGCGCAGCAGGGGGCCCGCCCCACCAGCCGCTGCACCAGGGCGTGGGTGGAGGCAAACGACGCGCCCGCCCCTTCGCAACGCCCCTCGCACCAGAAGGCGTCGAAGGAGCTCGGCGCCACCACCCACGCCCATCCGAGGGCGCGGAAGTCGACGCGCATGCCCCGTCGGCGCCCACACGCCCCACCCCCTCCTCCCTCCCGGGCCCGCCCTTCGCCCACCTCGAGGCGCCCCTCGCAACACGGGGACCCGGAGCAGGGTACCTCCACCGCCCCGCCGCCGTCCATCTGGAGGAGGGGCACCGGGGTGGAGGTGCCGTTGGGGAGGCGAAGGCGCGCCCACTGCAAGGAGGGCGGGAGGTGGAACACCAGCGCTGTTTCTGTGCACCCTGCAACAGAAGGAGAGGAGGTTAGAAGGATCAGACGAGTGGATCGCTTACGGCAACCCAAGCATTTTTTTGCATCATTCTAATGAAGAACATTGTGTGTTTTCGTTCCGCTTTTTTTGTTATTTTTGCCATCCTCATCATATTCTTCCACAGTTTTCATTTTAATTCCCGCTTTTTTCAACATTCTCCTGTTCAATTTATTAAAAGAAAATTCACTATCCAGACTCTGACGAAATTACGTCGTCATAGAATCTCAGGAGTTTGCCGACGGTGAGATTGTCGGAATGTCCGGAATTGTAGTACTTTTACTCCCAAAAAGAGTTCGCTGGAGTTTTCCTATCGCGTGATGGTCAGTTTGCCGAATACGAGATCGCCTAAGTTTTCTGAATATGGTATCCCCGTATCCGGATTTTATAATTTACTGGTACGCCGGAGTTATCCAATTACTAGATCTTCAATTTCCATCGATTATATGTTTAATCGACTTTGCCGATTGCTTCATCCCCTAATTTTATCAATGATGGAATTGCCGAATTTTACCGATTCCTAGAATCGTGGTTTAGAAATGTATTAATTTGCTTCATAAAATGAGGATTTTATGGGAAAATTCGGCTTTCTGAAGAAGTTTTATGTATTTTTTGGTATATATAATGAATTACTTTGTTTATTTTTAAAATATCTTGAAATATATATGACAAAAAGAGGGTTGCGCTTTTGATAACCTGTAGGGGTAATTAGGGATATAACTAATTTTGTACTTGGACTACATAATTATTATATTTATTTTTTAGTATAATCTAGTATATGAGTAGTGAATTATAAATATATATATATATATATATTATATATATATAATATATATTACATATTATATATATATATATATATATATATATTATTATATATATATATATATATATATATATATATATATATATATATATATATATATATATATAATATACATATATATATTATATATACTATATACAATAAAACAATTGAAAAAAATATATATACAATACTAAATAAACATATAATAAAAAAAGAGAGAATCTTACCAACTGGCGCTAAAGCTGCCATAATCAGTAAAAAACAAAATAACGAATACAAAAACAAAAAAAATGAAAAAATATAAAAATTAAAAATAAGATATGGAAAGAAACCTAAAATAGTGGGAAAGGCCATTTCATCAGGAGGTAAAACCCTTAAGCCACTATTAAAACAATACACTTTTCTGTATTGGGATGGACGAGAGTCAAATCGAAAAAATCCCATTTTACCCCGAAGTGTACTGTGGAATTTCCAGAAGAGAATTAAAAACAAAATCAAAATTAAAAAACAAAATCAAAATTAAAAATATAGATAAAGAAAAACTTACATAAAGCAGATGAAGCGAATAAAAAACAACCCGAAACTTTGAAGCCAACCGCTTCTCACAAAATCCGAACTAAAAACTTAGGTAAAACTATTGACAGTTACAGTGTAGAAATTAAGTGCGGTGAAGGAAAAGAATAGACTATGAGTAAAAATTTAGTGACGTCACAAAGAAAATTATTGCAGATACTTCTTATAAATTTTGGAGGGACATTGTTGTTGATAAGTGTACGATGGAGGTCAAGTTTTTGGGAATTTTTTAAGTTATTGACGTTGCAGATGATATTAATGCGATGTAGGTGATTTATAATGCAATTTCTATAGACTTTAACAGAAAGATTAGAATTCCAAGGAATAAGTCGAATAACATCAAAATTAAAGTCATTACGTTTATCATAAATGTTGGTATTGGCAGAGTTATCTGAGATCTGAATTTGTATGTCTAAGAATTGTAATGAAGAAATAGAGTTATTGGTTTTCTTAAGAAGAAGTTCTGATGGGTAAATTTTGTGCCAAAGGTGTATAAAATCAGGATAATCAAAGACAATCAGGTCATCAAATACAACAAACATTATAAACCATACCAACAAACATTTTACCAACAAATCGGAAGGCAGTGAAGTTTAAAAGAGTGTAGTTTTTCTCAAACCAGTGTAAAAATAAATTTGCAAGGATAGTTGAAAAGGAACTACCTTGTGGTATTCCATTAACTTGTTGGTAGATTTGTTCACTATTGTAAATAAAATTAAAAATGCAAAAATTTATTAGTTTATTCCAATATTCCTGACTAATATTTAATATACTATTGTAATCATTATAATAAGCAGTGAGGACGTCTTTTAGGTGAAATAAAGGTAGGCTAGAAAATAAATCTTTGAAGTCAAAAGTGTCAACTGAATGAATATTCTTGTTATGCAAGTGTTCTAAAACAAGTTTATTGTTGATAATAATCCAAGTAAAGCCTTCACCGACAATAAAATTGTAAAGTTTGTTCAGCAAATTAAAAAAGATATCACCAGGTTTATTGATGTAAGTGTTGGAACCACAGGTTATAAAGCGAAAAGCTAAAGGGGTTTTGTGGAATTTTGGAGTGATGGTAACATAGGGAAATTTAATGGAGGAGCGATTAATTTTAAAATATTTATTGAAGGCAATAATCTTTTTACATATACTTTTGTAGTCCAAATTGGAGAGTTTGTATGTGTCAGATGATTTTAGTTCATTGTCAAGAAGAGACAAGTAGAAGTTTTTACAAATGAAAGCATAATTATTGGAGGCTTTGTCCACTGGAGTTATAATAAAATTATTTCGGATGTGTTTGACAGAAGCTTTTAAGTGTTTTTTATTGTAGTGGGAGAAATTAAAATTATAAAAGTTGTTATCTATGAAGGTTTGAAAATGTTTAAAAAGTGTCCACTTCCACATAGTGAACTGTTCCAAGGGTGTGTTATACTGATAAGAAATTTTAAGGATGAAATTGTCAATATTATTAAGAAAAGAAAGCTTATATTTATCAATATTTTTATGGAAGATGTATTGTTTTAATAGTGGCTTAAGGTTTTTACCTCCTGATGAAATGGCCTTTCCCACTATTTTTGGTTTCTTTCCATATCTTATTTTTATATTTTTTCATTTTTTTGTTTTTGTATTCGTTATTTTGTTTTTTACTGATTATGGCAGCTTTAGCGCCAGTTGGTAAGATTCTCTCTTTTTGTATTATGTGTTTGGTATGTTATATAATTTTTCAATTGTTTTATGTGTAATATATATATATATATATATATATATATATATATATATATATATATATATATATATATATATATATATATATATGAGAAAAGTCCAATATCGTCACTAGAAATTGTGCAAAAATATAAAGTCTGCACATGAGGAAAGTCCCTAGGTTTAGGGTGACAATATAATAAGACAATATATATCAGTTTTGAGTCAAATATACTTCTGCAATTTGACTCAAAACTGAAATTTGCTAAATTTTGATATCTTCAAAATTGCAAGAATCAACATTAAATTGATAGGGGAAAAAAACTGATTTCTGTATTGGCTGTTTTCTCTAAAATGCCGTTTGACCAACCTGTAATAGGACTAACCCTTGCAAATGACGCAAGAAACACCTTCATGGGTCAAGTCCCTCTATTTCTCCCTATATTTTCTCTTTAATTCTCATTTTTAACATTTCTTTTTCCTTGGCACATTTTTTGATTTTTGCGTTTCCTCTTTTTTTGGTCAATCACATCCCTGTCGTAAGAACCATTTCTATCTACTCAAACCGTCGGCTCCAAATAACTGTTGGTCGCAAGGGGTGCACCCCACTTATAAATTAAAAATCCTGAATACGTACTTCATTATGCAATTGTAGGTTTTTGTGTTCTCATGCTACTATATGCTTTCTCATGCATATAACTACGATATTGCAATTGGCTACTACAAAAAAAAAACTCGTAGCCAACCTAACTTGGGTAAAAACAATGAGTAAAAAGGCAGAGGGAAAAGCGGTGCAATGATACAGGACAATAAATCATTGCAGCCGCGCCGATTTAAACGAAACAAGAAAAAAGTTTCAATCAGTCGTCTGGTTTGGCGCCGATATCGCTTTAAACGGCTTATTAAAAATTGTCGTTATTCCAATTTTTTTTATTTATGCGTAAGGAGCTCTTTTTTAAAACAAAATAGCAAATACAAAGATAATTAATTGGGGTTAAATTGTGTAAATAATGTAATATTGATCTAGTGGCTCTTAGAATAGCGGTTTAAAATTGGATGAAAAATTTATAAAAATTATTTTTTCAAATGTAATAATTAATTTTTAAAAAAATCCTACTTTATTTTAATTATAACTGCAATAAGTTAATATTTTTAAGTGAAAAATAAGAATATATCACAAAAAATATAATAAACATGAGAGTTTATGTTCTTATTCAAAATTTTAACCATCATTAGATTGTAACTCCGCAAAGCACGCCAAATGTTTTGAAGTGTGAATTCGAAACTTTTATTGCAACTAAAACCGAAGCAAAACATTGAGAAACGATATAAAAAAAACTGTTAAAAAAGTTATTTTTTTTAAAATAAGAAAGATAGTTGGAATTTTTTTCTAGCCCCTGAAAAAAAACCCATCTGCCTTGTGGCAGATGGTTTTTTTCATTATATTTCGAATCGGCAACCATGAAACACGAAAAAGAAACAATGATCCGTTGGGTGGAAACTCTTGTAACGTAATATTTCTATACAAAATGATCTGAATACACAATTTAACCAAAATACATTTTTCATTCTGATAAAATTGCCAAATTATCTCAAATAATACTCAAATCTGTTAGACCTTAAACGAAATTAATGTTTTAAACATGTTTTCTGGATGGATTCGCAAATAATTTATGGAACTCTTTCTATCGGCGGAAGGATCTTCTCCATAACATATTTTTATTTTCCCAACTTAGGTTGGCCATGAGTGTCTTTGTTCCGCTTTCTTGACGTTAGATGGCAGCACCACAAATCCTATTCCACTCAACATATTGACCCACAATTATTACTGCTCCACAATAAGAGAAATAAATTCATTTGCCCGTTGTATTATTAATAATATTTTTGAAGTTAGTCTAGTATTTCTAACATCAAAAAAATATAGGTAGAGATAACTATGGTAATTCTTTGTCTTTTTGAACTGAAAAACTTTTTTCCCAGTTTATCTGCATACTTAATAGAATGCACTGTGTTTGACTACCCATATTGTGTTTTATTTATTATATGCTGAGGAAACATTTCACAGAAACTTGCATAGTGCGTTGCTGTAGAAATGAAAGAGGGGAGGGGGACGCACGTCTTAAAAAAAAAAGGTGATTTAATTTGTCACAGGTATGAAATCGCCCACTTTTTCATATTACAAAAATGACAAATATTCCTTGTGAAATTTTACAATACGATGACCATTGTCAGTATTAAAGATTTTAAAAGTATATATATTAGATAATATTTAATTCAATAACTATTAATAATTTAGATTCATATCAACAAATATTTAACAGAGAATGAATATTAAACTGTCTTACATTATAGAACAGTTATTTTTCTAATCCCGTGTTTCACTTTTTCAAATCATAATCGTGCTGAGTGATACAATCCCGGTCGGAAAGATTAAAAAAAACAATATCGGTGTAATTTTACGCAATGTTTCATTTTTAATATCGAAAACGTTTCATTTGAAAATTCAACGTTGTTAAATTTTAAATAATTAAATTTAAGCCGCCGAAAATATCCGTAAAGAGCGACGTGAGAAGTAATGGAAAAGTAACGAAATTTTTCGTTCCCGCTAAAAGTAACTACGTTACAGTTACTTTCTGAAAAATCTAACGGCGTTATCTTAAAAAGTGACGACGTTACAAATAACGCGACCCACCCCTGGTTTTACCGAAATGCATCAAAAGGGCATTGAGTGCGGTCTATGGAATGACGATTTTTGTTTACATTAAAACAATTTTCAAACCATTTTTCTCCGCCCCATTTCAGGTTGAGCCATTTCACGTGGAGCGACTGCAGTTATCCACTTGGCGAATGTCCGTCTCTCCACGTGACACTCTTCCATATGCTCTTACGAAGTCAAAAACAAAATTGTTATTGACTATACAAAAAACGAGTCTCGATCACTGCGACTCCACTTATGTCGCGAAGGATTGGGTTGCATTTTACGAAATGTGTGTTGGAGTGCGCCCCGATAAGGAGAGCGCCCTGAGATGAGGAGCTTACCTTGCGGGACGAGGGTGGTGATCTGCGCGCGACTCGCCTGGCGCATGTACCTGCGGGTGAGGCGGCGCACCTCCCGGCCGGAGGGGGGGGAGCGCAGGTCCGGCTCCCGCGCCAGCCCCAGCTCCCGGAGGAGGCGCGCCTTCAGCCCCTCCTCCGCCCCCTGCGCCCCGGCCAGGAGGAGAAGCCAGCAGCAGCACCACGCGGCGACCATCCTTCCTCGGGCAGCGCGCATCCAGAGTGGCGAGGAAAGTTTCGCGTGTGTGGATCGATGGGCCGAGTGAATCATCTCACCTGGAATCCCAGAAAAAGTTGCCCGTTCCGAGTATTTCTTTCGCGCGGGGTTTTCATCCAAAAGTTCTCTTTACATGTGTCGCGTGAATGCGGTCATTTTTGAAAGATTTATTTTCACGACTGCATGACAATCATTTTAAAAAGGGAGTCCTCCTTATACCCAGTTCAGACACGGTTCTTATTTTTATATAGATGCTCAAAGTGGGTTCATGTGAGCCTGGCCAGCAAAAAAGCTTTTTCCTACAATTTTGTAAACTTAACCTCCCCATGGATCCATTTTGGATATTCTTTATTAGGATGACACAAAAAAGAAGCATCTCTTGATATAACTTTTAACAACCATGCAAAAACTCTTTAAGGTTTTTATTATTTGGTTTGACGTGACCGCTCTGTCCGGATTTTTCCCTTTGTGGAATTCCCTCCGCGATTGCAAGAGATTACTCCACGGGTGTGTAATAAGCAGGGAGAAACAACCATTTTCTTGCGGTTTCTGCGGTCGTCATGGAATGATGACATTCATTGTGATGTGGAAACAAATAATTAAAAAATCTTTTTATTAGGTATTAAGGCGCTATTTGTGAAGCAGGCTTTTTTATTGAGGAAAATATCACCTTATTTTTGTCCCCCAACAATCGAGGTATCGCCTCGTTACTTGACTGTGGTTCTAAATAACGACGTTCATCGCCCTCGTGTAGCTCTGGTGCGACGATCATTCAACCCTACTCCCATGCTACATTTTGGATTGGAATTGTATGTATCTTTTGCTTATACTTGAAAAATATTAAAACGTGTGACCGCACTGGAGATAGGCAAGTCGACAGATCTTGCAATTTTGAGCCACGATCAATGCTGCCTGCCACTTTGTAACGACATTAAACGCGGTGTCTGCGAGAAGGGGAAGTAAAAAAGATAGAACCCTAAAATGAATTCTAAATTATGTTTCCTAATTTTTTTAACGCGGTACATTTAGCGGATAATAGGGACATGAATTGGTTACTGGGGATAGATAATTGGATATTAAGATCGCCCCGGATTTCTCTTTTGTCTCACATCGGTTACTTTCCGCCGAATCATTTTTATCGTTTTAGTATCATTAGGTAATACCAATTATATGAGACTGGTGCAAGCTGCACATTAAATCTGCCTTAGGTCGCTATAGTGCAATTTTAATTCACCTCCCCTTTTGAAAAAATGTCAAATTTCCAAAGTTCTGTATCATTTACACCTAACTAAAAATTCCTCTTCAGGTTTTCTTTTTAATTTAATTAATTTTTTTAACAGCTTTAAGGACATGTTGGACTTCCATCTTATCAAATAAGTTAAATTTCTTCGATCGTCGCCAAAGTTGCATGTGCAATAATCGTGTTTAAAAGAAATGCCTCAAAAGGCGTAAAAAAACATTAAAAACCATATTGTTTTAAGGACATTATTCTTTTTAAAAAAAATTGTAATGCAGGTTTAAAATGCCTTTACTCAAGAAAATATTCTTGATTTCCTGATTTTGCTCTAACGGCACTTTCATAGAAGCATAACCAGAAAATGATGATAAGTCGTGCATCTACAAAAATATACATCGCATCCATCGCACATCCATTTGAAGGGGAGCACCGTCACTAATCGCCTCCTTCTCATCACAAACATCCCAGGAGGAAGTCGGGGGTGTGTTTGTGAATGAACCCGTGGAATGCGGTGACAGCTTCCGGGGAATGTAAACAAGCCCCAATTTTAGCTACACACGATTCTATTCTGGGAATACGCTCGCAATCTCCCCCCCCCCCTTTACTACGTGGGCCTTACTAATTGGAGAATGAGAAAAAATTCTCATTGAATGGGCACTTTTTTTAAAACAGATTTCATTTGGGTGCTTTAGACTGTTCCAAAGTTCTATGTTAAAAAGATAATTTTGGAATTTTATGACTGATACCCTGCCATATTGTGACAATAAGTTACAAAAAAAAACCCATTACGAAAAATTATCTATCCAACAGAGTTGCCAGGTGTCCGGCGGACAGAGCTAAACAGAAAAAACTTGGGATGCGAATATCATTTAATTGGCAACAAATTAGCTAAAAACGTAAGAAGTAAACATTCAATGTGTATCGCCAATTAACCATTTCAAATGGAAGGACAGCACTGTTGTCCGCAAGCTCTTTCCTGGTCTTGTGCGCGCTGTCATCGAAAAGCAGACTGCTTCAAGGGTTTTCAGTTCAATGTTTTCGAAGCTTCCATAAAAAAGATTTTTTTTAAATTGGCTGGTGATAATGATGTAAATTAAGAGTTACAGTTCGTGGAATGTTGGTTAAAGTGTATAGAATTGAATAAATTGAGTTTTAATATATATTATTATATGTAGACTTAAATCAAACAAACAGAAATATTTTTGCCAACCTATTAAAATGAAAACCATTAGGAATGACTTTATATGATGCATTTTTTATTAAACTAGGGGGCTCCGCCCCCTGCTGTATATTTTACAATCCAGTTATGTATCTATGACAAAATTGGGTCGAGCATCGGTCACCGCCATGCTAAGAGATACATTTAGACCCAAAACTCTTTGGCGCTATCTATATATATAAAAAGTCGTGTTAGTTACACTATTTATAACTCAAGAACGGCTGAACTGATTTGGCTGAGAATTGGTGAAGAGGTAGCTTAGAACCAGGAATAGGCTATAGGATACTTTTTATTCGAACCCAAACGGGTGTAGGAGTGCAAAACGTGAGCCGATTTCCCCATAGGAATAGCATTGTAAGATTAGAATTTCTTTTTATTTCAATTTAAAGACATTTCCGCGTTCAGCGCGAACGAAAATTAAGAAAATTTTAAAAAAAGAGCACGTGGGTTTAATTTTCTGGATTGTTATTTGAATATCAGTATTTTATTTTATTTGTTGATTTTAAATCTTTTAATTTGTTTTATGGTGGATCAGATTTCCTCAACTAGATTTTAATTATGTTTCCAAATTTAATTTAATCGGTGTTGACAATGACAAATTGTAAGAAATGAAGATATGGATGAATATATTCGGCATAAATAAGAAATTTGTACTTTATAAAACTTTTCCAACCATACAAGAGGATGAATGTCTGTTTTGTTTTCTGATGTTAAGATAGCGTAATGGCCTATTGAATTTTGGTATTGGCGTCTTTTGGCGAAGTTGAAACTTAAAGTAGGGTAGCTATTCCCATCCAGTTATATGGGTTTAGGTTAGTTTGAATTATCGTCGCATTAAAGCTACACACGAGGGCTATTGGAAACGGGAGTCGTAATTTAGAATCACAGTCAAGTTACGAGCCGACACGTGAGTAGGTACCAAATGCAACTTTTAAGGGCAACATCGTACGCAGCGTTGGGAATTTGAAGGATATTTAAGGTGCCCTTCCTCTACACGGGGTATTATTCGTCGGACATTTTTTGGCTGCACGATCCGTTTATAGGTCGGCAGTTATTTTGATGATGCCCGGACCTGAACCTGTGACCTACCGCATGCAAGACGAAAGTCTTTACCGATTGGGTCCCCCAGCCCTATCAAGTTGTATGAAATATGAAGTGGAATGTTTACCACATTTGGGCAGTTTCATTTTGCGCTAATCGTGAAAAAGAAACAGGCCATTATATCATATAACTGTTCTGGCAATTTGAACAGGGGCCTATAGGAAAGCCCTCAAACTCCTGGAAGTGCCTGGATAAAATCAACCCCTCATATCAGAATGGGAGGAGATTATGATATACAGATGGAGTGGACCACAGTGGAGGGATCAATTAGTATAAAGTAAAAGTTTGCATAAAAAACTACTACTTAGGGTTATTAAGGGTACACCCGTGCAACGACGGGTTTATAAAGCTAGTTTTTAATATAAATTTAATAAATTTTTAAGTTTATTTGCCCCCCTAGGCGAGCAAGCTCGCACATCACTGGATTAAAGAATGTCACATTATTAAAAGATATGCTTAGTAACTTTTTTTACTTCATGTGCATTTATGTAGTGCTCCATATTTGTTTTTTAATTGCTAGCACATAATCTTATTTATGTTCACACGCAAGCGAGCGCAGCAAGCCGGCCGCGAAGTGGCTAATGGAAATAGCGCAGAAATTCCCGGGAGTTTGGCAAGCGATAGCGAGCAGGGAGCGTAGCCCCCTAGTTATAATAGTTATAAGTAAAATATCGCGTCGAATAATTTGTCCAGGAACTGTATGCATATTTTCCGGCTTCTAGAACGATCCTCGCTGGTGAACGTAACTTTCCAACCCAACTTTGCACAGGCCTATGCTTATTTTGCACTCCAGGTCTGTATCTATGACAAAATTATGTCGAGCCTTGGTAATATAGTTATATTCACAGCGGCAAACTCGCACCCTTGGATATTGCTGCGCAATCTCACTGGCTCGCAAGCTTGCATTCTTGGATTCTTCCTCTCCGCCCCCTGCTCGCTATCGCTCGCCAACCCAATCGCTCGCCATTGAAAATGTTTATTAGAGTAATTGTTTTGTTAAATGTTTATTTAAAATAGTTTTGTCACAATTATTTTTTATAATCTATAATGACATCCTAGTTTGAGTTATGAGTGCGTATTTTGGTGTCGGCTCGTCACTTGACTGTGGTTCGAAATTACGACGGCCGTTGCCAATAGCCCTCTTGTGCGAAGATGATTAAAACCTAACCTACCATCCAAAATATTAAACTAAAAAAATCTGTAAACCTTCTATCTTGCTATAATATATTTTAACTTAAGGCAAAATCATTTAAAATAAAAAAAATCTGTAAACCTTTTCTATATATAAAACACAAAACAAATCTATATATACACAAAACAAAAAAAAACCTTGTTCATTTTAATGAAGATATATTTATATTTGCCTGAATTCTTCCACGTGTAAAGCAACTTTTAAAAAAAGAATAAGTTTAAAGAACAGCGATGAGCAACTGTTCTTTAAAAAGAACGTAACAAAATCACGCATTTCTGATCTTGTTTACCGTTGTGTTTTGCTGAAAAGGACTAAGTTTTCGTTTTTGGCTGACTTATTTTAATTTTTAATTGAAAAACTAATTGGAAATTTGAAAACAAAAAAAAGCCATCGAGGCATAAGAGAGACACACCTTCCACAAAACTTTTGGACTTGTAACATCAATATTTCATCGTGTTATGGCTGCGAACGTTTTAAAAGAGCTTACTTTTTTTTAATATAGAGAGACATATGGTAAAAAAAGTTAAATTAACAATTTCCTAATAATCGTAAAAATTACATTTCATTTACAATAATGATCTTGAACGTATTTTTTTAAATCAATAGTATCATACATACACCAATACATATGCGCATACGAAAGAAAAAAGAACGTTGCAGGGTTGATAATTTTTTTTTATCTGAATGGTCAAATAGGTTATTTTAAGTAAATTGTTGCACTTTGCACTAAAGTTAACTGCAGTTTGTCCTAAAAATAGCGTGAATAGATAAGAAGTGTCTGTGTAATAGTTACTTAATAAATCGCTTATTTTTGTTGATAAAAAGTAATTGCTCGATTTAACACATATTGGTTTTTTTTATATGGTTATAGATTATGATTTTTTTAGGTGATTATATGCACCATATAAAATAAATCATTAATTTTCTTATAAATTATTTGTTACACGAAGAAACTAAGATTTAATGAAAATTATTTTTATGAACAGGACTCGGTAAATAATGATCTGGTGAATATCTGCGACTCCCCTAGTGTTGATAAAGTCATCCAGGGGTGACCGTTGATGATTCATATCAGCAGCGTTCTAAAAATATAAAACTTGAATGTTCCATTGATGTTCATGGCTTTCGAAGTATTGCAGAGCCATTTTGCGACATAGCAAGGAAACAACAATTTTTTGAAAATGACTGTAACCCTCTTCTTTGTGAATCTCATAGTGACAACGAAAAAAGTGACTGTAATTCACATTCTTGAGGGTGTCAAAAGTGATACCAAATAAAAGTAACGTGAAAAATTAACATACTTCCTGAAAAGAAAAAAATTAATTATAAAACACTAATTTACTAACACGCCCTGAAAAGAAAATATATTACACTAGCAAATAAATACCCGTTCTACGCACGAACTAAAAAATATCAAATCGATCCAAGTATATGTGTCATTTGATTTGCTATAGGATAATAATCTTTGCCTTTGTTCCCGTTCATTATAAAGAATAAAATCCCGTTACTTATATTGCTTTAAAAATCCGAAATAAAATACACATCCTCATATCACAAAAATCTTCCTCAATATGAACTTACTGTCATCGCGATTTTCCTGATAAATTCAAAATTAACCATAATTGTATAACAATGTTATTTCACGTCAAAACCTCCATTCTGTTTTTTTTTTTTAATAAATTAGCTCATTGGCACGTTCAATTATTTTTCAAATCATTAATTTAGTTTCTGAAGGTAATGGCAAGAAAATAAAAGCAATTTCTATTTTAATTAATTTTTGTGTTCATTTTCTTCTCTCGAGTGGCAACACGAAAGGGAAAAAATGATCGGATTTGAGCGAAAATGGTATATTTTTCAAAAAATTCGAATTTTCTCTAAAAATGGAACAAATATGAAAAAACTAAGCCTTAGGGGCACACGTTGGTATTAAAGGGAATCTATCTTAAAAATTTCGAATTTCTGAGGACAGTATAAGTAGGCCTTTTACGATCCACAGACAAACAGACTCTCTTTTATTATTATAGATAGTACAAACGAATAAAAATATGTGAACGAAACTTAATTATAAAACACTAATTAACTAGCACGCCCTGAAAAGAAATATATTACATAGATACATATATAAAACACTAATTAACTACGCTGCGTACGATGTCGCCTTAACTGTTGCGTTGGGTGCCTACTCATCGTGGCACCCAACGTTGGGTGCCGCTCGTCACTTGACTGTGGTTCTAAAATACGACGCCCATCGCCAATAGCCCTCGTGTAGCTATAGTGCGACGATAATTCAAACTAAACTAATTAACTATCACGCCCTGAAAAGAAAATATAATACATAGTACAGACGAATAAAAATATACAAACGAAACTTAATTATAAAACACTAATTAACTATCACGCCCTGAAAAGAAAATATATTACATAGTTCAAACGAAGACAAATTAATGAAAACGAAACTTAATTATTAATTAAATTACGAACTCTAAAAATACTTCTCTTCTTGTTCCAAATTTTCTGCTTAGTAACGGCTTCTTCAAATCAATGGTAAAGACGGCAATAAATAAATTCACATGTTATTCCGTTGGCCTCTTCGCGCAGGCCTGCACAGCCAAAAAAAAGAAAACCGAACAAATAATAAATACGAACAAATACAAAAAATACGAAAGTTTAAATACAACAAAAAAAGCCACCTGTCGCAGCGAAGAAAAAAAGTTGAAAGAATCTTTAACAACGTGATATTTTTTATCATTTCTGAAAATAATAAAAAAAAAACTTCGTAATCTTATGTTCGTGTTTTGTAAAAAAAAGGGAAATTTTGTGATTCCACTTTAGCAGAATTAACCTAATAAAATAATATTGTTATAAAATGTTTGTTTATTGAAAATATTTATTAGAATAATTGTTATGTTAAATGTTTATTTAAAATAGTTTTGTCTTAAATTATTTTTTTTATAGTCTACTAAAATTTTAAAATAGTTTTGTCATAAATTATTCAAAATTCTTTAAGTTGTATTACTTTTAAGTAATAAATATTACTTTTTAATTTTATTTATATTTGCCTGAATTCTTCCACGTGTAAAGCAACTTTTGTAAAAAGAACAGGTTAAAGAACTGTTATTTTTAAAAGAACAGAGCAGAAAGCAACTGTTCCTTAAAAAGAACGTAACAAATCACGCATTTCTGATCTTTTTCCCCGTGGTTTTCTTCAGAAAAGAACCACGACTTCTATTTCGTCAAACTTATTATAATTTTTAATTAAAAAACTAATTGGAAATTTGAAAAAAAACGCGTCGAGGTATAAGGGAGAGACACATTCCAGAAAAAGTTTGGACTTGTAACATCAATATTTCGTCCCGTTATGGCTGCGGACACTTTAAAAGAGCTTCCTTTTTTTTAATATAGAGAGATTAAAATAAACTCCATTAAATATCCATTTAATAAATACAGAAAAGTACAGTTATGGTTATCATATAATTCAGCGTTTGTATTATTTTACTATTGTACTTCAAACAATCGCTTTACTTAATTTTTTGATTTTACATAGCAATACAGACCATCAAGTACGATTAATTAAACTCGCTATTGAAAGCCGTAAATAATCTGATTAGATGAAAACAATTCATTAATAAAGTAAACATTATGTCAAAAAGCCATAATAAAGAGCATTTTGTTACCGACTACTCTGTTAGGAAAAGCAATATACTTCTTTATTCAGAACAGTGCACCTGATTCTTAATTAAGAAATTAACGTCTTTATTTTAAATTAGCTTTATAAACCCGGCGTTGCACTGGCACAACCCTAATTAGTAGTTTTTTTATGTAAACTTTTATTTTATACCCATTGATCCCCTCTCCACTGGTCCACTCCATCTGGATATTATAATCTCCTCCCATTCTGTTGTTGATTTTATCCAGGAGTTTGAGGGCTTTCCCATAGGCCCCTGTTCAAATTGCCAGAACAGTTATATGATATAATGGCCTGTTTTCATTTCACGATTAGCGCAAAACGAAACTGCCCAAATGTGGTAAACAGTCCACTTCATATTTCATACAAATCGATAGGGCTGGGGGACCCAGTCGGTAAAGACTTTCGTCTTGCATGCGGTAGGTCCCAGGTTCAGGTCGGGGCATCACCAAAATAACCGACGAATAATACCCCGTGTGGAGGAAGGGCACTTTAAATATCCTCCAAACTCCCAACGCTGCGTACGATGTCGCCCTTAAAAGTTGCTTTGGGTACCTACTCACGTGTCGGCTCGTAACTTGACTGTGATTCTAAATTACGACTCCCGTTTCCAATAGCCACGTTTCCCGTTTCCTAATCCACCATTAAAAAAATCAAAAGATTTAAAATCAACAAATAAAATAAAATACTGATATTCAAATAACAATCCGGAAAATTAATCCCACGTGCTCCTTTTTTCTGAATTTTCGTTCGCGCTGAAATTTCTTCAAATTGAACTAAAGAAAAGTATAAATTCTAATCTTACAATGCTATTCCTATGGGGAAATCGGCTCACGTTTTGCACTCCTACACCCGCTTGGGTTCGAATAAAAAGTATCCTATTCCTGGTTCTAAGCCCCACCAATTCTCAGCCAAATCAGTTCAGCCGTTTTTGAGTTATACTAAATCCAAAACATCATTCGGCATGCCGAAATTATATATTTTACTAGCAAATGAATACCCGTTCTTCGCACGTATTAAAAAATATCAAATCGTTCCAAATATGTGTACCATATAACCTGTTATAGGATCATAAACTTATGTTATTGTTCCCGCTCGTTATAAAGTATAAAATCCCGTTTCATTGCCTTAAAATGACATAAAACACTAGTGCGACTCTCAACAACTCTAGTGCGATGGCCTTTATTAACCATCATATACTAGTGGCCAACCTAACTTGGGTAAACAACAATGAGTAAAACAGCAGAGGGGGAAGCGCGGCGCGACATCAAATCTTAAATCATCGCAGCCTCGCCGATTCAAACGAAACAAGAAAAAAAGTTTCAATCATCCGTCTGGTTTGGCGCCAATATCGCTTCAGTTGGCCTATTGTAAATCGTTATTACAAATATTTTCTTTGTGCGTAATAAGGATCTTTTTTTTAAAGCAAGGTAGCAAATACAAAAAATATAATTGTTACTAATAAAAAAATACTTAACTTGTTTAAATTCTTGATTCTAAAAAGGTTTAATCTTTTCCTGTTTCTTCAAGTCAAGTATTAATTTAATATTTTTTCTAAATTAATTTATAAATTAAATAGTAAAATAAATAAATGATGGTTATGAGATGTTTTGATTTCGTTAATCTATAATAATAAAAGAAAGAGTCTGTGTGTTTATCTTCGGATCGTAAAAGACCTACTTTTACTGCCCTCAGAAATTCGAAATTTTAAAGATAGATTCCCTTTAATATGAACGTGTGCACCTGAGGCTTAGTTTTTTCATATTTGTTCCATTTTTAGAGAAAATTCGAATTTTCTGAAAAAAATACACCACTTTCGCTCAAATCCGATCATTTTTTTTCTCTTTCCTGATGCCATCGGCTGAAAAAATTAAATAAAACTTTTAACGAAAACATTTAAAATTCAAAATGTTTATTTTATTCTTTTGCCATTGCCTTCAGAAACTAAATTCATTATTTGAAAAATAATTAACATGTTTCAAGTGACGTAATTCCGCCAGTCTTCATTCCCGGATTTTATTGTGGGTTTATTTAATGATTTTTTCATTGATTTTTCTGTTGACTGCATGTATGCATATTTAAGCAATAAATGTATAGTTAAGCTATTACTGTGATAACTATGATGGTTAATAAAGGCCATCGCACTAGAGCTATTAGTGTTTTACATCCGCGGAAGGATCTTCTCCATAGCATATTTCTATTTACCCTACTTAGGTTGGCCAGGAGTATAGTTCAGTAATAGCTTAACTATACATTTATTGCTTAAATATGCATACATGCAGGCAACAGAAAAATCAATGAAAAAATCATCAAATAAACCCACAATAAAATCCGGGAATGGAGACTGGCGGAATTACGTCACTTGAAACATGTCAATTATATTTCAAATAATAAATTTAGTTGCTGAAGGTAATGGCAAAAGAATAATATAAACATTTTCAATTTTAAATGTTTTCGTTAAAAGTTTTATTTAATTTTTTCAGCCGATAGCATCAGGAAAGTAAAAAAAGATTGGATTTGAGCCAAAGTGGTGTAGTTTTTTCGGAAAATTCAAATTTTCTCTAAAAATAGAACATTTTTGGAAACCTGAAAGTTCAAAATTCATAATCTAAGTATGAACTACGCATTTGTGCCAAGTTACGAGTCAAACAAAGGTCTAGTTTATGAATCTATGAGATACATACACACAAAACTTCATTTTTATTATTATAGATTCACAAATTAAAACATATTGGTGTATGTTGTAAGAAATGGTTGCATGCTATTACGAGGAAGCTCGTCAACATTCAAATAGGTCGTCTTAAAAAAAAAATTCTTATTTCCCTGGTTACATAAAAATTAAAGAATGAGTTTAAAAAAAGTTGTTAAATTTTTAAAGATATTTTTCAAATTTATATTCACGTGAACAGTAACAGTCCGGTTGTGACGAGTCTTTTGTTCAACTATCGGCAGCGAAACATTTTGCGCGACGCCAATTTGTATGCATATTAAACCATTGTTGTTATGTTTTCTTTTCCAACTTTGATTACGAACGAAAGAATTTTACAAAAAAAAAATCCTCTTTTCGACCTCTTGAGCTTTCTTTTTGGCGAATTCCTACGAAACGAGATTCCGGGAATGGCAGGAGGCAATTTATCCTTTCGATCCCGTTTTACCTGGAAGTGAGCGAATTTCACAGAAGCGCCGCCCATTTCCCCCTTTTTTTTGTCGGGGTCAAAAATGGCCGCAGTTGAGGGCCGCTGTTCTCGGAAACCCGGCTTAAGCAGGCCGACTGACAACTTTTGGGGCACAAGCATAGCAAGGTTGGGGGCCCCCACAACATATCTATATATATAAGGCAAAATCCTGACTGCCTGACTCACTCGCGTATCAACGCCCAGCCAAAACTACTGGAGGTACAGCTACCAAATTTTAGGAAAATATTCTTTTTATATCGCAGGCGTCATTTAAGAAGCGATTTTTCGAAATTCGAATAAATTTCAGCACGTGAGCGAAAATTAAGTATACACTGTTAAAAAAAACCTGAAATTTCAGGAGAAAATATTACTGATTTTAACGGAACTTTCTCGTAACGACTGAAAACGGATTTTTTCCTTCTGAAAACGGGGTTTTCCCTTCTAGAAACGGAAAATGCCCGTAAACCAAGTTGCCTTTATTTGAATATTTAAGTATTATAAAGATAGAACGAAATTATAGCTATTGTTTACTATTGCAACTGCTTTTCAGCTGCCAATTTACACTACGTTCTTGAATTGAGCTTTAACGCAGTCAAAGAACGCTTTGTTTTCGCAAACTTCTATCAAACAGTTTGATAAAAATCGTATAATAATAATGCAAACAGTATGTGAAACAATTGTTGCTGAAAATACGATTAAACACATTAAATAATTCAATATGGTTTTTTAAAGCAACTTTAAATATTTGTAAATCGTTTGAAAAAACTTTTGAAGAATGTATAGTAGCTCATTGTGTATAGTACTACTCAACTCCCTTTTAGCTTCCACACTACGTTTATAACGTAAAAAGTGGAAGGTTTTATAATCGTTCAGTCCGTCTGTCTGTCACCCACTTTCACAGAAAGAACCACAAGTCCCACAGACAAGTGGGATACGTCATTTTAAAGCAAAAAATCAGATTAGGCTACATTCCAAATTTCATTAAAAAATTTAAATTAGAAATTTATTTAAAATTTAAATAACTAATTTTTTTTTATCTACATTGAAATAACATGCAAATTCTATTTTTATTCATATTGTCACTGTTGTCATCCACAAGTCCCACAGACAAGTGGGATACGTCATTTTGAAGCAAAAAATCAGATTAGACTACATGCCAAATTTCATTAAAAAATTTAAACTAGATGCTTATTTAAAATTTAAATAACTAAAAATTTAATCTACATTGAAATAACATGCAAATTCCATTTTTATTCAATATTTTCACTGTTGCCATTTCGTTAAACGTACGAGAAACTTTTGTTAAAATAAAATACACTTTTGAAAAAATATTTATTTATGTGATATAATTCGGTTTGGATTGTTGTATTATCACAATAGAGTTCTTTTAATGGTTCTATATATATATATGTATGTAGAAAGATGCATAGAGAATTCTAACTTGGCATAAAAAAAATATGCTAAGTTTCGCTTTTATTTTTAAAGCATCAATTGTACAAATTATAAATTTTTTGAACTGTAAATTAATTTAACAAACTATAAATAAGTGAATTTTCGAAAGAAATTCACTTATTACAATAAATTAAAATAAATTTAATATTGACAATTATTTATTGACAATAAATTAAAATAAATTTATTTTTGCGACATCGATCAGTTTGAAATGACGTCAAATATATTTCACTACGGAATCCTTGTATGTTGATATGAAATGTTTTCATCCTATTTAAAAGCGAGGAATATGACATATTTATTCTTTAAAATATAAATTAATTTTTGCAAACGATAAGTAATAATTATTGAATTTTCTAAATAAAATAAATGAAACTAGCCAAATTTAGCTTGTAAATGTTAAATATAGAATTAATGTTGTGTTTGGCGCGTTTTTTCCTGTTAAACACAAATATGTGGAAGCGAGTTAAGTGACAGATTCTGTTACAAACCTACTTGTTTTATTAAAATAATAGTTCTTTGTTCCTGTTCTCTTCGCTGTGGAATATTTTTGCGGCAAAGGCTTCTATGGCTTTCAGAAAAAGAAATAAATGTATAAAATTTGTTATAACTTCGAAGTCAACTAAAAAAGAAGATAATTTTATAATGCCACTCTTTCGTATGAATTTCGCTAGCAGGTGATGTGTGCGATACAAAATATGCAGCTGATTTTTATCGGAAGAGTTGAAAAGAAAAATAAACATATTCGACGCTTGCAAGTAATACTGCAGCAAAAATAAACCGGGATTTGAAACATCTGTCAATTGTTTTGCTCTTTCATATCAGAAAATTGAATTGTTGCCGCTGTCTTATAATAGCTATAAAAAAAAAGTCCTATCGTCAGTTCGATATTCTCACATTCGATTATTTCAAACGTAATGTTTAATCATTTACATATATAGCTCCAAGTGTTTTTTAAAAATATGTGTGCTGGAAATTCTGAAATTACATTTTTTTTGTTTGAAAGGTTTGGATTATTTTGTTAAAAAATTTATCAAGGTAAGTGTAAGTAATGTAATACTTTTTTCTGTTGAAATAAAAATGTTTTCTATAAATTGCTTTGGTTTCTTCATTCAACCGATACATACATTATTATAAAATTATTTAGTTATTACTTGGGGGTTAAAAAAGAAAAATAGTAGGGAAAACTTTATAATCTCTACTTCTATATAGTTAAAAGTATTATTTTTAACGATGCATAATTTGTCTTAAATTCTGGTTATTAATCAAGAATGTTTTACATTGAAAGATAAATTTATTTTTTTGTGTAATGATGCATTACATTTTTGTAACTTGCTGTTTTCTTTTAAAATAATTTTAATATGTAAAGTCAAAGTGCTAAATCACTCTAATTTAATCTATAATAATAAAAGAAAGAGTCTGTCTGTGTGTCTGTCTTCGGATCGTAAAAGACCTACTTATACTGCCCTCAGAAATTCGAAATTTTTAAGATAGATTCCCTTTAATATGAACGTGTGCACCTGAGGCTTAGATTTTTCATATTTGTTCCATTTTTAGAGAAAAATCGAATTTTCTGGAAAAAATACACCACTTTCGCTCAAATCCGATCATTTTTTCTCTTTCCTGATGCCATCGGCTGAAAAAATTAAATAAAACTTTTAACGAAAACATTTAAAATTCAAAATGTTTATTTTATTCTTTTGCCATTACTTTCAGAAACTAAATTCATTATTTGAAAAATAATTGACATGTTTCAAGTGACGTAATTCCGCCAGTCTTCATTCCAGGATTTTATTGTGGGTTTATTTGATGATTTTTTCATTGATTTTTCTATTGACTGCATGTATGCATATTTAAGCAATAAATGTATAGTTAAGCTATTAGTGTTTTATGTCTTTATTTTTTCGCCAAATACGTTGCCAAACTCGCCAAATTATTAACTAAAATTCGCCAAATAGGCAATTTCTTTTATAAATAATTTATAAGCTGGTCGGTTGTTCGAAGGTCATTGTGTTAGAGCTGTATAATGGGTGTGGGTAGCTATATCTATTTTCTCGCCAAATTATTTCCCAAAACGCGCCAAATGAGCTAAAAGGTTTTATGTATTTATGAGGGAATTGTGATGACATTTATGAGTGCATTTTATAGCGTATTTTTCATTTTGGAATTTTAAGATAATGAAACAGGATTTTATCATTTATAACGAGCGGAAACAATAATAAGTTTATGCTCCTATAACAGGGTATATGGTACACATATTTGGAATCTATTTGATTATTTTTTATTCCGTGCGAAGAACGGGTATAAGTTTGCTAGTCTATAATAATAAAAGAAAGAGTCTGTCTGTGTGTCTGTCTTCGGATCGTAAAAGACCTACTTATACTGCCCACAGGAATTCGAAAATTTAAAGATAGATTCCCTTTAATACTAACGTGTGCACCTGAGGCTTAGTTTTTTCATATTTGTTCCATTTTTAGAGAAAATTCTAATTTTCTGAAAAAAATACACCACTTTCGCTCAAATCCGATCATTTTTTCTCTTTCCTGATGCATCGGCTGAAAAAATTAAATAAAACTTTTAACGAAAACATTTAAAATTCAAAATGTTTATTTTATTCTTTTGCCATTACTTTCAGAAACTAAATTCATTATTTGAAAAATAATTGACATGTTTCAAGTGACGTAATTCCGCCAGTCTTCATTCCCGGATTTTATTGTGGGTTTATTTGATGATTTTTTCATTGATTTTTCTGTTGACTGCATGTATGCATATTTAAGCAATAAATGTATAGTTAAGCTATTACTACATTAACTATGATGGTTAATAAAGGCCATCGCACTAGAGCTATTAGTGTGTTATGTCTTTATTTTTTCGCCAAATACGTTGCCAAACTCGCCAAATTATAAAAATTTGCCAAATAGGCAATTTCTTTTATAATAATTTATAAGCTGGTCGGTTGTTCGAAGGTCATTGTGTTAGAGCTGTATAATGGGTGTGGGTAGCTATATCTATTTTCTCGCCAAATTATTTCCCAAAACGCGCCAAATGAGGTAAAAGGTTTTATGTATTTATGAGGGAATTGTGATGACATTTATGAGTGTATTTTATAGCGTATTTTTCATTTTGGAATTTTAAGGCAATGAAACGGGATTTTATAATTTATAACGAGCGGAAACAATAATAAGTTTATGATCCTATAACAGGGTATATGGTACACATATTTGGAATCCATTTGACATTTTTTTATTCCGTGCGAAGAACGGGTATAAATTTGCTAGTATTTAATAGTTTGTTGCCTTTTAAAATAGTTTCTTCTAAGTTTGAAAAAATATGTAATTGTGACAATTATATTTTACTGTAGATAGTGGATTGGTTTTAAATTTAACTTTATATTCTACGGTGGATACACGGGAAATGCAAAATGGAATATTTCTAGACGGTTTAAATGAAACACGGGAAAGTGCAAAATGGAAAATTTTAATAACGGATAAATAAGAAACGGAACTTCTGTAGATACACGGGAAAATACTTAACGAAACGGGAAAGTCCCGGCAACTCTGCTGCCGGTACTTTTCCCGTTAATTTCTGTAAATATTTTTTACAGTGTAAGCACGTGAGTTTAATTTGTAGGATTGTTACTTGAATATTATTTTATTTATTGATTTTAAATCTCTTGATTTTTTTTGTGTGACCGAATTTAATGTAATTGATGTTTACAAATGGTAAGAAATGAAGATATTGTTACAATGTCTCATGGCAATAACTATTCTAGATCTGATGAATACTTCTAAGGAATGTCAATTCTCTCTGCGTATGATGTACTTAATGTTTATGAAACTGGCAATTTGGTACAGTTATGATATAATGACCGATTGAATTTTGACATTGGCGGCTTTTGGCGAAGTTGAAAATGTAACGTAACGCAGCTATTCGCATCAGTTGTATGGGTTAGGGTTAGTTTAAAATATCGTGGTACTAGAGCTATACATGACATGAGGGCTATTGGCCACGGGCGTCTTAATTTAGAACCACAGACATGTGACGAGCCAACACCTGAGTAGGCACTCAAAGCAACTTTTACATCGTACGCAGAGAGGGGAGTTTGAAAAATATTCAACGCGCACTCCCATCACATCGGGACACATTCGTCGGACAGTTTTGGCTGCATTTGCCTTTTTATAAGTCGGCAGGTATTTCGACGATGCCCGGACCCGAATCTGGGGTTGGGGAAGGCGTTCGCCTTGTATGCAGAAGGTCCCAGGAGCTGGAGGCTTACCACGTACTGGTCGGAAACGATATAGCTTCGGCAATTCTGGGCGTGTCTTCCCCATGACCTGTTTGTGACGTCACATCTCGCTTCGGAAAAGAAATAAGTACCACCAACTTGTTTTTGTCGCCTTTCGTTGTCGGAAACTTCTCATCCCCATGAAGGGGGATGAGAAGTTCACTAGTGTGTCCAAAGTATAATAAAAAGTTATTTTTCATGACATGTTCTTCTATTTTTTAAAAATTAAAATATTAAATAAATTTAAAATTAAAAACACTTTTTTTTAACAAACATTTAGAGTATTCTTTTCACAAAATTAGTCTTTTATACAAAGATTAATTCGCGGCTGACCCGAAAATTGCTTAAAGATAGTAAGAATTAATAGATTACAGAAAAAAAAATATTAAGAATTAATAGATGATTAGCCTATAAACATAATTTATTTTTCCATATCGGACATGCTTACGCAAATTATAATTGAACAATTTTTTTCTACTACGTTTTTAAAAATATTTAATAAATAATGATTAATTTGCCCATGAAATTATTTGTGCAGCACCGTTAAATTCTTAAGGGGACTTTGAAAAACTTCAGTTTGAATGCAAATACTCTAAAATTATTCCTAGTCTAAAATTCCTATCACTTGAACAACATCTGATCACCAGTAGATGGCGCTATCCTACAGAAAAATACATAGATATAGAAAGAGTATCAGATCTGCCCCCAGGGGAAAAGGTGAAGCCACTTTTCCACCAGTATCCCATAAGGCAGTTCGCAAGCCAAAACATCCCGCTCGCCCATGCCACCATAAAGCTAACAGCACATTGGAGCGATTTCTCGCTAGCGATTTGTCGCTAGCGGTTTTTCGCACTACGCATGCGTGAAAAAAACCGCTGCGAACATTTTTTCTCGCGTTTTGTTCGCTCAGGCCCTAGCGGCAGAATTTTTGGTGTTGTTAAAATCGCTTTGGCGCATGCTCAGTATGTAAGAAGCTGCTTGATTACTTAGTCACTCTTTGTTCAAAGTATTTATTTCTTACATATCGGTGGAATTTGTTTACCAATAAGCTTTTAATCATCTGTAAGTATGTACTTATTGTACTTTTGAAAAATTTAGATTTTTTTAGTGTTCTCTGGACATCCAGGACTTGAAAACTACTTCACTAAAAAAAAACCCATGGAATTTCTTGGGTTTCTTTCTTTTACATAGTTGAATAGTTATTGAATGAAAGATATTTAAAATTTCTAATTTAATTGAGATGGAATTTTTTTTAATTCAAAGTACGTTTAACTGGGAAAGCGCATGTGATACTTTTAACTAAAACATATAACATCATTTTAATAAAAGATTTAAATTGGTTCAGAAAATAACATACAATTTTTCCTTTGTTGTACTTAATTTGACGTCGAAAATTAAAAGAAATATTTAATATGATAAAAGAATTTATAGTTATATTGCAAAACTACAACCAATTTTAAAAACTATTTGTTAATAAGCCAAATCTGATTATTAATGATACGACTAACAAGGCATTATTAAATAATATTCTTTTACGTCATGACTGGAAGCATATAAACAGCTCCTTGGATGTGTACAGAGAAAAACTCTAATATCTCTAACTACGCATGCGCGAAAGCGGTTTCTAAAAATCGCTCCCAAAAATCGCTCGGGGAGCGATCTGAAAATTGTTCGCCGCGGTTTTCCAAGCGGCGGTCAAATCGCGCATGCGCATTAGGGAAAACCACCCTCAGACCGGTTTGTCGCAGCGATTGTTCGCTCTGCTTATCGCTCGCCGCTCCAATGTGCTACAGCCCTAATGCACAGGCGGCTAGATCGCGGCATTTTCTATCCCATGATGCAACTGCAGTGAACGTCACCATGACGTCACCCACGCGGGTGAAACCGAAACAAAAATAGCTCTGCTAAGTAAATGTTTAGCGTGCATGGTATGAATATGTTTAAATTGATGAATTGTAGAAAATTTAATTTGGTTACTTCCATCACATTGATAGTTCAAGCAAAATGTATTTTTTAAATCTTATTTTAATGTACTTTCATAATAAGTTATTATTTACTTTAAAATAAATTAAATTCATTTAAATCAGTTTAGTAAAATTGATTTGGGGAAAAAACATTTGTTTGCACTGTTAAACATAATATTAACTAAATGTTTATTGTTGAATTTTCTTAATTTTTTCCATTTTCTCCTTTTATTTTGACATTTCACTAGTGTTTTAGTGCCATTTTCATATTTTATGAAATATAAGTTATAATTATTCATGTGTTTTGATGTCCTGTCTTGTTCCCAAATAAAAATATATAACAATTTTAATTTTTGAACAATTTTTATGTAGTATGTACTACATAGTTAGTAAAAAAAGTCAAACGACTGGACAAAACCATTGAAGAACTATTCAATCTTATTGAAAAAAAAAGAATTTGACACTTATTGATTTTTCCTTCACCTTTCTTATTGATTTTTCCTTTTTGTTCTTTAATTAATTAAAGAACAAAAAGGAAAAATCAATAAGAAAGGCTCATTGGATTTTAACACACCAAAAAGCCACAACAATGAGCAAAAGTATTACTAAAATGAGTCGTTTGGAGTGGGAAATGTAATCCTCAGATGGAAAAAACACATTACCGAGTAAAAAAGCTCCACCAGAAATGTGACGGAACATGTGTTATATGTAGGCCGTACTTATACCCAACTGCCGTACTTATACCATATGTTCCAAGGCATTTCAGAGTACTTGCCATAACAACGCTATGGCTAGTACCATTTGCAAACACATACTATGTGGTGCTGGCATGTGTAAATCCTGTGTCATACTCTGGGACCTTGAATCAAGCTGCTGAATGCAAGCAACGATCCTTTGTATACTAGGCAGGAAATATTTTTTTACTATTTCTTTTATCTTCACATTTTTAATTTTAAATAATTAAAACTTATACTCTGTTTATATTTCATATATTATAATGCTATTTTAAATGTAGCACTATATGTTCATCAGTTAAAAATTGTTTAATTTCACTTTCAGTGTACAGTATTTTTTATAATCAGGTGCAGAAATAGTTTAACACATTTTAAAAACAAAATTTATTTAACATATTTTAGAAACTAAATATATTTAACATATATGAAATGCAAAAAATTTACTTCAACTCAATTGTATTGCTTAAAGCATTTTTTACATGTATAGGTTTTTTAAAACCTTTAATTGAGGCACGAGTGATGGTTAAAATTAATAATGGATTTTTTTAAAAAGAAGTTTATAATATTTTCTCTCATTCTTGTAGTATGTTCTTTTAATAATTTAATCAGGCGCAAAACTACTACTTACTCACCTTTTTACAAAAAAAACCATGGTATGTCTGTACATATCTAAAGCTGACCTGCAATATACTTGTTGCTAAAATATGTTGACTTTCGACGTGTTTTTTTTTTAAAATAAAAGCACTCTTAGCACCAGTTAAACACATTATTAAAAATTGAAGAAAAAAATCAAGTTTAATATTAAGTCTAATTCACTTAAATCTGTAGTTATACCCAAGTTGGTTAAGCGTAATGTCAGATTGCAACATTTATTAATTCAACTTTATTACTTGTACATTATAAGTAAGTAAAGGAAAAAGTAACAAATAATTACCAATAATCAATGTCTTCTTCAACTACGTAGAAATTACTTTGTCAATTCGATATCAGAGTTTACGGAATAGTAAACCAAAAGGCAGTTTATCACCGAGTGAGCATAACAACTATCATCTCGAGAGTTAAGCTACCATTTAGTAGAATAGAAGATAAATAAATTTTAACTCGATAAAAACACTCAAATCTGTCTATTTGTAGCTTCTTCGTGTCTTGTAAAAGCCTCTCATATGATATAAACTATAAATCTAGTAAAGACCTAAATGGAAAACTTGCAGTAAATAAATAGTAATAGACAAATATCAAATAAAACGATAACAAATATATATATTGTTGACACTTAAGCTTTCACTGGTGTGGCGCTGCTGTATGCTGATGCATCATGGGATAGAAAGTTCCACAAACTAGTCGCTTGTCCATAATGCCATCGTGCCTTAAGCCACCAGATGGCACCATGAGATAATTCGACTAATAAAAAATATGTATTAAATATTAACTAGTTAAAACTTTTTGCCAGTTTTGCTAGCATAAAAAGGATTTTAAAAATGCAATTTTTATTGCATGTAACTCTTCGGCAAGAGCAGTTTTTTGCCAACCAGTATCCCAAGATGCATTGCGAAAACGGCGGAAAGCGGATTCATCACACAATCGCGGGATTTGTATTGCGTTGTACGGGGATTGCGCAATCGATATTTGCTACACTTTCTATATCTATGGAAAAATATTGTAAAGGTATGATCAGTGGTATGATGGGATATTTCAGTATTTTCTCGGCAAAAATAAAATAAATAAAACGTGGTTTCTGAAATAGTGAAATTTGATCATTTAGGATTTGTGTTATATATATACGTTTTTTAGGTATTCAAAAAGTCATTTCTCCCAATTATTGTGGTATAGTGGTGTCTTTCCGTCGGAATTTTCCCCATTATTCATTGTAAGCTGCAGACCAGTAAGATTATAAATATGTTATACACTTTGAAAATATAATCTGGCAGCAACCATATATAAACAGAATTCAAATGTACAAGTTTGTCTCATTCTTCGGCTGTTTATTTCTTAACAAAAATTACTTCTCAGCTGCTTAGATGCTGCCGGATGAAGCTAAACGAAATGCATCGTCATATTATACGCTGGTGAGATATTCAATTATTTATTTGTAGCAATCGAAAAGATCCGATATCATCTTCCTGTTACAGAATTCGTTCTTGATTTTTTGTTTAAAGTATACTATTTTTGTATAAAGTATATTAGCGCCCGGGTTTGGCGACAAGTCAAAATGACAACAAAATTGGCGAATGAAAAATGTAATTTATTAATACCATATGGCATTAACGCTCGAAGCGATCTTGAATGTATTGCAACACATATTGTTATAATTTTTTTTAGTTTTTGTTGTAATTAAAGTCAAATATTGGTAATTTTTCTTTTATTCTGATGAATCAGGTTAGGCAAATATCAAAAGCATGTCAACAAAGAGCCCAATCAAGGAAGATAAAATTTTGGCGGTTAGGATTGGCACTTTGCCGACATATAAATAGACCTTGATTTGGTGCTGGCAGAATACAAAATTGTTTTAATTTATTTTTATGAGTTTTTATACTATAGACCTGCGAGTATTTTATGAGTATCCAATTTAAATTCCATTTCAAATCAAAGCCCTCATCTAGTCAAACTTTTATCACTCCAGTTTAGCATAAGCTGGAAAGTCCTTTTATATACTTCACTAAAATTATTGTAAAGAACTTTTTTATAAATTGAAAGAAATGTTTGACGATTTTCACAACAAACTAATGTAGATAACTTCAGAATCAACTGACGTTTCTAATGAGAGCACATTGTATTAAAAAATTATTTTTATTCGTGGGACATTTTTTATCCCTAGGGAAAAAATATCCTCGGGCTAATCGAGTCACAAAAAAGGCTTTCTGAAAACTCCGATTTTGTTTCAAAACTTTTATTCTAGAGATAATGGCTGCATCTTGTGTAATGACCAATGTTGTACAGTAAAGTCACGATTGTCCGAAATTCGGCTTAACCGAAAGGCTCTGGAATTTTTTTTATATGAAATGTACGCATAAATAAAGAAGTACACAAAAAATAAATATGTACTTGCAAAGTTGGATTTATTTCTCAAAAGAATAACAGAATTTTTTTTGCCGCTCAATTTGGTTCGTTTTAAAGCAGCCCTGTACCGCCATCTTTTAAACAAGAGAACGTTTGAAGTAGTGGCTTCACCTTGCCCTTCTCTAAGTGTCTGATTTTTTTTATGTGTGTAGGTAGCTTCCGTATGCAAAATGCTGCACTTGTTAGACTGCAAAGATCTTCAAGAGACTCAATCTCATCTTCATTATCGGATTCGTTTTTGTCCTGAGTTACAAGTTGTTTACTAGGCGTGAGCTGGATGATTCCCGATTATCCGAAAATTCCTATGGAATCTCGATTAACGAAAGTGCTCTGGTCCTTGACTGACTTGTGGTGCCATCTGTCTTCTGTATAAAGAAGCCTGCCCTACTTTCCCACACTATCACGGATATTTTCTCCCTGTAAAACATAAGAATTAGCATTTCTCTTACTCAAATGCAAGGTCTTGCATTTGCTAACACTGAACGACATGTCCCACCTTGTAGTCCAATTCAGTTATTTTTCGTAAGACAATTCTGTAATTACTCTCTTTGTTCAGTCGAGTTTACTGTACTCATCACTTTCAAATCATCTGCAAATATACTTAACTTGCTCCCAACTGATAAATCCACTTTAAGACACAGCCCTGGGGCAAGTCACTTTCTACTTCAGTACAGTCTGTCCTGAGTACCTTCCATTTATATAAGCCATTTGTTTTCTAGTTTTCTGTTGGCTAACCAATTTTTTATCCAATAGATCATTGCATTTTCCTAACCCAAATCTTTTCATCTTGAATAACAACGCTTCATGTGGATCAAAAGTCTTTTGGAATTCAATGTAAATAACGCCATCCACAGTGCCTTAATCAGTCTCTTCTGTAACAGTTACAAAGATTAGTTGCACAAGACCTACATTTCCTAAAACCATGTTGATTGTCTTAAAGCAAATTATTCGATTTCAAAAATGTCATGGTACACATTTTCAGCATTGCTTTCAAAAACTTTACCTAAATCAGATGTAAGGCTTGCTGGTCTGTGAAATTACCTGGATCAATTTTGGGCCCTTTCTTGTACAGTGGAGTTGCCGATTTCCAGTCTGCGGGCACAGAACTAAATGATGACATGAAAATAGTCAAAACTACACCCCACCCTCCCAATCTTCTACACATTTAACTAGAATTTTATAATTAATATATACTAATAGGTGCTTTGTTAGGTTCCATTGTTTTTAACAGACAAAACACCTCTTCTTTTAAAAAATCATACACAATACACTTCTGTCCTTCAGTTATTTCTCCCAAAACATGTAATTTTGCTTTTAATCCATATTGTTGTTGTTGTTGTTGTCGTGTCCATGGTTGTGTGCAAAAACTAGATTGATCCGAAGCTGTCGTAGACAGCTTTCGCTATTTCCTCTGCATCTTCGGAGAGAATTAAAATTTCTGGGTCTTCAAAGCCAATCCTGAAGAGCCTGGCTTGAATTGCTGGGCAGCCAAATATATGCTGCGGGGACAGTTGGACACCAGGACAGTTTGGGCAGTTTGTGGAGAAGCTTCTTTGTCCTTCCGTTGAGATTTTCATTCCTTTTAAATGTTTTGTTCGTAGTCTGGCTATTATTGAAGATATTGTACGGTTACAATTTAGAGCAGGGATAGAATATTTAAAATTATTTTTGATAAGTCTACGGCTGGCAACTGCATTGGCGTCAACGAGAGTTATGAGGTTAGGTGATTGGGGGCAAGCTCTTGATTCTTTGGCAAGCTCATCGGCTTTTTCATTTCCAAGGATGTTAACATGAGCTGGTATCCACTGTAACGTGCAGGTTTTCTTGGCTGCGATGACTTTGTTGATGGATAGGATTATTTCATGGCTGATTTGGCACTTGCCCTTCTGAATGGCCTGCAGGGCAGATCTTATCCATATTGAACACACTAATAAAAAAGTTATTCAAAATATGTGTCATTTTCATGTCATCATGGTTCCTTGACTATCTTTAAATGGTCCTATAGAGTTACCCGATTGTTCTTAAAAAATATAGCATTAGGCGATAAAATCCTTCGAGTTATCTTTAATATCCTTTGCGAGTGAATCCTAATTTGTGTTTTCTTCTTCAGTTGAACCTTGATTATTATCCCTCCGTTAACCGACCATGAGTCAACATAAAATCTCTTACAAGGTCATTCTCAATTGTAAAAATGCAAAACCAGGAGTGATTTTAGGATAAAACTTGGGTAACTCTTCAAGTTAAAAGCTTATTTCTGGTAATAATCCTAAATTTTTGGGAAAATTCTTAAATTGTGAGATTACAACTTAATATTTCACTATAGAAGAGTTACAATGGCTATATTGGCGGTATTTAATTGAATCAGGAGGGTTACTAAATCTTTTAACGGAAAAGCGTGATTTAATTCTTTTTCAAGTCAAAACAATTCAAGCAATACAAATGCAAAATTTGGCCTTTAAAAGTGCTTTTATCAACCAAACCTTTTTTTAAAGTTCAATTTTGTGGGTGATTTTTGTGTTTTGAGACGGTGCATGAATTTCGTTCTCCGGGTAAGCCAGATTATGTAATCACAGCCGTCCTCTGTTCATATTGTGGACAAGAAAAACACACTCATCAGTCAAAGACATTTATTGATCTATAAAAATATTTTATGAAAGTAACTATTTGATATATTTCTCCTTTTAAAATTCAAAACATTGTTTCATACATAGAAAATTTCTATACCATAAAATGATGTATTTAGCATTTTGAAAAACTAATTCCTCTTCAGGATTTTTTTTAAATATTTGGAAAGTTAATGTTTAAGTTGAAATATTGCTAGAAGAGTCAAGTTTATTTAATAAGTTCAAGAAAGTTGAAAACTATATCACCTAATTAGAAATAAAAGCATCAAGCTTTTCGAATGTTTTGAAATTTTTCTCATATACATATAAATATTGAATTTTATAAATTGAGAAGGAATTGTACAACCGGGAAAAACATTCTTAAAACTCTAGTTCTTTTGTTTAAGTTTTCTTTAATAGTTGTTTATTGTTGTAAAATTACGATTATATAATATATACTTCTGAAAAAAAAACTGTTATTAGAATTGTCAAAATAATTTCTTTTGTAGTAAGTAAGTACTCTATGAGTAAATATCACTATAGAGTTGTCGACTTTCATGCAGGACGCACCCTCTAATGTATCAAATTAAGAGTATTACATATATAATACCTCAGGAAGATGTTATTTTTTAGTCGAGAATACTACCAATGTGACTTCTAAATATGAATTATTTTAAAGAAGTCTCATAAATGCTGTCCTTCAGTGGGAGTTGTGAGTAAAAATAGAATGTCTAAAAAAAGTCATAATGACTTATTTTTTGGTCCAGATTGATCCCTTCTTAAAGGGGGAGGGGGGGATACAGATGCTCGCTTTACAATTTTTTTTACGTATTGCTTGTTTCTAATAAGTTGGGTTTTTGTAATTAGAACGCAATACAAGATTACTAATTTAAATAAGGTAGGACGCAAAGCCAATTTTACATGACACATTTTTGGCTGCCCATTTTTGTATAATAACATCGGAAGTGATAGCTAATTTACTTATATAGCTTTCAACAAAACTTGCTCGCCAAATGTGAATATTTTATTTCTATGTTATGCTTTTTTTTTCTTTGCACAAGGCTAAGAAATTTTAGCGGCTGGTAACCGTAGAAAAAGATTTAGGAAAAGTTACACCTTACTTGTATATTATAATTCATATTTATGAATATAATAAAAAATTAAATGTATTAAAATAAATATATATTACAAAATATTTTTGATGTTTAGCATTAATTCTTATTTGATTATTTAATTTTAATAACTTAATTACGCAATTGGTTTTTACTTTTAATAATTGTAAATTTATTGAAAGTTTTAAAATTAATAAATTATTGGTGATTATAATTTGTATTTATCGGTAAATATATTAAATCGTGAATTGCTTAAATATATGTACTAAATAAATCCAATGAGCCTTGCTAAACGTTTTGACTAACAAATTATTTTTAATTTATTGTTTAAAAGTAGTTATTAGTTTTAGCACTATTGTATTAGTTTAGTCATTTCGAAATTCAGATGTTTATTTAGGTCCTTTTTTAAAATAGAAAAGGCAAAAAAAAAGGAATTAGCGACTACTCCTTTCTGACGTCCATCCCAATTGTGCGCCGCCGTGCTCTCCGATGAAGTTCAAATTAGATTTGAACAACGTCCAGGCAAATTTTGTTGCATAATAATCGGAAGCTGTGATAAGATTTCAAAGGAGCTGTCGCCTAAGCTAATATAAACAACAAATAAAAAACTTGAATAATTTTGTATAAATTGAACAAGTGAAAGTAATAGTTCAAGAGGGCTCCACACCTAGGTTATCACCTCTCCCGAATGAAATGTATCAGATTCATGTATTTTTTAGCACGATTGGAAAGCTACTTTTAAAAAGTAACTCTGTTACAGTTACTTAATATGAAAAGTAACGCGTTAGAGTTACTTTTTGAAAAGTCAAGTTATAAGAAAAATTGAAATTTACCATCTCACCATTTTTCAAAGAAAACCACGATTAACGAAACATAAGCACAAACAAAATGCTGAAATTATAATTAATAAACGTTTTTTTTTAATTAATTTCAATCCTGTACTCTAATAATCAGCCGGCAACGGGTCCGTCAGCAAACTCTCGGACAGAAATAGGTATGAACGTGCCCCCCACTTTTTAAAGGGGAGATACTCCAGTCAAAATAGAGATTCAACCTCGGAAAAATTCCATAAAGCTGAAAATTGGTGGAGACCTTAAGAACATCATTTTAAATGACCTGTCAATGTCCGCATGATTCTGAGTGGTGCTAATTTTTTTATTCAAGGTCAAAATATGCTAATTAGCTAGTACATGAAAAAATGAATAAAATAGGCATGTAAGGTATCATTTATTTGTTTTAGATGGCTTTAAACATTGTCATAACTTTTAAAATTAATATATCAGTGTTCCATTTTTAATTGCGGACGCCATTTTGAATTTAATTAGCTGAAAATTAATAATTTCTTAAAACGGGCGTGTCTTTTTATATGTTTTTGATGACACGTTTTAGACATCTAACGCTACAGAAAGGATGATTTTGCATGGCCTATAGTGGTGAAGATCTATCTTAATAAACACCAGCAACATCTTCAATTGATTAGACATTGCGACAAGATTGTCCCTGACAAGTGATGTCTACTTGGGAGCAAAAAAACAATCCTATTTTTCGACAGTTGCACCCTTTTTAAAATTGCAAAGTATGGAGAAGTGTTTCAGGAGCAGGCGGAAGTAAACAGTTTTCTTTTAGGGTCCACCCTCAGGTTTCATTTCGTTTTTGAGCTTGGACTTAGTACAAACAGAAGACGTATCGCAGCCTGTTACTGCAGGCAAAATGTGAGCTTTACATAAAAGCATTAAAACTAATCTTTGAGATGAATAAATTTTTGCTTCGTTTTGACATTTTCCAGGTTTTAAGAAGTAAATCGTTTTATTTGAAGCGGTTCGGTCCGTCAGAATTATTAATAAACTAGCAAATTTATACCCGTTCTTCGCACGGAATAAAAAAATATCAAATAGGTTCCAAATATGTGTACCATATACCCTGTTATAGGATCATAAACTTATTATTGTTTCCACTCGTTATAAATTATAAATCCCGTTTCATTGCCTTAAAATTCCAAAATGAAAAATACGCTATAAAATGCACTCATAAATGTCATCACAATTCCCTCATAAATACATAAAACCTTTTAGCTCATTTGGCGCGTTTTGGGAAATAATTTGGCGAGAAAATAGATATAGCTACAAACACACCCATTACACAGCTCTAACACAATGACCTTCGAACAACCGACCAGCTTATAAATTATTTATAAAAGAAATCGCCTATTTGGCGAATTTTAGTTAATAATTTGGCGACGTCTTTGGCGAAAAAATAAAGACATAAAACATTAATAGCTCTAGTGCGATGGCCTTTATTAACCATCATAGTTCAGTAATAGCTTAACTATACATGTATTGCTTAAATATGCATACATGCAGTCAAAAAGAAAAAATCAATGAAAAATCAATAACAATCCAAATAAACTCAATAATGAATACTGTGCAATTCATTGAATAATCAAATAAATGATTTGATTTAAAGTTGTTAAAGTTTATTAAAGAAGGAATGAAAGATAAATTTCGATCTAAAGAATGATCGGATTTGGTGTTTTTTTTTCAGAAAATTCGAATTTTCTCTAAAAATGGAACACATATGAAAAATCTAAGCCTCAGGTGCATACGTTGGTATTAAAGGGAATCTATCTTGAAAATTTCGAATTTCTGAGGGCAGTATAAGTAGGTCTTTTACGATCCGAATACAAACACACAGACACACACACACAGACTCTTTCTTTTATTATTATAGATAATAAACGTCTTTACCAACAACAACGGTTTCCCGTCTACTGCAAATTTTCCAAAGCCGTTTGAATTATGACTACATCCGCATCATTAATTGTTTGTTTAAATAAAATATTAGCAGCTTCTAATTTTGTTGGATATCATCGAAATGAAACGAGCCTTGTTACTTGTATTAGATAAAAATATCTGCTGGTTTGATTGAATAGTCATGGGTGGATTAAAAAGTATATCAGAAGGTAAAGATATTTTGGAGTTCAGAAAATTTGCTCAGTTGCTTTGATATTCTTTTTGTAATCATTATCGACATCAAAAACTATAAACGTTCGGACCAATAATGTTTGTGGTCATAATGAATATATTTTCAAAAGAGGGCATCAAATGTTTCTTCTCTATCCCATACAATACGATGTAAAAGAAATCCTCCATCGATGATATACGTAGTATTTAAGTTGTTGATTTCAATGGAATAAAGGACTCGTGTTCTGCCATTTTTGATTATAAATGGTTAAAAATTTCCTTTTAAAATATCTTTTCAAAAACCTTAAATGTGAAAAAGACATGTCAAGGGCCATACATTTTTGAAAGAAATTGGTAATGGACTCTTTCTATTACAAACATCAATTAACAAGGTATTTATTGTTATATTAATTAGCAAGTCCCTACACGCATTTTAGATGTCTTAACCGAGTTTAGAGTCATAAAAAACATATAAAAAGACATCTCACATGCCCATGGTGTTCGTTTTTAGAAATTATTAATTTTCAGCTAATTCAAAATGTCGTCCGCAATTAAAAATGGAACACGGTTATATTAATTTTAAAAGTTATGACAATGTTTAAAGCCATCTAAAACAGATAAAATGATATCTTACATGCCAATTTTATTCATGTACCAGCTAATTAGCATATTTTGACCTTGAATAAAAAAGCACCACTCCGAATCATGAGGACTTTTGACATTCAAAATGATGGTCTCCACCAATTTTCAGCTTTAGGGGAATTTTTCCGAGGTTTGGTCTTTTTTTCGTCTATTTTGACTGTACTATTTGTTGATTATTGTAGAACCCATTCAGGCAAGGGGTTTGCACTGGTCGAAACTTGCCGAACGACAACCTGCTTGACAGTCAGCGTGATTTATTTCAAAACCCTTCTTTTCGGTAGAAGCCTGTAATTACGGGTCTTATAATGTGATACTTGGTTCCCTTCTTAGGAGTGGAATTTCAAAATAAGCATCAGACAGCCTTCGGAAAGTAACGGAAAAGTAACGCAATTTTTCGTTACTTCGTTACCGCTAAAAGTAACTAAGTTACAGTTACAATTACTTTCTGAAAAATGTAACGGCGTTACCCGACGTTACCTAAAAAAAGTAACTGTTACAAGTAACGCGTTACTCCAATCCCTGATTTTTAGTGTATCCCGATAGAGGGGCCATTACGGTGATGATGATGATGATTCGTGTCCATGGATAGAGACTATATAGACCAAGGTTCATAGCGCCCAGCGATCTGCAGACAGTGGTCCTCATAAAGGTCTTCGTAGGCGAGTGGTATTTGCTGCAATTTGCCAGATGGCTGGACAGAGAAAGATGTTTGGATCCAGTTCGAGTCGGGCAGTTTCTGCAGTACGGGTGCATGTAAATATAAGTTTACTTATGCCATTTTCTCAAGGCTGATTTTTACATATGTTTTATAAAATAAAGTTAATAACCAATGCTGCCAGACACTTTCCGCCGGCCTTTTGTCATGCGCTTTAAAGGTCCCTGTAAAGTTCAGACTTTGTCCCACGCATCTAGTGGGGCGATATAGCGCTACGTATTTTCTAACTTAAAAAATATATATATATTAAATCGAAATGATAATCTTTCTTCGTTTTTATTGCTTATCGACTCAGCAAAATTTTTGTCACCATACAAGTAACGGAGAATTACAGTACCCTCCCCCCCAAAAAAAAATTAAAAGCGAAGAAAGTTATAATTTCGGTTTATTTAAATTTTTGTTTAGTTAAAAAATACGTAGTGCCATATCGCGCCAGCAGATGCGTGGGACAAAGTCTGACCTTCACAGGGACCTTTAAAGCGCATGACAAAAGGCCGGCGGAAAGTGTCTGGCAGCTTTGGTTATTAACTTTTTAAACAATATTTTATAAAATATATGTAAAAATCAGCCTTGCGAATAAGTTATTTCTAATTTCCCTACCTTTTGCACCCTGTAAATGGGCCACTCTAGCGGGTCTCTACAAGTATATGAGAACCGATACATTTCATTCGTGAGGTCTCTTGCTCTGTATACAAGAGGAAGTTTGACACGCAAAATACGTTCCTTGGAGTGCTGACGTCACAGTACCGTGTCCAGGAGCTGCAGAGAGGAGACGATGGTCTCGTCCTGGAAAGAAAGCCGCGTAAGCATCATATCAAAATAGAACACATTTGAAATGTAATATGATCTGGTTATGTCATTTGTTTTAATTTCCTCAAGAAGAGGAATTTCTGAAGATGGCGACACTATTTTAAAACTAGTGCTGAACAGTGGAGAGTGGATCAATTGGTATAAAATAAAAGTTTACATAAAAAAAACAATCAACGTTAGTAAGGGTGCACCCGTGCAACGCCGGGTTTATAAAGCTAGTAAAAGTATAAATACGTAAGAGCACGTGAGTTTAATTTGTAGGATTATCTCTATATATAATTAGCTTTGTAAACCCGGCGTTGCACGGGTGCACCCTTACTAACGGTGATTGTTTTTTTTTTATGTAAACTTTTATTTTATACAATTGTTGCCTCCCATTCTGATTCTTCCTGTCCGATTGTACCCAGGCCCTTCCATGAGTTAGAGGGCTTTCCCATAGGCCCCGGTGTTCGCCTTGCATGTGAAAGGTCCCAGGTTCAGGTCCGGGCATCGCCTAAATAGCTGCCTACCTAAAAGCGTAAAGCCAAAAAATGCCGATAATAACACCCTAACACAAATAACACCCTGTGTGGAGGGAGTTTACGTTAAATATCCTTCAAAGTCCCGACTCTCCGTACGATCACGCCCTTAAAATTTACGTTGGGTGCCAACTCAGGTGTCGGCTCGTCACTTAACTATGGCCAATAGCCCTCATGGGTAGATATAGTTCGACGATATTTCAAACTAACCCTAACCCATACAACTGGATGGGTATAGTTACCCTACCTTAAATTTTCAACTTCGCCAAAATGCGCCAATTCCAAAAGTCAATCGGCCTTTATATCATAGCTGTATTAAATCGACAGTTTCACAAACAAAGAAAAGCCTGATCCAGTATATTTTCAGTACAATTTCCAGTACAATTTCAAAAGATAATAAATAAAGTAAGGATTTTCAAATAACAACACTGGCTACCATATCATAGCTGAACTTTTATTTCTGTTTGTAAAGTCTTTGCTTACGATAGAACTTGTTAAATATAGAAACTCAACATTAAATTTTCCTAGATCACCAAAAATCGCCAATCAATATACTGACTACCATATCATAGCTGAACCTTTATTTCTGTTTGTAAACCACATAACTGAATAGAATTTAGAAATAAAATAGTTTATAATAGTCCATCTTTTTCGAAACTGCCGAAGTGAATTGAATTCGAAAATATAATTGGAATCGAGTTGAGTGTATCTGATATCTGACGAAGCATTATTAAAAAAAAGTAGTTGAAATAATTAATTTCTAAGAAATCCTGCAATGGGCTTGTTTCAACACTTTGCCACAAGAACAAAACAACCAATGAAATCGCAGTTCGGAGCGCGTGACGGTATAAAAAACCAATTAGCTTGTTTTTACACTTTGCCGCAAAAAACAAAACAACCAGTGAAAAATAAATATTCCCATATTACATATTAAACTCTCGCGCTTTTTTATACTTAATTTTCGCACGCGTTTATATTTCTTTTTTCAAATTAAAAATAGAAAACTTGAATAAAAACACAATGCATATTGCTATTCCTATGGAGAAATCTGCTCACGTTTTGCACTCCTACACCCGTTCGGGTTCGAATTTCGAAAAATCGTTTCTTAAATGACGCTACGATATAAAAAGAATATTTTCCTAAAATTTGGTAGCTCTACCTCCAGTAATTTGGGCTGGGCGTTGATACGTGAATGAATGAATAGATGAGTGAGTCAGTCAGGACTTTGCCTTGTATATATAGGTACTCTTATACGGCGACCAAATTTCCTTATATTTCTATCTCTGGAATGGCAACAATCGAAATGAACAAAAATACTACTTATTTCAAAATGGTCGACTGAAAACAACAAAAAAGTGTTTCTTCAGGAATGGCTTTTGAAAAAGGGAAAAATAACTATAAATATTATGCACAAAACATAGTTCGATACGGTAGAAAAACATTGAATTTATTTTTTTGAGAAAAGCTCTACGAGTACGAAATAACACAAGGATTGACAATTTCGGAAATGGCTGCAATAAGACAAAAAAATGAAAAACAACCATAAATACTATGTGCAAAACATTGTTCGATACGGCAGTAAAACATTTTTTTGAATAAAAACACAACGATTTATAAAAAAAGTGGAACGTTAAATGCCGAAGAATTGATTGAAAAAAAGTAAATATTTAAAATCGTTAAGCATATCTTTCTATATATATAAAAGAAAGTCGTGTTAGTGGGACCATTTATAACTCAAGAACGGCTGAACTGATTTGGATGAAAATTGGTGGGGAGGTAGCTTAGAACCAGGAATAGGCTATAGGATACTTTTTATTCGAACCCAAAGGGTGTAGGAGTGCAAAACGTGAGCTGATTTCCCCATAGGAATAGCATTGTAAGATTAGAATTTATACTTTTTAATTCAATTTAAAGAAATTTCAGCGTTAACGAAATTTAAAAAAGAAAAAAAAGAGCACGTCGGTTTAATTTGCTGGATTGTTATTTGAATATCAGTATTTTATTTGTTGATTTTAAATCTCTATTTTTTTTATGGTGGATCAGATTTCCCCAACTAGATTTTAATTACGTTTCCGAATTTAATTTAATTGATGTTTACAAATGGTAAGAAATGATGATATGGAGAAATATAGGTTAACCTAAAGAATCGTGCCCGGATTTGGCGAATTTTCAAAAATGTCGCCAAGTCGAAGTGATAACAAACCCCGGCACTTGCCGAGATGGTTACCATCTCGAAATGACCAAAAATACTACCTTATTTCGAAATGGCCGACTTAAAACAGCGGAAAGATTCATTAAATTGCAGACCAGATTTATAAAAAAAAAGTGAATTTTTAAAATGACGAAGTATTGATTAAAAAAAAAGGAAATAATTATTTAAAATCAGTAAGCATCTAATTAATAAAATATTAGTATAAAAAAACTTCAGAATAAATTATATGCGTTTAAGATTTAAATAGATTAACATTTAGAATTTGTCAATGCAATTGCTAATTTCGCCAAAGGTTGCCATCGGGGTTACCAGATTTGGCGTAAAATTGTCGGCCATGATTCTTTAGTTTAACCGGAATATATTCGGCATAAATAAGGAATTTGTACTTTATAAAACTTTTCCAACCATACAAGAGGATGAATGTCTGTTTTTTTCTGATGTTAAGATGGCGTAACGGTCCACTGAATTTTGGCATTGGCGGCTTTTGGCGAAGTTGAAAATTTAACGTAGGTAGCTATTCCTATCCAGTTGTATGGGTTAGGGTTAGTTTGAATTATCGTCGCATTAAAGCTACATACGAGTGCTATTGGAAACGGGATGCGTAATTTAGAACCACAGTCAAGTTACGAGCCGACACATGAGTAGGTACCCAATGCAACTTTTAAGGGCGACATCGTACGCAGCGTTGGGAATTTGGAGGATATTTAAAGTGCCCTTCCTCTATACGGGGTGTTATTCGTCGGACATTTTTTGGCTGCACGAGCCGTTCATAGGTCTGCAGTTATTTTGGCGATGCCCGGACCTGAACCTGGGACCTACCGCATGCAAGACGAAAGTCTTTACCGACTGGGCCCCCCAGCCCTATCGAGTTGTATGAAATGGAATGTTTACCACATTTGGGCAGTTTCGTTTTGCGCTAATTGTGAAATATAAACAGGCCATTATAACATATAGCTGTTCTGGCAATTTGAATAGGGCGCTATGGGAAAGCCCTCAAACTCCGGAGGGGCCTGGATCAAATCAACCCCTCATATCAGAATGGAAGGAGATTATAATATCCTGATGGAGACGCATGGAGTGGACCACAGTGGAGGGATCAGTTGGTATAAAATAAAAGTTTACATAAAAAAACCTACTAATTAGGGTTATTAAGGGTGCACCCGTGCAACGCCGGGTTTATAAAGCTAGTAATTAATAAAAGATTGGTATAAAAACACTTCAGAATAAATTTTTGCATTTAAGCAGCGAAATATTTTCGCAATAATCTTGCAGGGGAATCGCCAGAAGAAGTGAAACTCTGGAGCAAGCAAACACTCGAATTTTAGGTTAACCTAAAGGTCGGACCATGTCCTTTGGCGCAAAGTCGAAAAATGTCGCCAAGTCAAATTGACAAAAAACCGAGTGTTTGCCAAGTCTATTGTCCTGTTTAAATGACAACAAATACGTACTCAAAATGCTCAAAACTGAAAATGTCTGCTAAAGTGAACATAAAAGATTTCTTTACTAAAAATTATCGTGGCATTTGCGATCGCAAACAACACGCACAAAACAATGTGCACAATAATATTTTCAGAAATGATTTCGTATTTTGGTAAATTTAAACTTAATAAACTTAAACGTACCAGGGAGAATTCTCTAACATAGCAGATTTAATAAAAACGTAGAATATTAAAATGCCGAATAATTGATTTAAAATGAGAAACTAATTATTTGCAATCATTAAGCATATAATTAATAAAAAATTTGAATAAAATAGATTCGGATTAAAATATATGCAGTTAAGATTTAAATGGATTAACATTTAGAAATTAGCAGTGCAACACGAGAGCGCGATCGCCGTTTAAAGTTTAACCTAAAAATCTATAATAATAAAAATGAAGTTTTGTGTGTGTGTTTGTGGGTATGTCTCTAATAGACTCATAAACTAGACATTTGTTTGACTCGTAACCTTGGCACAAATGTGTAGTTCATACTTAAGTTACAGATTTTGAACTTTCAGAGCTCAAAATGTTCTATTTTTAGAGAAAATTCGAATATTCCGAAAAAAATACACCACTTTCGCTCAAATCCGATCATTTTTTTTTACTTTCCTGATGCCATCTGTAGAAAAAATTAAATAAAACTTTTAACGAAAATATTTGGACACATATAGAGTTCGACTCTCATGGACACGACAAAAAAAAAAATTAAAATTGAAAATGCTTATTTTATTCTGTTGCCATTACCTTCAGAAACTAAATTCATTATTTGAAAAATAATTGACATGTTTCAAGTGACGTAATTCCGTCCAGTCTCCATTCTAGGATTTTTATTGTGGTTTTAGGTAATGGATTGCTTCATTGATGGTTCTGTTGATTGCAAAAATGTGCATATTTATAATTTATGCTACTTCCGTGAATTATAACTATGATGGTTTTTCAAGGCCATCGATATTAGGGTACATACATATTAGGGTTTTGTTTTCACTTTTTCGCCAAATATTTTGCCAAACTCGCGAAATTCTTACCTAAACGTGCCAAATGATATATATATATATATTTATATTTATAAGCTGGTTTGTTGTTCGAAGGCCATGGTGCTAAAACTGTATAATAAGAGTGTTTGCAGCTATATCTCTTTTCTCGCTAAATTCTTTCCAAAAACGCGTTCAAGGCCATCGTACTAGAGCTACATATTAGGGTTTTGTTTTCACTTTTTCGCCAAATATTTTGCCAAATTCTTACCTAATTGCGCCAAATAATATTTTTTTTAAAAAAATTATAAGCTGGTTTATTTTTCGAAGGCCATTGTGGTAGAGCTGTATAATAAGAGTGTTTGTAGCTATATCTCTTTTCTCGCCAAATTCTTTCCAAAAACGCGCCAAATGAGCTAAAAGGTTTTGTATGTTTATGAGGAAAATTACGCTGACTTTTATGAGTGCATTTATAGCGTATTTTTTTTATTTTGGATTTTTAAGGTTATATAAGTAACAGTATTTTATACTTTATAACGAACGGGAATAATAACATAGGTTTATTATCCTACAACGGATTAAATTGTACATATACTTGGATCAATTAAAACTTTTTTTTAGTCCGTGCGAAGTACGGGTATTTATTGCTAGTAACAAATAAATATCAAGGTTGCCATAACTTAATTCAGGTTTGCTGTGGGTTTAAGAAGTGGCAGGGTTGTAATATTTGGCGAATTTCGCTTAAAATACGATCTATTGCGATTCTGCCCGATTTTCGTCGCCAAGTGTTGCCATAATACTGATTTGGCGGGGTCACCATATTTGGAGAAAAATTGCCAGACATGCTCCTTTAGATGAATCGGAATTTTTTTTAAAAAATGATACTAAAATATTTCAATGTACGGTGAGCGAGCGAAGCGAGCCTGGATCGCGAAGGGATTCAAAAGGAACTGCGCAAACAGTTCCCCGCGGGTTGGCGAGCAGGGGGTGTGCCCCCTAGATTTTTGAATATCAGTATTTTATTTATTGACCTTAAATCTTTGGGTTTTTTGTTTCCGAATTTAATTTAATTGATGTTTACAAATTGTAAGAAATGAAGATATTGCTACCGTGTCTCATGACAGTAAAGGCGTTAACTATTCTAGATCTGTTGTCTGTCTGTCTTCTAACAAATGTCAATAGGGTATTTGACTAAAAAAAATTTATTGGCTTAAAATATTCCTAGGCAAAAAATATTAGACCCGTATTTTTTCTTTTTTCCAAATACCGCCTAGAAACGGAGAAAAACGCAATTAAAATTTAACTATAAGCCACGCCCTCAAAACGATCCCCGGCAGAATTTGAAGGATGTGACGTCACCTGGCAGCAAACGGTTTCGACATGCGGGAGAATCCGTAGTGATCACTGTTGTTGTTGTTGTATTTGATACTCCAAATTCCTTTGATTTATTATTGACAGAGTAAGTAGAGGTGATTAAATGGGATTTTTTTTTGTTTTTAACATTTAGCATTTTGTTACTAATAGTTGGTTCGCGGCTTTTTAATTTCATGATCCGCTACTTGCCTGTCAATTCCCTTAAAGATTTAGGTTGAATAATCTGAACTAACACACATTCTAAAAAAATGTACATAAAAATATTAGAGGGCCGCAGTTAAATCGTTTTGTTTTTTTAAATATAAAATTAGGTTACTTCATATGAATTTTTCATGTGATATGAAGTTTTTACATGTCAATTTTGTTAAACAACCGCCCCATCTGGCAAAATGTCTAGCCTTAAAACTGAATAAAACCAATTTAGGAATGATTATTTTATACACGCATATGCAATTTTTGTTATAATTAATAATTTAAAATGTCAGGGATTTTCAATATAAGTCACTCATTTGCGGATTTGTTACTTTACGAGTGCTTATTTTTTGGTGAAATGGGTACGTAATTTTTACATTAAATTTAGGCTACACACCTTGATCAAGTACGAAGACGAAGAATATTTCGGCTTCTTCTAATGAGTAACTATCGCTACTGTGCCGTTCCGCAATATAAACATTTGGTGATTTCGTTTACTAAGGCCTTGTATTTGAGCTTAAAGTTTGAATTTACTGGACTAACGCTTGAAAACATCGAAAATAAGATCATTCACAAACAACTTAAGCTGTTTTAAATTTAATTAATATTTTTTTTACAAGATAATTTATTCAAGTACTGAGTTTAATAAAAAGTTGTACTAGATATTTAAATGCAGGTATGAAAAAATATACTTGAAGTCCAGTGATACCAAAATTAGGGGAAAACTGATGTATCTCTTAATAAATAGATTTTTTATAACGTTTTCTTTTTACTAGAACGCATGGATTACACTGCACTTGGCCAAAATACGGCTGCCACACTATTTTCCTCCCCTCTTTGGCCATTTTCAGGGGTTGTAGTTTTGGCATGTTTCTCCCATCAGTTGAGACTTAAAGGGTTGGTAGCGTAATAAAATCTAATTGTCCTTATACGGCCCCCTACTCTACAAGAAGGTCGAGTCAATAATGAAGTGCGCGTATTCCAAGATCTTACCAGTCAACTGAGACTTGTTCGGCGCCCGCTTTCAGGGGAGGTATAGACATCCTTATCAACGCATTTTCAAAATGGCTTAGGCCATTAGTGCCTATAGATTCCCATTTTGGAACGTTTTGATTTTGTTTTTTCAAATTGTAATTAAAGTTTGCTGGATTAGCACAAACACGTTCTTAAGAAAAAAATATTTAAAAGAATAGGCTTCAATATTAAATCTGCAATTCATAAGAATACTTAAGATTTTTTAGTTTTCGTGTTCGTGCACGAGTTTTTCGATTAGTAAACATTTTTACAGGGTAAAAATCAATAGGATATTGAGTTGATTATTTGGTAATTTCCAAAAGTAAACGTGTTTTATTAGAATAAAATTGTTTTTAAGCTTATTTTAAAGTATAACAATAAAAGCAAGAACTTCTAAAAGAACTGACACAACAACCTACTTTCCTGTTACTTTACAATCACATAGAAATTATTATTGTTAAACTTTTAGAGACGGCCATTTATCTTTTAATTTTCATTAATTTTCTCTCACAAATTCAATGAATATTCTTCATATTTTGTTAAATTCATTTACGTTCGAAGCAAATTTATGCAAAATTGATATCTCTAAAAATGTAAACGAAATTTATCATCATTTCAATGTATATTTTTTCGAGCAGTTATTCAAAATTATGAAGCCAACTATCAATGGTATGTTTTTCAAATATCTTCGAAAAAACAGATAAAAAAAACTGACTTGAATAATGAACCATCAAAGAATCATATTGTGATATAGTCATAGTACATTATGATGTCATTAAAAAAAGTTTGTCTTGCAATTTTTAATTTTAAATCAAGTTTATCGTTCGATTGTTTATGTTGGAACAGTGTTTTAAATTAATAAAAAATGCCATTATAAGGGAATTTAAATTATTACTAATTTTTTTTTAATTTTAAGGTGTTCCAAATCGTTGCTCAATATTTATTTATTTTCGCCCTTTTCAGCATTTTATTTTTTTACGTGAGCAGCAACAATAAAAATCACTTTTCAGCCAAAAATAATTTTAAAATAACTTGCGTTTTAAAACTTGTGCATAATTGGTCAAAATTAAAAAAAGTTCAAATTTTTAACCTTTTTTTTTAATTCTTACTCCTCTTCCAGCGCTTATCACATGCGTACCACTAATCGGTTTTTTAAGCAAAACAAAAATATAATCAAGATATTAAAGTTTTCAATGTAAAAAGTTTAGCAACAAAAGAATTTGAAAAAATATCGTGATTATTCATTCAATTCCAGTATTTTTTTAAAAATATTGTCTAAGTAAAATTAATTCTAAATAAATTATTAGGTAGGACACACAGGCAAAATATAACAAATATATTCTTAAAATACTAGCTTAAATTGGTTTTAAACAATGAACATTAAAATATGCGGTTTGCAAATAATAAATTCGACAAGAAGTTTTAAAAGACCTATAATAGCTTTAGAACTTTAATACTCACTGAAATTCTTACAGAAAAACAATTATTTTTTTAACAGTAACTGTCACCTAGATCCGCTACGACACAAGATTTGAAGAAAAAAAACGCAATATGACAGCATCTAATTTTCTAAAACTAGAAATGACAGATGTCATTTTCTAGTTTTAGTTTAAACTTTTAAAGGGCGTAATTTCCTTTTTTCATGAATTTTTTTCGGCAAATTCAAATAACATTTTTTATACTTTGCTAAATTTATTTGCACTTAAAAAAATAATTATGTAAAATAGCTTATTCTAAAAATTTTCTCATGATCTGACTCCAGGAAAATGGCGTAGCGCATGCAGTAGCAAAAATAACGTCATTTGGTTGTCCTTTCAAACTTGATCGCAAATATAATTCTTTTTATTAATTTAAATTTATTGTCTATGGTCTTACAACTAAAGACTTACAACTAGTAATGATGATCTAGCGGCTATGGATTTTCACTTCAGCAATCAAAGCGGCAGTTATATTTATAGGTAAAGTTAAGAGGAGCCAAAAAACAGTGGCAACGTTGAAGAACCCAAATAATTGTCTCCAGGTATCTGACATAGGCTGTGTATTCTTAACATTGCACAAACCCTCCAGTATATATTATCGATCGTTGACAACAACATGCAAACAATCTATCCCTCAAATAGTCTCTTAAAACGGCGTGATTTTTAAATGCTTTCGTAAAAAAAATCGCTAAAGTACATGTCACAGTTGACGCCTTTATAAATTGCACATTAATAAGGTTAGATTGATAATATCGATGATTTTTAAATGCTTTCGTAAAACAAAAATCGCTAAAGTACATGTCACAGTTGACGCCTTTATAAATTGCACATTAATAAAGAAAGAAAATTAGATCTAAACTAACCAGGTTTTTATGCCAAAAATGGACACTGTGTGCCGCTATCTTAGTAAACAGATCATGAACATTCAAAGAATCACATATTATGTTCATTTAAAACTGATAAAATTTCTTCAATAATCTTTTAATAAGTTTCTCATGCGACAGTTGATGTGGTTATAACTTACTTGTGGTTGCTTTTACTTGTTTATACTTAATTTTCACTCGCGCTGAAATTTTTATTCAAATTGGGTTTAGTTTAGTTTCAAATATCGTCGTACTAGAGCTACACGAGGGCTATTGGCGACGGGCGTCGTATTTTAGAACCACAGTCAAGTGATGAGCCGACACCTGAGTAGGCACCCAACGCAACCGTTAAGGGCAGCGTTAGGACTTTGAAGGATATTTAACTTTCACTCCCTCTACACGGGGTATTATTCGTCGGACATTTTTGGCTGCACGGGCCGTTTATAGGTCGGCAGTTATTTTGGCGATGCCCGGACCCAAACCTGGGACCTTTCGCATGCTAGGCGATTGCCTAACCGACTGGGCTCCCCAGCACCCTATTCAAATTGGGAATGAAAAGTATAAATCCCATGCTTACAACAATGCACAATGCTATTCCTATGGAGGAATTAGTTCACGTTTTGCCCTCATATACCCGTTTAGGTTAGAATTTCGAAGAATCGCTTCTTAAATGACGTCTTCGGTACATAGGAATAAGCTCCTTAATATGAGGAGTCTGTAACTAAAGTAATTTCGAATGGGTGGTGATACGTGATCCAGTCAGTCAGGACTTCTTTTTTGTAGATATAGATTTAGTATGTTTTGAAATTGGGATTTTTGTTTTAGTTTCATTTAGAATGTTTTTTTTTTTTTGCGTAAAAAAAACATTAAGTAAACCACTTCTTTACGTTGTTCATTTTCACCTATATTTACGACTACAAAATCACAAAAAGAAAATTTCTTAAAGTTTTGGGTGGTTAATTCTTCCATTATTTATGATTGATACGGCTATTTTATTTTCATATTCTAAAATTTAATACTTCACAATTTTACTGTCATATTGAGCTAACCAAAACTTAAACAAATTTAAAAAATAAAAGTTATAAAACTCTAAAAAAAACCCTGATTTTTAAAAAGTTATTATTGCAAGAACTCCCAATCCGTGTTTACGTTAATTCATTTTATAAAGCACATGAATGGCAGGTGCTATTTACTGTACCAAAAAGTTCTGTAAAAAAATATTTGCCTACTCTATTTTGAATTATGGATTTGAAATACTTAATTTAGTTTTTTATTGATTTAAAATTCTTTGTTAATTATCAATTTTACGGTGGTGCGTGCATGGCGTTCCACTTGTTTCACTACAGTACATTATTTTAAGAATTTGATTAACTATTTTAGAATTTGATTATATGTTAATAGAATAATACTTAAAGAATTATATTATAAACCACTTGGGAAAAGTATAAAAAAAATAAAAACTAGTCATGGATTACAAAAGACAACCAAAAGTTAATGACCATTAAGAAGTCATTTAAGACAAGGTAACGAGACTATTGGTTAATATTGTTTTAAAATAAAGTATAAACTAATATTTTCAAGCACATAATTATCATAGATTCCTCACAAATATAAAACAAGTTTTTGAGAAAATATTTTATCAATTTAAGAAAGCTAATCTCGTATAATTTTTTAATAAATAAAATGGTGATAATGTAATTGAATATCTTTAATAAATTTCTGAAAGCAAATTATATTTAAAATTATATTTTCAAAAAGTTATTCGGTTGAACTTTTACCTGATTGTGTTTAGGTGACATTCAAAATATTTCTTAATTCGGTAACTTAAATATTTAATTTGTGCTCTCACACTCATCTAAGTTTATAATAGGTAGGTACAGTTTATTTTACAACACAAGCTGATTATAAAATTTTTCAAATAGCAGAGGTAACGGCTATTTCAAAAACAATTTTTTTAACCATTACTTATTCTGCGTTTTTCTTTTAATTTTAATCATGCAAAAATTGATTATTTGATATATTCTCATTAAAGTTATTAAATGTTATGCTTTAAAGTAACGGTAATTCGTCAGCAAGAATCCGTAGCCATCTCCAAACGGGCGTCAGTAATATATATTGCCACGTCTTGTTCAGTTGACGTCTAGAACAATCCCTCGTGAAGGACTCCCAAAAAGGACCCCTCTGAGACAAGGGCGCAAATCACAAATAACCCCGAGTTTGGGTAGTTGGCGGCGAAAACTTATTATCGTAAATGAAGCCCGGCCCTCTACTGAGAGCACTTAATCGGTCTAATCTTTTTGGCCCTGCTCCCGAACGCATGAACAACTTTTTGGAAACAGAAATGCTTAAGAGGGATTGTCAGTCCCATAGAGCTAATGCATTAGTTTTCTAATCACAACTTCCGCAGAAGTATTGCTTTGCCATGTTAGCCCTTTTTTCCCAGGTCAACATAACATCGAAATGAAACAAATTTTGAAACAGAAATGTTATCTAGTTATTTAATTATATATTTTTGAAGTTTTAAAATGACAAAAATTACAGTAGATGGCGACACTATTTTAAAACTTTATCAATTAATAATTAAATAACCGGATGTTATTTTCTATTCAATTTCGTTTTAAATTGATGTTATGATGATTTCCATACCTGGGGGGGGGGGGGGGGTGAAAATGGGATAACATGGCAAAGCGATTCTTTTACAAAAATTGTGATTTCAAAACTAAGGCATTATCTCTATGGGGACTGACAGGCCCTCTTAACTTATTTCTTATTTTCTAGATTAGTACAAGAAAAAACTAATTTCGGGGCGTCATCTTTGGGCAAAGAAAATGATATGAAACTAGTTAACATTACAACATTAAATATAACACTTGCGCTTGTTAACTGGGTTATTATTTACACTTTTAGGACGTTTTCATTAAAAATATTAATAGCTTCCTTATAATTCGTTTAAAATTGGTTATTACTTCCATTGAAGTTTTAATATTTCGGAACTCATCAGAACAGAAATCCGAAGAAGATTAAGGGATAATCTTCTTCGGATAGGGGCATCATAAGCAACGATTCTCGGCAAATTTGAGCTGGCCGTTTTTGTGAATCCTTTAATTTTATTTTATTTAAATATTTATAAGCATTAAATTCACAAAGAAAAAGAGACTAATCTAAAAAAACTATGCAGTTTGAACTTAAAGAGCGCTAAAAAGTTTAGTATGACTAAATTTGAATAGCGTGTGGGGTGGTTTAATGCCAGGTGACGTCAGACCAATCAGCGTAGCGTTTGCAGTCACGTGACCAAGCCTTGAAATATCGTGATTTTAAAACTTGATTTAAATAATATCTGAGTAATTTTTTTAAGTAAAACCAATGAATATGCGTTTTCTAGTTCCTATACCATGTTTATATAACTTTTTTTGGGCAGTTTCCCGATTTAGTCAAATACCCTATTCTCTGAACATACAGCCTACGTTTTTTGTGTTTATGAAACTGACCATTTGGTACAGCTTATGATATAATGGCCGATTGATTTTTGGCATTAACGGCTTTTGGCGAAGTTAAAAATTTAACGTAGGGTAGCAATTCACAGTCCAGTTGTATGGGTTAGGGTTAGTTTGAATTATCATCGCACTAGAACTATAAACGAGGGCTTTTGGCCACCGGCGTCTTAATTTAGAGCCACATTCAAGTGACGAGCCGACACCTGAGTAGGCACCCAATGCAACTTTTAAGAACTGCAGCGTCGGGACTTTGAAAAATATTTAACGTACACTTCCGCCACACAGGGTATTTTTAGTCGGACATTTTTGGCTGCATGGGCCGTTTCGATATCGGCAGTAATTTTAACGATGCCCAGACCCGAATCTGGGAATTATCGCATGCAAGGCGAACGCCTTAAGGGGATCGGACACCCCCATTCCCCGTCCTACCTCGATCGGGCTGGCTAATGCTAAGTCTATGGGGAAAAAATGATTTTTTTTCGGATGAAAAGCAATGAAATTATAGGAATAATTTGATGCGATTTTTTTTAATTCATAAAACTCCAATTAAATTGTGGTTTGTTAAGGCTACTTTTTTTAAAAAGTTATTTACTTTTTTTTAAATTGAAATTTTATTTTAGCGAAATATTTAAGTTAGTTAAAAGGTGAAAAACCGAAAAATTTTCTTTCTGGAACAAAATTTCAACATTTTTTTACTAATACAATATCTTTAAAGTTAAATTTAATTTTTTTAAGTAAGGGTTTTTGCGGAACTTTTAAGGTAAGTGTTTGAAAATTGGCTGAAACCACGCCTCCACACAGGCCACGCCTTTCAGGAAACTTTCGGGGGTCAGAGGTCAAAAACTCGTGGTTGGGAAGCGCACTTGGGGGTCTATCTTTGGGGGTTGTTATCTATTAGGGGTTCTTTTCAAAAGAATCTTTGAAAGAAGATCTGGTGTTCCTTGTTTGTTAGATTGCTGGTTTTTTTTTTTTTTGCTTGCTGTTAAGAAATGCTTATTTTCTACTCTGTGATTGAGAGGTGTCGTTCTAGAGCCCGTCATTCCACTGCGCTCATAACGTGTAGTTGGTTGCCGCCATGATTTGATTTAAAGTTGCCTTAGCTTATTGTACTGTTCTGTGTTATAATTTGCATTATAAAGATTATTTTAAAATAGTTCAAGCTGAAAAAAGATTTCAGGATTTTAGTTTCGATAAATTCTTTTACTATTTTTTTTAATTATAAATTTAATTTTAATTATAAATATTTGTTTACTATGTATTTTACAAAATTTTCTTAATGAAGTGCATTTTTTAATGACATAAATATTTTAATACAAAGTTTGAAAAAAATATGTAACTAAACAAATTGAATTTTTTCTAAAAAATCACACTCTTTATATAAAATACTTGCACTACTATAAGACTACGGACTCTTTCATTATACTTTACCATTTTACCATTTGTTTACGATAGAAACAAGTACCAAATTTATAATAATAAAAATGTAGTTTTGTGTGTTTATGTGTGTGTTCCTTATCTATAATAATAAAAGAAAGAGTCTGTCTGTCTGTATGTGTGTCTGTTATCGGATCGTAAAAGACCTACTTATACTGCCCACAGGAATTCGAAATTTTAAAGATAGATTCCCTTTAATACTAACGTGTGCACCTGAGGCTTAGTTTTTTCATATTTGTTCAATTTTTAGAGAAAATTCGAATTTTCTGAAAAAAATACACCACTTTCGCTCAAATCCGATCATTTTTTCTCTTTCCTGATGCCATCGGCTGAAAAAATTAAATAAAACTTTTAACGAAAACATTTAAAATTCAAAATTTTTATTTTATTCTTTTGCCATTACTTTCAGAAACTAAATTCATTATTTGAAAAATAATTGACATGTTTCAAGTGACGTAATTCCGCCAGTCTTCATTCCCGGATTTTATTGTGGGTTTATTTGATGATTTTTTCATTGGATTTTTCTGTTGACTGCATGTATGCATATTTAAGCAATAAATGTACAGTTAAGCTATTACTGAACTATGATGGTTAATAAAGGCCATCACACTAGAGCTATTAGTGTTTTATGTCTTTATTTTTTCGCCAAATACGTTGCCAATCTCGCCAACTTATTAACTAAAATTCGCCAAATAGGCAATTTCTTTTAAAATAATTTATAAGCTGGTCGGTTGTTCGAAGGTCATTGTGTTAGAGCTGTATAATGGGTGTGTTTGTAGCTATATCTATTTTCTCGCCAAATTATTTCCCAAAACGCGCCAAATGAGCTAAAAGGTTTTATGTATTTATGAGGGAATTGTGATGACATTTATGAGTGCATTTTATAGCTTATTTTTCATTTTGGAATTTTAAGGCAATGAAACGGTATTTTTATACTTTATAACGAGCGGGAACAATAACATAAGTTTATCATGCTATAACAGGTTATATGGTAAACATATTTGGAACGATTTGATATTTTTTTAATCCGTGCGAAGAACGGGTATAAATTTGCTAGTCTATAATAATAAAAGAAAGAGTCTGTCTGTGTGTGTGTCTGTCTTCGGATCGTAAAAGACCTACTTATACTGCCCTCAGAAATTCGAAATTTTAAAGATAGATTCTCTTTAATACCAACGTGTGCACCTGAGGCTTAGTTTTTTTCATATTTGTTCCATTTTAGAGAAAATTCAATTTTCTGAAAAAATACACCACTTTCGCTCAAATCTGATAATTTTTTCTCTTTCCTGATGCCATCGGCTGAAAAAATTAAATAAAACTTAACGAACACATTTAAAATTCAAAATGTTTATTTTATTCTTTCGCCATTACTTTCAGAAACTAAACTCATTATTTGATCTTATCTATTTCGCCTTAAAACCGTCATTTTTTTGGTAATCACAAATTTATTTTAGGAAGTATTTTACTACTTGTGAAAGGAAGTTTGCTTAAGGCGGCTCTTTTTTTTCTTTGAATGCATCAAAGTAATGACCAAATGTAACCAAGTCGCGAAAGTACATTTACAAATCATTTAAAGTAAATAATTTCTACAACTAGTGTACTACATTGATGCGTACTTGAATGAGAGAGGAAAACATATGGCAAAACTAAGCTCTAGGCTTAGTAACACTACCCACTAATAGTCTAAATTTAGAAATCAGAAAAGTACGTATAACTCTCATTATTTGCACGAGTTTTTAAATATGATTTATTTTTTAACTATTTAATATAATACCAGTAATTGTAGAAACACAAGGAACATCGCTTTTTTATGGGAAAATTTTCTTTTTTTAAAAAATATTTTAGTTATTTGTGTATATTATTTTTTAAAAAAAATATTTCAGTTTTTTTTTAAAATTTAAATTTGATATTTTACACTACGTACTTGATTTATGTCATTGCAACTGCCTTTTTATCAGAAATATTGTATTTGAATTTGACTGATTGCTATACTATATTTTTCATTGTCCGTGCATAAAATGGAGCGATTCATTGACCCTTTTCCAACTGTAGGATAAGTTTATGCTATCTTTTTATAATTTTTTATTATTTGTTTGATAAAAATAATTGTTAATTGTATTTATATTCTGGAAGTCCAGAGAAGCTCCCTAGTATCTGTTTGATACAGTGGCGGATCCACGGGGGGAGGGGGAAATTTCCCTCCCAAAATCTTAAAATTCAAACTAGATACAATCGACTTCTAAAGAAATGTTTTTTTTTACTAATATTTATACTACAACTCGTTGCATTCTCAACTTAGAACTAGAACATGGAAAAAAATATTACAGTAGGGCGAAGTTTGAAAAAATATCGTGTGGCGTCGATTTTTTTTTTTTTTCATTTGTACTAAACTAAAATATAAACTAAATAAATGTTAAAATTATTTACACACAAATCATTTTATAATTTAATTTAATAATAGAAGCTTGTCGTTTAATTTCTGTACAACAAATCAAGTGATTTAAATTATCTAAGTAGTTAAATTTTAACTAACATTCTATAATAAAATTTTTCTTAATGGGGTTGTTTCAAGGAGGATCTGGCAATAGCTCTGCGGTTTTGTTTTCATATCTCTAAAATTACTTTTGTTGCTATTCGAAATTGAGTTTTCTAATTTTTTTTAATTACAACTTCTTGCTGTACTGTTCATTGTTTTAATCATTTATCAATTAAAACTTGCATTGAAAGAAATCGGAATTTTAAAAATTAACAACGTAAATATTCTCCCGAATACCAAAACAACAGTAATTCGAGAGACATGAAAACAAAACCGCAGAGCTATTGCCAAATCCTCCTTGAAACACCCCATTTTTATTCAAAAAATAAGACATTAATTATCGATTACATGATACAAATATGAGTTATGTAAAAATACAAACTAATTAATGTTTATAAAAAGTTATTAGTAATACATACTAAATTACTAGTAAAAAACTGCATTTACAATGGAAAAATAAATTAAAAATTAATTTTAATTAAAACAATGTTAATTAAAAATAATTGTAATTAAACATAATTACATGTTTTTAAACTTTAATATTATTGTTAGATGCTTCAAAAATACTTCTATGGGCATAAAAATTCAATAAATCTTCCTAGACTCCTCTCTATCTGAGGGTATTAAAGACCCTCGTCCCCCCCCCCCTCCCCCAAATTGTCACCCTCGATCCGCCCTTGGTTTGATAACAGGTAACACGACACCTCCCTGCAAAACTGGTTGGGAATCTGGCTTTGAAATGCAGAATTAATTTGATTTTTTTAACCATCAGTTTTATTGTAATCGTTATTTCTTTTATTATAAGATAAAAAAAATTCTTATTATTATGTAACGGTTTCGAATTGTATAGGTTTTGCACCACCATTGATAGAAATTTTTATTTGCTGTCATCATTTTTTATTTTTAGTGAATTTCAACTTTAAGTTTTATTTCAATAATATTTTATTTCAAATGTGCTATTCACGTCACAGAATTACAAATTCCTTATATTACATATATTCCTTTTATTGCACTTTAACTTTTCTCTAAATATAAACGGAAATGAATTTGTTTTTGTTATATATTTTGTTGCAAAATGTTTGTAAATAAAATTCTTTGTTTAGTACAAATTTATTTTGTACATATAAATAACATATATTTTTTAATGCTGTAACGTTTTCATTGAAGTTTTACAAATTTTCTTCTATCTGGCATTTGCTTGGTTGTTCATAGTAATGTTTCCAGATCCCACCGGATATTAAAATATCTATAACTGTTTATCCTCCCATTCTGTAGTGTCTTGAGTCAGAGTGGTATAATTCTCTAAAAATGTTTTTAATATTGGGAATTTTACCGTGTAAAAAAGGCGTTCGTCATTCACGTTCGCCCCAACACAAGCATTCATTATCCAACTGGTGATAAATCCAGTTCACAAAAATTTAATCAGTATACGGTAAAAAACATTCCAAAGAAAAAATTGCTATTCATGTACGAAAAAAGTCAACGAACTTTTCATTACTTATCATGGCAAAAAACTGTTTCGAAATCAAAAACTTGTTATTTATATTAGTTTTTGCATTCTTATATCCCTATCTCCAAGCGTATAGGACGTAATTTAACAATTGCACATTACTAGCGTGATAAAACTAGCTTATTTCCTCATTTTAGGAATGGCAAGAAATTTACCATTCTCAAACCTACGACGATTCATCACAAAAGAGTAGCTAAATAAAGAGAAACCATTGAGAAAACTACCCAGAATCACATTCACATTGACAACAGATAACGCGACAGCCCCTGCAAAAACTAGTTGGGCGACAAAAAAACAAAAAAAAAATGGTCTCGTCCTCCCTGACGGGGGGGGGGGGGGGGTGCTTGTCGAGTCGATTTCCCCAGGCTGGTCATTAGCGCCGTCAAGACAGACTCGGACCCCTACTTTCGGGGGCCACGATCGGATCCACTTGTAGGGAGTGCTTGGGGGGGGGGGGGGGGGGGGGGGGGTCGAAACCCCTCTCTCTAGATAGCTGTATTGATAGGCTAGAGATTTTGGTCGTTGCCCCGCCTCCTGTGTTGCCACTAAATTCAGGTTCGTTAGGGAGCTATGAATTTGAGAGGGTAGGCGTCGGCCTTAACCGACTGAGCTCCCTAGACCTGTCCAGTGGTTTAAATATGGAGTGGAATGTTTAACACATTTTCGGGTGTAGGAGGCCAAACAGTAGCTGGCCAATTATATCATAGCTATTCTGGCAATTTTAACAGGCTACTTTTTTAAAAAAAATTCTGACATTATAATGAGAGGAAATTATAATATTGTAATGGAGTGCTGACCAGTGGAAAGAGGATCAATTGGTACAAAATTAAAGTTCACATAAAAAAAATCACCGTTCTTAAGGGTACACCCGTGCAAAACCGGGTTTATAAAGCTAGTACTTAATAAAACTGTCCCCGAGTCAAGACGTAATACAATGTGTTCATTTAAACAATTAATGTGAACTGCTTCCAAGCTAAATATTGCGGTCCCTTGGAGGGGTTCTAACATGAGGCCCCTCGAGTAGCTCTGTAGGGTCGAATTTTTGTGACAAATCCCTTTATTTTGATCTCTAATGTCTTACTTTTTGGCAGGTTTCCAGGAAGTCGTCGATGGTGACGTATCCGTTTCGATTCGGGTCCAGGCGCTGTAGGAGAGAAAGGCATGAGTGGCTAAGGTATGTACAACAGGGCCGCCATGTTGAATTGTAACCCATTTCCAAATTTTCTTTCAATACTGATGGGTGGAACTGTTGTGTATACCAGTTTCAGAAGTGCTCATCCGTGTATATACCTAAGGGAATCGTATGATGTTTCGCAAACTGGTAGTTTTAGATGATTTGTACATTAATTTAGTTAAGTCCAAAGTTTAAAATACACAAAATAGTTCATGAAAACTCCATATTCAATATTTGAATCAAGCGAAGTATTAAAAAAAACATTATGGGGATAATATTAGCAAAAACATGCATTTATCAAAAACGAACTGCTATTGACTTGATATCTGACTGGTTGCAAAGCTATATGAAACTATAATTAAGCTCAACTTACCGCATTTAAACGGATGGAGTATGAAATAAAACTTTCTGGCTCGAAATATTTCAACCCTCCGGCATGTTGTAAATACCGTTTTGTTAAGAATGTAGGTTCCTACTTATTAGTCTCATTCAAGGCGTGAGAATATCATACATGTAAAAAGTGAGAGCAATTCTTTTATCATAAAAATTTCACTAATGTTAACCACATAATACAAAACATTAACCACAATCGGTGCACACATTTTGTAGTTATTTTTTAGATTAAGTTTATTTCCTTTTTGAATTTTTTTTTCTTTTTTTAAATCGATTAAAAAAAACAAAGATATAAAAAGTGTATGAATCAAAAATAGCGATTGTAAATATATATAATAACATTCCGTTTTCTGGTAACAGATCATTTTGAATATTTTAGCCTTTTTTAGTGTACAAATATTTGATTCTGATATTAATTTCTTTTTACTATGATATTAGGCCTGATTCATTTTTACCTTAGCAATGTGAAAAAAATAGTATGTTCTGAGATTTAGCTAAAAATCGCAAATAAAATGAATTAGTTTTTATAAATTAACTTGGGAGGGGGGAACACGTTTTGGCGCCTCATCCTTTTATATGATTATTATAGTAGTAATTAAAGAGGTTAGTGGAAGAACGTGCTAAGTGACAAAAAGGTGAAAACGAGAAGTTTATCGTTTGCACTAGGATCTGTTGAAAACAGTACTTGAAAAGCGTTAAAAATATACTAAATTTAAAGTTTATGAAAAAGGGGAAACTTTTTATATTTTAAGAAGTTAGTAATATGTTCATTGACACACAAATCTCAATTTTTTTCAAAAATGTCACTTAGCACGTTCTTCCACTAAGCTCTTCAGTTATTAACTACTAATTATATAAATTAGTAATTATGAATAAATTTAATTGCTAATTAATTATTAATTTCAAATTAAATTAATTGCCTTAAATTCATTTCTAATTTTTGTTTTCATTTATAGAAATATTTTTGCATTAATTTATAGAAATACATTTTTTTTAAAAATTACTTTAGTTTTTCCTCAAAAAATTGAATTTTGTCTACAAAAGATTGATATTTTATATTTTATATTAAAATCTTCATAATAACATTAATTATGAACTGTGGTATTTATTATAACATTTTGAGTCACAAAATTTCACTGAAAAGGTTGAAAAAAAGTTGTGGTAGTAAGGATCAGGTATGTAGAAATAATTAAAACAAAGAAAATAACAGTTAATAAATTTTAATTGAATTAATTGTGACCCAAAAATCGAGTCTAAAAATAATGAGAAACCCAATTTTATGCACGTTTAATGGCATAATTTCGATTTTTAATGCTTGAATTTATTTATGAAAAATGTTATTAAGGAAAGGTATTAAGAAAATAATAATACAATATCCGTTAAATTTTAAAGTTTGAATTTATATTACAACAAGTTGGTTTAAACGAAAGGTCACTTTAAACGTTGTTTCAGCTGAATTGCTGTATCAAAACAACCAAGAATGGTTGTACACAGGTTTGAAACAGGCATTAACACTCCAAACGACATTGTATTACAGAAAACCTAACAAGCATTAATTCTATATTAAACATTTACACGCTAAATTTGGCTAGTTTCATTTATTTTCTTTCGAAAATTCAATAATTATTTGTTATCGTTTGGTATTCCTCGCTTTTAAATAGAAGGAAAACATTTCATATCAACATACAATCAATGAATCTCTTTGTGAAATATATTTGAAGTCATTTTAAACTGATTTATGATGCAAAAATAAATTTCTTTTAATTTATTGTAGTTTCTCGAGTGATTGTTGCGAATGGCAATGGTGATTTAATTCTAATAAAAATGGCTTCATATGCTTTTTAAATGAGCGTTAAATTTTGCAGTTTTTTAAATATGAATCGAATTCTTTTCTGAAATTTTCAATGTCTTCTAATTTCGATGCGCTGAATTTTTTGACGTATCACACTTGTCCGTAGCATTTGTAGTTTGGGCTATGAAAGTGGGTGACGGACAGACAGACGGACTGAACGATTATAATACCTTTCACTTTTTACGTTATAAACGTAGTGTGGAAACTAAAAAAAAAAATTCGTTGCTACTTTGGGATTTTATTTGGGAATGACTGCACGTTTCACGGTCGATGCATGTCTCCAAATTCACGAATTTGTGGCAAAACTTTAAGGTGATGTAGGAATTAGATCGAATCGAGACGTTAACCTGTAAAGTTGAAGCCAATGGGCAGTCCTATTTCACCAAAGACGAGGTAGTTACACAGGGCGTCATTTCGGGCTCCGTGAGGCGCCCAAAATGGCGCCCTCTGTAAAATGAGGAAGGTCCCCCCCCCCATAAATGACGGCCGCCCTGGTTCACAGGATATAATTAGCATACTTTTTTGGGGGCATTATTAAACGATATCTGTGATACAGAGTGTAGTGTGTGTCGATTGATGACTTGTCTCACCGCGAACACCCTGTCGGCGTGCTGGTCCGGGGTCTCCGGGGCGGCGGTGGGAAGGGTGGCGGGGCCCAGCATGGCGTACACGGCGCCCGTGATGGTGCGCATCTCGCCGGCCGTGACGCGCCCGTCCCCGTCCACGTCGTACAGCCGGAACGCCCAGCGCAGGCGGGCCTCCAGGTCCGGGCCCCGCGTCAGCATCGACAGCCCGCCCAGGAACTCCTTTGAACACAGGATGAAATCAGAGCATGATAGTATACACTACAGAAGCAGGGGAGACGAATGCCGTACCTGGAAGTTGAGGGTCCCCGCGTTGTGCTGGTCGCAGGTCTTGAACACATGGTGGGCGTACGCGGAAGCGTCTGCAAACAGAACGACTCCTCTTACACTCAGTTTTTTTATTGATAATTCTTATAGATTGGAGGGATTCTTATAGATTTGGGTGCCCTTCAACATTTTAAGTCATTCAAGATGGCGTCCCCGCCATCTTGAATTTTGTAACTTTAATGTTTGACGATCTTTTCGACAAAAGTTTTTTTTCATTCAGGGTGTCCAGCCGTCGGGAAATTCTGGAAAATCGGGAATTGTACTTGAATTTTTTAGCGTCGGGAAAATCGAACTACAGTATTTTGAACTACAGTACAAAACTGCAAGTATAAATAATAAACTAATTTTAATACTAAATAAAAAAATTAATTAAGGTTAGATTTTAAGAGAGAGAGAGATGTCTTCAAATATCGGTTACCGGCCAGTGCAATCCAATAATGCTACCTAATCAGATTTACTTATTTTGCTGCCTAGTAATTTTCACGAAAATCACCTATAAAGTCGCATTGCCTCATAATTAATGATTGATAGTTTTTTTGCCTCTGCGTGATCGGAAGAGCGCCACTTTTGTAGCTCCAGTTCAGGCCAATTGGCCCAACCAGAATATTTTCCATTGATCAAGTATTCGTGAATATTGTGACTTTGTTATTACAAGAACAGCTTGATTTTTTTTGTTTACGTTTTTTTTTTGCATTTTTTCTGCTTCGGCCTATACTGGGGTTTTTGTTTTTAGACAAGTTTAAGTTAAAAAAAAACCCTGGGAAATCGCCGAAATTATAGTGTCCGGATTATGGGTTTCTGGATTAGCGGTTCGTATTAGCATTTTCCGAAAATTCGCTACTTTACTGATGTTTAGTTTTGCGTTTTATAATTTCGGATTTTATGGATTTTCAAGGTCGTTAATTGCAATTTCTGATGAAAGCTCTTCGGGGTTTTATATGTTTTTTTTTTTCGTGTTTAAATGGTTCACGAAACGCCGTTTTTCGAAGTTCATGATTTGACAACTTTTACGGTATTCACAATTTATTGATTTCAGAAATATAACAATTCAACGATTTCTGAGAATTTGGAATTATCTAGGCTTCTTGAAATTTGTTATTTACCAAACTTTTAGATATTTTATGAATCATTAATTTTCAAAAAATTTTGATTTACCGATTTTCTTAATTTGCTGATTTTTGAAGGTTTTTCCTAAATTGGGATGTTCAATTCTATCTTTTCAGGTTAAGATTTAAGGAAATAACTCATTAAGCTAGCTGCTAGCAGATGTAAAATATTATATTTAAGTTAGTATTATTAAAAATTGTAATGAATGAAATATTTTTAAAATAACCTTTATTTTTTAACATTTTAAAAAGTATCTCATATAAAAGAGAATCCAATGTTATGTGGTATTGTTTCACTAAAATTGAAATTATTACTTTAAATAACTAACTTAACCCTACGAATATGCCACCCCGCTTTGATTTTTTTTTTAAAAATGCCATTAATTTTAATGGTCTGCCTATTTTAAGTGTAGAATATAGGTTGTTTAAATTTAATTATTATTTTAGTAAGTTTTGGTAATTTGCCAATAATTTTTGAAGTACAAATTTGCCTGAGAATTGCAAATTAAATGACTGATGACTAGTAAAAATATATGTATACATACAATCATGTACTCTGCAACTTATAGGAGACTATAACTGGGCTAAATAATCGTTAGTTCTAAAACAAAAACAATTCAAAACTCAAATCTTTTCTTTTTTTGCCTAATATTTCTGTTAGCTAAGTTTAGCATATTTGAAAAAAAAAAACGTAGGGATATAATTGGTTATATGCGAGCATTCTTGAAAAATTTGGAAATGAGCCTTGAAATCCTTGAAATGTGCTTGAATTTTTACCAGCAATTTTGCTGGACACCCTGTCATTATACATGCATTTAGTAATAAATAATCACTATTATCAAGAAATTTTTTTAAAAATAAAAAATTCAAGAGGGATTCCGCTATATTGGATTTTTTCATCGATAATAATAAAAGAAAGAGTCTGTCTGTGGATCGTAAAAGACCTACTTATACTGCTCGAAAAAATTCAATTTTTCTAATATAGATTCCCTGTAATACCTACGTGTACACCTGAGACTTAGTTTTTTCATATTTGATTATGATTTTTTTAATTAATATAAATATTTTCAAAAATACGTCATCCATCTGAGAGTGAGAGACCGAAACTGGGGCTTGAAAACACATGGGCCGGGCCGAAACAGGGACTTGACGTCATCCGCAGATAAACATGAAAATCCAGTAAAAAGAGCCTTTAAAAAATGACCACGAATTCGATTTCTACTTTTAATTTTCAATTTGAAACTTAAGCGCGAGCAAAAATTAAGTATAAACACGAAAAATCTGGAAGGTTTAATTTGTAGGATTGTTATTTGACTACCATTATTTTATTTCATTTATTGATTGGGGAATGATTACCACATTTGGGTTGTTAAATTTTAAAGATCGCCAAACGTCGCCAATGAACAGACCGGCCATTTTATTATAGCTGTATCAAAAACAAATCCCCGTTATTAAAGGTTAACCGTGCGACGTCGGGTTTAGAAAGCTAGTCTTTAATATAAGACGATGCATTAGACCTAAATTAAAAATTCTTTTTATTTTAGTTCTATCTTAAGTTTAGCTTCAATATGTAGATTAAGAAATTAGAAGACATTTTTTCGCTAACCTTGAGTATTTTTTTATATTTAAGATGTCGCCTTCCGACGTATTGGTTTTTGCTTTCTGATTAATTTTTCAAGTACTTTTCTACCAAACTTAATAGTTCTTGCTTTTCTAGGTGCATTTTGACGTAAAAAATTACTTAAACATTAAAAATATATATATTAAAGATGGCTGCTTCCGCCATCTTGAATTTTCCTCTTCTAATATTAGGTGATCCATTTGCCCAAAATTTAAAAAAAAATCGACTTTAGTTGTAGTTTTTAAAAAAGAATGATTTAAACTACATAAATGTGGAACACAGTTGCAACATATCTGAATTTATTGCAATTCAAGATGGCGTCTTCCGCATTATTGGATTTTTTAACTTTTAGTATTCGTCGATCTATTGGTTCAAAGTTAAAAATTCTTTCTCTTTAAGGAATCTTTAATACAGAATTATCGCTATGTCCTCTTTTAGCTGAGTACAAATATGTAAACTTAAGGCCCACATCTCTAGAGCTTCTGGCTTTTAAGTTATTCCAAAAATCCCTCTTAGACCTTGGCCAAAACATAAAAATGTAGTTTCAATTCTCAACTTCTTCAATTCTCACTACAAAATCCATTCCCCGTGATCTGTGACATACGTGATCTCCATTTAAAAAGTTATTTGCCACCTTTTCGGGCATTTTTTCCATTTCTCTCAAATAAAATAATCTATATCGTGCTGATCGCTTTGATAACTTGATACAAAGAAATAGGGTAGTATTTTGCGAACAACTTCATTATGAAGTGACTAATTTCTTTCCCGTCCGGCTCCATGAGGAAAACTGGTTTCATTAACCATTTCATATTTCTTAGGTGATTTATTTTGAAGATGACATGAAACTATTTTTAGGTTGCAAGGTAGGGCTTTAGACATTTCTTAGGGCTTTAAACATGTATTTTTTATTCTTGAAATCGTATCATTTAAAATACCACAACCCAATATGGTGGAAAACACCATCTTTAATATTTTCCTTCAAAATTCATGGTTATAAAAAAATGTTTACACACAATATACAAATAAAATTGAAAGAATTTTTAATTTCGAGCCAATGGATCACATAATATTAGAAGGTGAAAAATCAAATCTGGAGGATGCCGCCGTTATGAATTTGATATTTTAAGTGTGTAAGTTCTTCTTTATATCAAAACTAGCAAATAAATACCCGTTCTTTGCACGGACTTAAAGAATATCAAATCGATCCAAGTATATGTGTCATTTAATTTGCTACAGGATAATAAGCTTTGCCCTTGTTCCCGTTCATTATAAAGAATAAAACCCCGTTACTTATATTGCTTTAAAATTCCAAAATAAAAATACATCACTATAAAATGCACATCCTCGTATCACAAAAATCTTCCTCAATATGAACTTACTGTCATCGCAATTTTCCTGATAAATTCAAAATTAACCATAATTGTATAACAATGTTATTTCACGTCAAAACCTCCATTCTGGTTTAAAAACACAAAACAAAACATTTAGCTTATTGGCACGTTCAATTATTTTTCAAATCATTAATTTAGTTTCTGAAGGCAAGAAAATAAAAGCAATTTCAATTTTAATTAATTTTTGCGTTCATTTTAATTTCTTCTGTCGAATGGCAACACGAAAGGGAAAAAATGATCGAATTTGGGCGAAAGTGGTGTATTTTTTTCAGAAAATTCGAATTTTCTCTAAAAATGGAACAAATATGAAGAAACTAAGCCTCAGGTGCACACGTTGGTGTTAAAGGGAATCTTAAAAAATTCGAATTTTTGAAGGCAGTATAAGTAGGTCTTTTACGATTCACAGACACACATACAGACTCTTTCTTTTATTATTATAGATGCGCCTAGAAAAAAAAAGAACTAGTATTAATTTTGGCTGAAAAGAACCCGAAAAATTAATTTTGGAAGACGAAACTAATATGGCGGAAGACGGCATCTTAAATAAAAAAAAATACTCAAGGTTAGCGAAAAATTACTTTCTAGATTCATAATCTATATTGAAATTAAATTTAAGATAGAACTAAAATTAAAAAATTTTTTATTTAGGGCCAATGGATCGCTTTATATAAAAGGTGAAAAAATCCAATGTGGTGAAAGCCGCCATCGTGATTTTTTATATTATTTTCAAAGTATTGTTCCATAGTAACTAAATACTAAAAATATAAATATTTTGTTGAAAAATATAGAAAAAATTTATTAAAAGTAAAAAAAATCCAATATGGTGCCATCCGTCATTTTAAATTTTAATTTTTTTTTACATTTTCGTGGTAATAGTGATTAGTTGGCAACAGGGTATAAATACAAATGTAGTACTTTAATTTAGTTGTATATAATATAGGGTACAAAACTTTTACTTATGATAGCCGTAGAGGTAGTAAAACCTTGTGCTCTCGCACACTTTGTAGACATTTTTCTCCCGTCATGTCAAGCCCGCTCGAGGAGCTGCGTAAAATAAAACAGTACTAAAATTGCGCTTTTTAGTCTACATTTCTTTCATTTTTTTTAATTAGATAGAATTTTTTAAAAAAATTAAAAGTAGATATTGACATGCTGAGACGATGTTCGTCTGTTTGTCCTTAGTCCCCTTTTATAATTGCTTATATTCGTCTTATCTATCTGTATACTGTTTGGCAATTCCTCATTGAAATAGCAATGAAATTTGATTTCAATCCATTTATATCGCTGTGGCCACATCAACAACGGCATGAGAAACTTTTTTCAAAAAATATTTAAAGCAAAATAATTTTTTCATGACAATCAGTTTGAAATGACGTCATAAAATGTAGCACAATGTGATTCTTTGCTTGTTCATTAATTGTTAACTAAGAAAGCGGCAAGGCATATTTTATTGCATACAATTCTCCTTAGTTTTAATTTACATTTCTTATTTTTAATGCAGTTTGGAGAAGTTTCAAGTTTTTTAATAAATATTTAATTATTCCTCGAACTACAACAACTTCTTCTTTCTTATCTCTCGGATCTGGTTGAGATCAGATCCATGTTCTCCCTTAACCTCTCCATCGCCAAACCAGGTGTTCGTCGAAAATCCTCCCTCGAAAGGCCAATGCTCGCCAAGAGCTGCTGGGCCTCTTCGCTGTTGCATTTGGTTCAGGTAGAGAATCTTAACGCCATCGGAAAACCGCAGGGGTTTTAAATGTCCAGTGGACAGACGAGCCAAATTAGTTTGGTCTTTCCTGTCACCGGACCATTGCCTGTGTACCATGGGTGCTCTGGTGGCAGCTTCCCGCCATCGATATTATCAATGGCTTTAGATTGTGAGAGACATATATCAGGGGAAATCTGGATCCTATCAGAAGTGTCATTCAATATCTAAAAAAATTGGAGTCTAATAAGAGGGAATAATGGAGAAGCTCAGGGCTCTCCCTGGATCTTCAATTCTCCACTTTCAGTGGACCATGTAGAATTAAAATATAGTGATACGGTCTGGCAAAAGCCCATGCCACAATCTGAAGGGGCCACCTATCTTGAACTCTATTCAAGGCCTCCATTAACTACAAATTACTATTTTAAAAAAAGATATTTTTGTCATAAATCAGTTTCCTTTTTTTAAACAAATTATATATTTTTTTAATTTCTATTTTTTTATTAAATGTTTGTTAGAAATTATCTTTAACATAAATACTTAAAAATTTTGAGAAAAGTAAAGTATTATTTGATAACGCCACCCAATCTGTCCCAATAGTGTAAGGTCCTGAAATAACGTCTTTCTAACATTACAAAATTTCTGATGCAATAAAGATGGTTCTTCGTTCGAATCAAACCGGCTCGGAAGGACTCGAACCACTCGCTCACACAAAGGATTTACTTCAGTTCCATTTGGAAACGGGCCAAATGTTCGGCCCATTCGAAGGAAAAACTCTTCCATGTATTCGACACAATTCATGACGCGCTCGAGCATGGTTTTACTATCTCGATGGCAGTTACCTCCTTGCGGAAAGTACGAGCTGAAGATGTCTTTGAATGTCCTCTCGTCGACCACACCCGTCGGGCACGCCTGAAAAAACACAAGGAGCAACTCAATCCACGAGCAGATGACGGCGGGAATTTACTCCCTTCAAAGAATTTATTGCTATTGTAAATTGTTAAAAAAATACAATAAAATTGTTGCTACGATAATTAATAATAGTTGCTACTCTAATAATTAATATCCTTCACAAGAGTAAATGTTCACTTTTGATGAGAAATATGGAAACTTTCAGACCTTCTGAATCGTAAAATTTCGTCGAATTTCTAGGGTATCTTATGTTTACCGAGTAACGGAATGAGAAGATTTTGTTTAGTTACAGGGCCCCACAAACCACAGGCCTTGACAATTTTTAAGGGGCACTTAAATCTGGTGCAGTTAACCTTATTTATGTTGGCTCTGCTTTTATTCCATGAGGCTTACATGTTATGTTTAACAAATTCACCGTTAATCATTCACCGTTAATCATGTTACGAAATATATAAAACATCAGTTAAGTTTGCGAGAGGCCCCCTTATGCAATGCTGGCCACTTAAGTCTTTCTCGTCTCTTGTAAGCGCGCGGCGTGACGTAACCTGAGCGCGCGGCGTAACCTGACGCAAGTAAACTGAACGGCATCACTCAGCTTTTCTCCTTATCACATAGCGGTAGCCTAATTCTAGTACATTGGCACTTGTTTCACACAATTAGGAAGCAAGCTGGTGCCGCGTATTTTCAGATGATGCTACTCTGATATTTGGTTGCTATAAACGCGTAAATCTTCTGCATTTTCTCAATTGCTCTTATAAATGTGAAATGTATAATAAATTTAATTTAAACCCTTTAATAACAACGGAAAAGGTGACGGATTCTATCCCATTTGATTTATGCCGCGCGCTGCATTTGTTGTGTAACGGAAAATTCGCTGTGTAATTACAGTCTTTATTCTTAATCGAAAGAGCAGAAAATTTATAATGATATTATCTTAATTGATTAACATTTGAAGCTATTCACTGCGTACCTTGCCTTTATTCTTCAATTTTTTTCAATATTCGCAGGGTGTCTGCTAACCCTGGAAACCAGAAAAACTCAGGGAAAACCATAGAAATTATGGAAAAATTAAGTTTTGGGGGGATCCGTTCTTTCCTTCGCCGTCGGAGCAGTTTTCTTCAACGCTTGCGCTTAGTCAGTTTTTCGGATATTTTCCTATGACGTCTATAGGTGAAAGTACTCGTATCTATACGGATTTCCGTATTTTTTTTTGTTTTCAAATACCAAACCATGACGGAATTATTTTTCTGAAAACAGGGTTTCCGCTCATATGAAAGAGTCATGAAATTTGACATTAGACAAATTTTATCGTGAAAAGTCATGAATTTGAGCCAAAACCGACCAAATGTCATGAAAAAACGGTATATTTGTATGAATGTCTAAACCTCTCGTGTAAAATTATGTAATATGTCGCCATAAACGCCGCAGATCGGTTAAGTTTGTATTTACATTGAGTCGTAAGCAGGGTTCGATTTCGCATTGCAATTTGCGATGCAAATTCACTGAAACAGCGATACAAATAGTCAACCGATTCGCTACAACTTCGATGCATTTTTATCGATTGTTTACTTTTTCTTCGCGCCGTAATTCGGTGAAACTAAACTAAAATTTCAATAAACAACAAGTTCACATAACCGATTCTAATAATGAAATATAAATTTTAATCAAAATGCGAAGATAAATTAAGATTAGATTACACTAAGATGTCTTCAAATCTCGGACAGCCAGTGCAACCTTCCATTAGAAGAGGAGTCCAATAATGCATCTGATTTATTTATTTTGTTGCCTAGTAATTATCGGGAAATCTACTGGTGACGTCACATTGCATCAGAATGATTGACAGTTCTCTGGCTCTGCGTGATCGGAAGGGTTACTATTGTAGCTCCAGTTCAGGCCAAGTTTGACAAACAATATTTTTTCTGGCCAAGTGTCCGTGAGTCGGACTTCCCCTATTCTCGGGATCCACTTCTTCCATTCTCGGTCAGTGAAAACTATACTTAAATTTCAATAAACTGCAAGTTTAAATAATTAATTGTAATAATAAAAATACAAAAATTAAAATTTGAAGATGAATTAAGATTAGATTACTCTAAGGTGTCTTCGAATATCGGTTACCGGTCAGTGCAATCCAATAATACTTCCTGATTTACTTATTTTGCTGCCTAGTAATTTTTACGAAATCCAATGATGAGGTTGCATTGCCTCATAGTGATTGACAGTTTTTGCCTCTGCGTGATCGGAAGTGCGTCTCGTTACTTTTGTAGCTCCGGTTCAGGCCAGTTGGATCAACTAAAATATTTTCTTTTGATCAAGTGTTCGTGAGTCGTGACCTTGTGATTACAAGAACAGCTTGATTGTAAGATTTTTTTAATTTACATTTGAAACTATTTTTTGGCATTTTTCCTTCTTTGGCCTATACAAGGGTTTCTGCTTTAGACAGGTTTTAGTAAAAATAAGAAGTTCATAAAGAACTAAAATAGCCTACTTTCATGTTACTTAAATACTTACTGAAGTTCTAATCGGGAAAAAAAACTAGGTTCCTAATGTAAATATCATCAACAGCCGTTTCTACACTAGATTTATACACATTAGAAAAAAAAAATCGAAACACAGCACCCAGCTATAATTTAAACTTCTAAAAGCCAAAATCAACTATTTTCCTTAATATTCTTTCGCAAATTAATTAACAATTATTTATCATCTGCTCATGATTTATTTGTAGTTCGAAGAATAATTAAATATTTATCAATAATAAAAGTAATGAAACTACTCCGAACTGCATTAAAAAATAAGAAATGTAAATTAAAACTAAGCATAATTGCATGCAAAAGTATGCCTTGCCGCTTTCTTGGTAGATAATTAATGAATAATCAAAGAATCTAATTGTGCTACATTTTATGACGTCATTCCAAACTGATTCATGAAAATATTATTTTGCTTCAAATATGTTCAATAAATAAAGTTTCTCATGCCATTGTTGATTTGGCAACAGTGATTTAAATGACTCAAAATTGAATTTCAATGCTAATTCAATGGGAAATTCGCCGACAGATAGTAGATTTATGTCCGTCCGGACGTACAGACAGACGGACAAAAAGTATGAAAGTTGGGTATCTGAGGTCATAGCTTTCTAACAAAAAAAGAATTTTTAAGATCCGATGGATAGAACCGATTTTGGAAGGGGGGTACGGACGGACAGACAGACGGACATCGACCGCATGTCAATACCTACTTTTTCATTTTTTTTAATTCTTTCGAATTAAAAAAAGAAAAGTAGGCTAAAAAAATGGAGGGTTGGAAATTTCCTGGAGATTCAGAAAATTTTTCGGACTATCGCCGAAATTCAAAAGTGTCCGGATTATCGAACATTCCGGATTATAGGTGTTCGGATTAGCGGTTCTATACTGTATTTTTTTTTTCATAATAAGGTATATCAGTTACTAGATTTATAGGCTTAACACAAAAATATATTTTAGAGCTATGTATTCAAATAATATCTACTGGATGCAGAGGGAATGAAATTTTGCATTTCGCCATCTGCTGCTTCTCCTAAAAAACATCACCAAAAAAAGATATAATTTGGCTTTCTTTTATATATTTTTTCAGGTATTACAGTGCTGTTTTATACAAAAATATTGAGACACAAAGTAAAAATCTTTATGTGATTTATTAATCAAATCATATTATAATCATAATTGACATTCAATACTAAGAAAAACAAATATGTGGAAAGTTTTGCACCAAAATGACAAGAATGACAAAAATCTCCTGCTCATAAGTTTAGGCACACTTAATAAAAATAATAACTTGATAATTAAATAAATCATTTTAGTACTTCGTGTAGCTTTCCCGTTGTTTTATTAGTTCGAAAACCCTTGTTTTCATAGAAAGTACCAGATTTTGTAAGGTATTGGGCTCGATTTCTTACCAAGCGTTTTCAATAGCTTCCTTTAGCTCCGGAACGGTGGAATATTGTTTGTAATTGGCATAAACTACTATAGTAAGGATTCGCCAAACATTTTTGGTGGGATTAAGGTCCAGAGTGTAAGCAGACCAATCAAGAACTGTGATATTACTGTTTCTAAACCACTCTTTAGTTGACCTTGATGTATGTATGGAGGCATTATCTTGTTGGAATATCCAATTTGGCCGCATAAAATCTCCCCATAAGGCATTAAGTTGTTGTCTAGAGTTGCCTGGTAGTCCCCCGAGTTTTGCTTTCCTTTGGTAAAGGCTAAGGAAGTCTAGCCGTTGAATGGAAAACTTCCCCAAACCATTACCTGACTCCCCTAAACCCAACACCTTGACGCCGGCTAAATTAGATCCTGGGATCTTTACGCAAATCATGCCAGTAACCCATTGGGACCATCTAGGTCCCATTATTTTTCGTCGCTGAAGATCACTTGCAGCCATTTTTCGCTGTAAGACATGTGTTGTTGAGCCCATTGCAGTCTTGCATTTTATGATGAGATAGCAAGCTAGGGTTGCGCTACAGCTTGGATTTTATCAAGTATCCAGATTCCTTGATTCACCTCCGATAGTTTCACGTGAAAATTTAGCCACAACCAGGCTTTTAATTTGATTTAAAGAGCAATGTTAATCTGAAGCCACTTTTCTTATTTGTCTATCCTCTCGTCCTCGCTGGAGATTCGAGGTCTTCCAGACCGCGATTTTGGTTGATATTGATCGCCGCATGCTAACACTCTATAAACACATCGTTTCGAACGCTTTAATTTAGTAGAAATATCAGAAACAGATTTACTTCGCATTTTTAATGTACATATCCTTATAATCTCTTCATACGAAAATTCAGTTGACTTCCGAATAGTTCTAAGCATTGAAAATTTCCTTCTACCTTTTAAGGCAAACTTAAAAACCCTCCCCTTTGACAACACAATCACTTTCTCTAGAGAAATTGCATAAAACTGAAACGTGTGCCTATACTTTTGTGGCAAGGAAAGTTTTGAAATTTTTAATTTGTTGATGGAAGTCGAATTTATTTATATTTTTTTGGAACAATTTTTTACCCTATTATTCTTCGTACTGCCTAAATGATATATATTTAAAAAAAACTACTGAAAAATATTAAACATTGACTATTTTTTCATGAATTGCGTCTGTGCCTAAACTTTTGTGCAGCACTGTACTGTGTTTAAAATGTTAAGATGTCGTAACAGTAAACATGAAAAAATATCGACAACAAAAAAAATTGTAGACATTTTAAGGTTTGAACACAAGTTGATAACTTTAATTTAAAGCGAAATGTAGCTCATCATAGCCTCAAGAATATTGAAATAGGAAAAAATTCCTTAAAACGTTAGTATTAAAAAACTGGAAAAATCATCCTGGGAAACCTAGAAAACTCAGGGAAATTTTTTCCTATGATTTAAGTGGACACCCTGTATTCGGCATTTTTCAAAAATAATTTTACAGCTGGATATTTGAATGTGCTAATTATCGGCGGTTACTTATTTTTTTTAAATACTTTTTTGCTGTATATTGCATGCTATTATCGTCAGTTAATTGTCAACGAGGCTGAGGTTAACGTCACATTTGATAATGTTATTGTCATATGTAGTGCCACGGATTTTGAAAATGGCGGCTATTTTTTTCAAAACGTTTCCAGAACAGCGTCACGTGCTCCACAGTTGTTTGACTGCGCAGTTTCCGCGAGTAGCATCGTCCAATCACGCGTCCCTACGCGATGTTTAGTTTGGCGAGAAATAAAAAGTCGCCGTATACCGAAACTAGGAATTAACCCGGACTACGCCACCCATTATCTTGGTGGGTCACTCATCTTCGCTTGAATTATCATTGCACCACGCGAATGACGGCCAAGAGTGGCGAGTACCTGCTTGAATCCCTGGTAGATGACCTTGATCTCCTGCCTCGAGAAGTGCGTGGTGCGGGCGAGTGCCGCCAGGGGGCGCTGCGGGCGGTAGCGGGGCCGGGGAGGGGCCTCTTCGCACGCCGAACCTGAAGGAAAAACACTTCATTTGAAATGAAGTTGGATGCTCTTTTAGAATTGATCGTTTACTACGAAGAGCTCAAAAATCTTATGACTTATAATAAAACTGACAGCCGTTTTACTTCAAAAGTCGAAAACACATTTTTGATGGGCGTCAATTTCTGTAAAATTGAATTACTTGGTTTAAACCTTTTTTTTTTCAACTCGGAAGAATTTTAACTTTTTTTTTATATTTTTCGTTTATTTACAAAAAAACACAATGACATTTCAAAAGTTTTTGAACTTGTCAGGCAATCTGAGTTTTTGAACATTTTAGACATAAAATTTCGATGCTTAAATGTGTCATTTCTAAAGAAAAATGATAAACTAAAACAATAGCATTTATCCACCTTTTTACGTGATTGTGTCATACGAGGTCACACTTGGAAATATGCATTTTAGTACCAATTGGCAAACTGAACCCTTTGTGTGCTTCAGCAATGATGATAAAGTATAATAAAATATAATAATTATATACACAATAAGAAACTGCAAAATTACTTGCTTCGTTAATGAAATAAAAGTGTCATATTTGTTCAACTATCACCCAAAGAATTTTCGTAAGGTGGGTTATATTTGTCCCATTGAAAGTTTACGCAACTTGATTTTATTTTTAGTTTGAAAAATGACGTATATACTACTAGCATTATGTTTCTAAACAAGTGCTGCTGAAAAATGCATCACAAAGAGATAAAAAGTTAAAAATAGTTAAATATGCGTTACTGATAAAAAAATATATATATAATTAATTTTACCTAATAAAAAAAGTTTTAATTTTTTTTTGATTAAATCTGTTTTAACTTTATACAGACAGTGTATATATTTACCGTTGTCAGAGTCTAAAAACTAGGTTATAATGACTAGTGAGAAATTTTTTTTCGCAGCTGTACGTTATAGTATAGTTCGCTGTATGTTATAGTATAAAAAAAATAATAAACAATAAATAAAATAATAATATAAATAATATTAAAAAATGTATAGACACATTTGTCAAATATAATTTGTATTTTATACATCATGTTTACATAAATACGAGTATTTTCATCTAAAATATTAAGTACTAGCAAATAAATACCCGTACTTCGCACGAACTAAAAAAAAGTTTTAATAAGTCAAGTTAAAGTTTAAAGTTAGTCAAGTTAAGGCGCCTTTTTGATAAGAATTTAGCGAGAAAAGAGATATAGCTAAAAACACACTTATTATACAGCTATAGCACGACGACCTTCGAACAATCAACCAACATTATAATTTTTTTTAAAAAAATGGCTCATTTGGCGCGTTTAGATAAGAATTTGGCGAGTTCGGCAACGTATTTGGCGAAATAATGAAAACGTTAAACCCTAATATGCAGCTCTAGTACGTTAGCATTTGAACATCCATCATAGTTACAATTTCCGGAAATAGCTTAAATATGCATATTTGCAAACAACAGAACCATCCATGAAAAAAACATTACCTAAACCCACAATAAAATCCTAGAATGGAGACTAAACGGAATTACGTCACTTGAAACATGTCAATTATTTTTCAAATAATGAATTTAGTTTCTGAAGGTATTGGCAAGTGAATAAAATAAACATTTTTAATTTTAATTATTTTCCAATGAGTTTTATTTAATTTCTTCTGCCGAATGGCATCACGAAAGGAAAAAAATGATCGGATTGGAGCGAAAGTGGTGTATTTTTTTCAGAATATTCGAATTTTCTCTAAAAATAGAACATTTTGAGCTCTAAAAGTTCAAAATCTGTAACTAAGTATAAACTACACATTTGTGCCAAGTTACGAGTCAAACAAATGTCTAGCTCAGGGTTCCCAACTTTTGGCACCTGCGTACCACTTGATTTTTGAGAAATTTTGGCGTTCCACCAGACCTATATATAAATATATTAATAAACGTCTAATATTTACTCTTCTAAAAGTGTTCAAAGGCTTTTTGAATTGAGTTCCTGGTTAGATATTTGTTTATTTATAGCATACTTATAATAAAGGAGAATTAAAACGATTAAAACAGTATTAATTTACAGGTTTGTTTATTACCCATATTCCTAAAAACGTACAAATAAAAAAATAGTACAAACTCAGCAAAAATTTATCATCCTACGCGAAATTTGTTGTTGTTTGCCTGAGATTAAAATATCAACATTAGGTGTAATGGAACTTATCTTCACCCTTAAGTCCTCGTTATTTTTCTATGTTTAATTTTTATGTACAAGAGTTCAGAAAATCAACTCTCACACAAGTAACTCGTAACAAATGGCATCAAAATAGCAGAGCTTGCCGGAAGATCAAAGGGTTCTAGGTTTTACATCCGATCCTGAAGTTACTTATTAAAGATTTCTCTTTAAAATGATGTTAATGTTTAAAGTAATGAGTAATATGTTTGCTCACTGCTCATGCGTACAGAAGCTATTGATAGCATTATGTTGCTCACATCACTCACGCGTACCACCGAAATATTCCTGCGTACCACCAGTGGTACGGGTACCACCGGTTGGGAACCCCTGGTCTAGCTTATGAGTCTATAAGAGACATACATTTTATTATTATAGATTTTTATAAACTATGGCGTGTGTCATATTTCTAAGTGCAAAGAGCTGTTACTAATCTGATTTTAATTGAAGCAAAAGTTTAATATTGCATTGTTTTAAAACGTGAATTTTGCCTCAAACTAAATCTGTCAAGGTCACCTTCAAAAATTTAAGGAATTTCTGAAACATGACGATTCCAAAAATGGATGTCGCGTTTTGTTCATGGTATCCAAATTAAGTGGACGATCGTGTCTCATCTAGTCCAACATGGCTCGTCATTGGAACACGCACAAGTCTAATCGAATCGGATAATATTTCGGAGAGAATGAAAAAAACCTCTTGGAAAGCACGACACACAACTCCGCCCATTAGTCAGTTGCTTCAGACTATATCTATCAGGCCAGTAATTCTCCCCCCCCCCCCCTACTTGTACGTTTCGGTACATGTCTACCACACAGTACAATACTAAAAAAGTGTCTGATTGCCCTAGCGAACCTAAATAAAAGAACGAACAAGTATATGAAGAGTGCCGTCGAAAGGCTGGCAACCCGTTCTTCCCGGTTTGTGCCTAACATTAATCGTTATCGCAGCCTTAGCTAAACCGGAAATAAAGACAATATTTGGCCGGGCTACACGCCAGAGAAAAATCATTTGTAATGTATGTTTTGAAGTAGAAAAGATAAAAATCGCACTTGTATCGACCATAACTAAGTGACACTCAATGCTATTCAGTTGTTGTACTTTTCAGTACCAAAATTTGACGCCAACTATCGCCAATTCAGCCAAATATCGTCTGCAGTGCTATGCTCCAGAACGCCTTTTCCCACCTAAATTAATGATGAATTTTACTTCATACGAATGTAAAGTCCTTAACAAAGGTATTAGTGCAAATAAAAGCACTCAAAATCGAAAATATTGTGATTATTATTAGTGAAAACTCGATACAATTGACAAAGCAAAGTGGAACATTTTGGAAGAACCTTAAAAGGGCATGTTTCACGTTGTGAGTGGCAACATTTCCAGTGGTATTGTTTTCCTTTTAGGGCTTTCTGGAGTTACCTTTATTTTGAGCAATACAATATTTTTTCTTAACTTACTGAAAGGAATGTTGTGTACAAACTTAAAACTAAAGCTTTTCTCTGTTCGTGAATCACGTTAAATTACTGTTCCAAATTTCGCTTAGTTTCCGCATAAGACAATATCATCTACACCGAAGTTTTCCAACAACATTGACATTTCGGTAATGCGGTTGGGTAGATGCAATTTAATCAAATTAAATCCGATAAAGTTTAATAAATAGCAGGGGGAAAACAAATTGCATGGTAAGATCTCTAAAATAAGAAAACAGCAGACGAAAAACAGAAGTATTCCGGTATCGATGGAGGAAAAAAAATCTCTCGCGCTTGATACACGTGCCGCAGTGGAAGGCAAGACAAAAACCGCAATAATTTTAATCGCGAATTTTAATGCCCATTCGATGACATATATCCAACATTCACAAATCTGGGATGTAACACAGACTATAGGCACCATTCGATAGGCACACCCCTTAAGCATACTTTTGTGTATAATTGCTCGTAGAATGGTCAGACACAATTTAGTATGAACTTTCATCAGTATTAATATCAAAGAATTTACGTTAGAATAATTTGAAAATAAAGAATTAATTTATACTACTCACGGAAATATTAATGTGCATTTGAAATATTTTATCCATTCGGATAGATTTGCGTTGCTAATTTTATTTGTATCTAAAGAGAACAAATATATGTATTTTTAACAGGGTTGCCACTGGCGACTAAACAGCGCCTATGTCCTAGGGGCTATACAAATCTCTCTATATTAAAAAAAGTAAGCTATTTTAAAACGTACGTAGCCATAACAGCATGAAATATTCGTCTTAGAACTCCATTGTTTTTCTGGAATGTGTGTAACTCCATTGTTTTTCTGGAATGTGTGTGTCTGGAATGTGTGTCCCTTATACCTCGATGCCTTTTTTTAAAATTTCCAATTAGTTTTTTATTCTATAATAATAAAAATGATGTTTTGTATGTATGTAATATGTATGTGTGTGTCTTATAGATTCATAAACTAGACATTTGTTTGACTCGTAACTTGGCACAAATACGTAGTTCATACTTAGATTATTATTTTTGAACTTTCAGGGTTTTAAAATTTCTATTCTTATTTATTCTATTTTTAGAGAAAATTCGAATTTTCTGAAAAAACTACACCACTTTGTCTCAAATCCGATCGTTTTTTACTTTCCTGATGGCATCGGCTGAAAAAATTAAATAAAACTTTAAACGAAAACATTTAAAATTGAAAATGTTTATTTCTTTTTTCTTATTTAATCTCTCGGTTTTTTTGTATTTTTATTATTTGTTCGTATTCTGCAACGATGTATTCTTTTGCTGTTCCGGCCTGCGAGAAGAGGCCAATGGAAAAAAAGGGAGTTTAGTTTTTATAATTAAGTTGCGTTGCATATTTTTAATCGTTTGTAATGTATGTAATATTTTCGTTTCAGGGCGTGTTAATTTAGTGTTTTATAATTAAGTTTCTGTTGCATATTTTTAATCGTTTGTATTTAGTGTGTGACTTTTGTAATTAAGTATACCAATACACAATACCGTGTTCTACCTATGAGTTGCATTTTCGTTTCAGAGCGTGTTAATTTAGTGTTTTCTAATTAAGTTTCGTTTGCATATTTTGAATCGTTTGTATGTAATATTTTTGTTTCATTCGTGCATACCAATACACCGTGTTCTACCTGTTAGTCTAATTTTGCTTCGTTTGTATGTCACATTATTATAAAAGATATGTTTAGTAACTTTTTGACTTCATTTGCATTTATGTACTGCTCCATATTTGTTTTTTAATTGCTAGCACATAATCTTATTTATGTGAGAGAGCGCAGCGAGCCGGTCGCGGCCAATGGTTATTGAAAAAGTTGAAAATATCCCTCTACTATATTACCGAGGCTCGACCCAATTTTGTCATAGACAGACCTGGATTGTAAAATATGCATAGGCCTGTGCAAAGTTGGGTTGTTACGTTCACCAGCGAGCCGGCTGCGAAGCGGCAAATGGAATTGTAATTAAAACAAAAATTAATTGATCAATTTCACTTATACTGTAATGTAATTAACTTTTAAAAGGGTTTTATTACCATTAGTTTTTACCCCAGATTGGTATAAATTGTGCCAGCATAACCAAATATTACTTTATTAAAAGTTTATCGCACCAAAAAATAGGTTATTAATGAAATAATGTATGCAGATTTGCTATACGCCACATTCCCGATTGCAATAACAACTGGTAGAAATATCTATCTGTTATTATCTTTTTAATTTTCTGCTACTTCGACTTTTGACCTTGAATAAATTTTTAGCAGACATGGGATCGGTGGGGACTTTTGACCTTTTACTTATAACTATTATAACTAGGGGGCTAAGCCCCCTGCTCGCCATTTCGCATAAAGCGGCGGGCAGTTGGCGAGCAATAGGGAGCAGGGAGCGTAGCCCCCTCCGGCCGCGAAGCGGCCAATGGAATTGCGCAGCAATTTCCGGGGGGTTGGCGAGCGATAGCGATGGTGTTGGCGGAGCCCCCTAGTACAAATGGGTCATTCTCTGTAAACGGGACAAATTGCACTTTTAAAAACTGAAAAAAAAATTATTTTTCTTATTGAATAATTTTCTTTATATGTGTTGAACACATTCATATATAGTAAAAAAAATTGTTCAGATCCATTTGATGACTGTTTTTAAAAGAAAATACATATTTTCCATACTTGACAACTGACGTAAACTTCTTTAGATACTGAGCATGCGCAACAGACAATATATATGCGCATGCGCCACCGAAAACGCATGCCTTTTTGACTTGCCCCAAAAGTTACGCATGGTGTTTCAGTTCCAAAACGCATGATTTAAATCTATGTGAGGCAAAGTTTGGTTGAATAAAGGCGCACTAAACCTACAGTAGACAGAGTACATGATATATATCTCTATAGAAATGCGATTTTTTTTCTTTAAATGGGGAAGTTTGGTTGGGTTAGTTTGAAAAATCGTTAAACTAGAGCTACATGAGGGCCAATTGGCGACTGGAGTCGTAATTTAGAACCCTTGTCAAGTGATGAGGTCTGCACCGACCATACTTGAATATTGGCATTTTGTCAAGTATAATTTCAATGGAATAAATTGTGTTAAATAAGTATAATATGCATTTTGCGTATGACATGATTAACGTAAACGACTCCTGATCGAGAAGAGCGGCTTAAAAAAAATTGCAACCGCATTTTATTTTACAGTCATTCGTCATAAATCTCTTGATGATAACGCGGCCGTGGTTCTAAATTACGATACCCGTCATCAATAGCTCTAGTGTAGTTCAGTGACGCGTTTACCAATAGGCGTTAGAGGCGGCCGCCTGTGGCCCCAAGATTTCAAAATTAATAACAAATACCTAGACTTACAACTGTTTGCATACAAACATAATAATTGACCGACCGCCGAATTGTCGCTTTTTCGTGTCTCCTTTTACCGAACTATACAAGCGTGACGTCACGGAGTTCCGAGAATTTCCAATTCTTCAAATTTTTATATACTGTCTGTCTACGGTTTGTTGGCCCCCGATTTGTTTGTAAACCAAAAAAAAACACCACTTTTATTGTAATAAAATTACAAAATCTGTTTTTGACGGGAGATTTTAGACAATACAGATATCCATTTTTGTAAATCGATCGCATAGTAACGGTACAGGTACACTGGAGATTTTTTCAATTTTGATTGAGATTTAATGCATTGTAAACAGAACGCACTGTATTTTTCGACGCACTGTAGAAACGCAATGTATTTTTCGACGAAAACGTGGAGAATGAGATTGTTGTTAATGGACGAGAAAACAAAATTAATACCGTTAATGTTATTTGTGATAAGTTGATTTTTGAACTCGATAACAGACCGAAGTCCTGTAAGGAAATCAATAGTCTGTTCGGATTGTTTTTTTAAATGATGAGGAGAAAGAAGATGTTTCAGCTGACGAAGTCGAATCATTGATCACTAAACTTACAACAAAGTAAAGGGAGGATATTAAGTATAACAACGACTGCAACGAAAGTGTTTGGGACGAAATAAAACATTTTTTAATACTTGAAAGAAAAGAACACCTTTGGTCTCCAGCGGAAATGTATAACTTTCTGCAACACGAATTAAAATAGACTTTTTCATGTGTGGAAACGCTGTTGCGTATTTATCCAGGCCTCGCAACTGGTCCCTTTTTTTCCTAAAAGTCCCTTTTTTAAAAAAAGTCCCTGAAAGTACCCATTTTTCCGAAAAAGGTCCCTTTTTTTCCTATTTTGCTTAAAATAAGTTCAGATTTTTTTTTTTTTGCCCAAATCGTTACATTTCCGGTTGAAATAGTTTCCGCTAGAGGGAAGAAACTCTTCGACCAATAGGGTTTGCGGTGACGTCACGTAAACATGTCCACGTGCAGTGCAGAGCCAGAGCAGCTAGCAGCAGATTTATGACTTGTTCAGCGGATACGTGAAAGGAGATCGATCACAAATTTACCTACATTTCGTCTTTCAACTTGTCTGAATAGTGCTACTAGGAGTTATAAAGAGTTTTTAAGGTAAGTTTGTTTTAATCTTTAATGAGAACAAAAATGTATTATCTATCTCCATTTAAATGGTTGCGCGCGTCGTGAAATTGCGAAATAGAACTACACTTCTGTTTCAGTTTTGCAAAATTTTTCATCTTTTCTTATTTTTCGTCGAATTTAGTCATTTTCTAGTTAATACCTTAAAACCTAATGTAAGATTTATTCGAAAATTTTTATTTCTTCTCCCATTTTGGTGGGAAATTAAGCCTACCGCATGGCATAGCCTCGCTCATTTGCGCGCGGCATTGTTTACAAAACTACGCGCTGAGCGTTTCCGACCTCTACGGTACATGCCTTTGCCTAGAGCATGGATGTTTGAAGTTTACATGGAGCTGAATTTACGCCGCCAAACGAAATTATAGCAAGGTTAATTCTTAGTTAAAATAACGGTACGGTCGGGCTTGGCGCGATTTGGCGACTTTTAAGTGGGCGATAAACAATTTCTCTTTTAGTCAATAGCAGTTGTTTTTTTGTATTTGTGGCAACCCTGTCATTTTTGGTTTAATTTTTGTTCGTTTATTGCATTTCTTGTTGTATTTTAATGATAATTTGTCTTTTCCCATGTGAATATTCCAACGACATTTTTGCTTGGCGGACATTCTTCGCGATTGTTTGGCGCCAAGTTTCAGAAACGCGCCAAACCTTACCCTTAACTAGGAATTTAGTTGCCCAGTGCCCACTTTATTTTAACTAAGTTTTATTAATTTATATTAAGTATTTATAAAGAAGATTTAATTCATTTAGGATATTTTTTTTTGTTTTAAAAGACGTTAATTATGTATATCGATTTATGCAGTATTGTGCAGAATCGCCGGCTCAAGATAGATTTGGCGAGTAGATTGGTCCTCTATAAGGCGTTTTAACCCATTGATTAATTTTAAATTTGTCTGTTGTTGATCACTTTTGTAACCCATGTCATTATTTATTGTCATTAACGTTCTCAAAATATTATTTGTTGTAAGATCAAGACCATATTTGATAGGGTTATTTATATGTTGACAATGGTTTTGTGAATTAAAAATTAGTTTAAATAATTTTTTGTATCGGATTAAAAATAAATTAAAACGTAAATTTCCTATAGAATCGAAACTATCACTAAACCTTTTTTAACGTAACTTTAAGACAAGTTTAGTTAGTTTACACTTTAATTTTTAACTACATTTTTGCATCTAAAATATTTTGTATAAAATACAACCAACCTGATGCTCTAAGTATATTCTTAACGTGAATTTTTAATTCTTTGGCGACAAATAGGAAGTAACTTAATTTAATTTTTTTTATTTGTATTGAGATATGCTTGTATTGGTTGGGCCTTCAATTCATTTAATAAGATTTTTTTTTCAGGTTATAGATTAAAATGGGGAAATGCAAATTTCAAAAGGAGTGGCTAGAAAGGAAAGATTCTAGTGGGTGTAATATTTCTGTTTGGGGTGAAAGACGTGGAGATAGTGGTTTGCTTTGTGTCTTTTGCCAGAACCTCATCTCTACTGTTAAAGGATTCTATTATATTCGGCAGCATTATGAAACAGATAGGCACAAAAAGATGTGTCTTGAAAAACTTGATGGGAACCAACTTCACTTATGACCACCAAACAAAGATGATGAAGCTTCTGGAATGCGTCTGTATAGCGTAAAAGACTCTGCTTATACGGCAGAGTTGATTTGGTGTTTGAAGATGATTTCAGGAAACATACCGACCAATTTTTGTCAAGATATTGCCCATGTTTTTCGAGCAATGTTTCCCAGTCCTGGTGCAGTTCCTGAGGAATTGAGTTTAAACCCGACAAAAGCGCGTTATCTCATAAGCGATGCCCTTGGTCCACACTTCAGAAAAAAAAATTCTAAACGATATTGGTTCTTCATACTTCACATTACTTTTTGATGAGACGACCAATAATGCTGGAGCTAAGGAGCTACAAACGGCAGTTCGTTATTGGTCGGAAGAAAGAAGGAATGTGGCAACCTGTCACCTAGAAACATTTTTTCTTGGTCATGCAACAGCCGAAACAGTCAAAGCTCATTTGCTTAAGGCGTTGGATAATGCCGATTTGCCCATGGCTAAATTATTAATGCTGGGGAGCGATGGCCCGAAAGTAAACCAGAAAGTGTTCCTTCTTATGAACGAGGATGTAAAGGCAGTTCGAGGAAAAGGTCTCGTAAATTTGGGATTCTGTAATATACATATGGTACACAATGCTTTTCAAAAAGGTCTTGAAGAGCTGGGCTCGGATGCCTCAGAACTTATTATTTCCCTGTATAGTTTTTTTAAGGACTGGCCGTCCCGGTGGGAAAATTTTTGTTTAATTTTAGACCAGATGGACTTGCCTAATGTTCGCTTCTTAAAGCACGTTAGCTCTCGATGGTTAACAATCGAAGCGGCTGCACAGCGATTGCTGGGTCATTGGGATGCAGTAATTGAATATTTTCTTAAGTTTGTACCCCTGAAACAGGCAAGATTACTAAAGACCAATGCTTTCAAGAGAATTCTTCCTCTCCTAAAGAAATCGACAATCAAGGCTGAACTCAAATTTATTTGTGTTAGTGCCGGTTTATTTCAAGGGTTTACTGGGTTATACCAGAAAAACGAGCCCTTAGTGCATGTTTTGTCCAAGCATATAAACGAATTAATTAGTGATCATGGGCCGTTCCTGTAAAAAGAAGGCTGTGAAGTCTTATGCGGAAGGCATTACGGAAAATGCATTTCAGGCAAAAAATCTTTTGCCTGTACAGGAAATAGTACTTGGAGATGATCTTGATAGTCTATTAGCTCACGTGTCAAGTGCAGAAAAAGACCAGTTTACATTACAAATTCGTAATCACTACACTGCAGCGGGAAAGTATATTCTGGAGAAAAACCTTATCTTTTCTCAGGTTTTAAAAAGATTTAGGTGTTTAAGACCAGAAAGTCAACACAGCCCAAAAGAGTTTAAACTTATGGCCGCTTTATTGCCTGTCCCTTATGATGAAACGAAACTCATGGATGAGGTAGTTCTGTTTAATTTAGAAAAGGTTGTCACTGAGAAGCAGGTTAGCAGTTATTGGGCTCAGCTCTCAACAGTTAAAACAGCCGAGGGAACTTTAAAGTTCCCCAACCTCTATATGGTGGTAAAGGCTTCTTTGGCTTTATCGCACGGTAATGCCGAAGTAGAAAGGGGTTTTTCTCGATCTGGTCGTGTTCTGACGGACGATAGATCTGCCTTATCAGTTCGATCACTAAATGCAATTTTAAACGTTGCCAATGGTTTGAAAATGGTTGATAATAAGCCACATTTAATTCCAATAACTAAAGAACTTATTGAAGCTGCAAGAGTGGCATATAAAAGTTACCAAACATACCTAGAGGAGGAAAAGTTAAAGTCGGAAAAAGCTGAAAAGGAAAAAAAAGCAGCAAAAGAAGCCCAAGCTCTTGAAGCGGAAAAGCTTCAAGCTCTGGAGAAGAGTAAAATGGAGATGAGTAATTTGGAATCCAAACTAAAAGCAGCCAGAGGTTCAGAGGATCTTCAAACGGAAGCGGTGGATGACCTTATTCAAGAAGCGAATATTAAACTGAAAAAGGCCATATCACGAAATGATCTTGCAACCGTCCAAGTGGCACAAGCAATGTTAGAAGGGGCAGTGAAAAGTAGTGTCAAACGCAAGGAGAAAAGGAAATCTGTTGCTGGTTTGGAACGAAAACTAGATAAGAAAAGGCACATGATAACTAGTTTTTTCACAAAAGCCACCTAACTTGTTTTGTTAACTATGTCCAAGTATTCACAGGGATGCAATATATGTTTCGTATCGTACAACAAATTTATTCAAATTTCTTTTTCAAGCACAATTTTTTAAATTTTAGAAGCTTATTATTTGATAACTAGCTAAGGACCTTTCAAACTATTTTTTTATTCAATGTGAACAGCTTATTTTCTTGTAACTACTTTGAAACCAGCAGTGCACATTTAAAAATTCGAAAAAAAGGTGCGTTTCTTTTTTGATCATCTCATTGACTATAGTATCATTCAATTAATCATTTTGCTATTAAGTTGTTTCTATATAAATTATTGCTCAAATATAGGTCCCTAAAAGTCCCTTTTTTGAAGAAAATAGTCCCTTTTTTTCCTAGGAACACAAGTAAAATCTGTTGCAAGGCCTGATTTATCTAACAATTCCGATTAGCAATGCAACTGGAGACCGTTCTTTCTCTGCACTAAAAAGAATAAAGAATGTGCAGAGAAATATGATTGGACAGATACGCCTTAACGCCTTAGCAATTCTGAACATCGAATCAGATGAAACAAAAAAAAATATTTCGACGAGGTGATAAACGAATTTGCAAAAAGAAAATGCAGAAAGAAAAAGTTGTAAAAGGAAAATAAGTATGTAAATATAAGATAAGGGCATTAAAAGTATAAGTGAAATTCTTGTCTCTTGCAATATTTAGACAAGACCATGGTTCTTTTTTTTAGCCCCGATTGCGTCACTGGCATTTCATGCTCCAAAAAAGGGGAGGGGAGAATCCCATTTTACAAACTGGTTCATCCTTCATCATGCTTTTTTATTTGTACGAGTAAGATTTTTTTTTTAATTCTAATTTCTTTTTTTTAGGGGGGGGGGGGGTGAGGGGCCCCAAATTGGGAGGCCGCCTATGGCCCCAACATCTATAAACGCGTCACTGGTGTAGTTCTAGGGTAAGGATAATTAAAACTAACCCTAACTCTTGATCATAAAGTAGAAGGTACGAGTAATCACTCTCGTGAAATATCTAAAGGCATGCGTTTTTAAAAAATCTACAGTTGAAGCGAAACAACCGATCGGTATTGAATGCGCTTAGAAAAAAAGATCCAAGTTGAAGTTATCCAATGTGGACTGACCTTCAAAGCTGATATGTGAGTTAGTGACGCGTGAGTGAGTGACGATTCCGTAGGAAAACTCAAATAACATCATTTTCAAAGAATTTTTTATAAGGTTTAGAGATTGTATGTTAATCTACATTTAAATGCCCACAATTTGAGACTAGTAAAAAAATTATCGCACTTATCTATAATCAGTAAATGATATTGAGTGAGTGACGACAGTAAAAGACTCCCATGATATATTTAATACTAAAAGTACTGTAAAAACGTTATCACTCATGGATCAAAACAAATCATGGCTGATTTAGAAGCATCGATCCTTTAAGAATAACATGCCAATTTAAATTCAATTTCTTTGTTGTCTAGTAAGTTTTTAATTGAACTTTAAAGAAGTGTTATAGGAGTGACTCTATAACCCAGGGACATTACATACTCATAAAATTACATAAAACTATTAATGGTAGAAAAACATCAGATACATTTTCGGAAACTACAGAAACTAATTAACCATAAATAGTTCCGCCAAAAAGGATTATATATTTAAAACGGCCTTTTTTAGGACGTTAAAAGTTGTAAATACATGCAGGGACAGTGTGAGGGAGTGACAAATCGGGTATTTAAATGAAATTTTATGTAAGTAAATTATAATTATTTGATATTTTTTAAGTGGGACTAATTAGGTTGTGGGCTAGTTTACACTAATAAATCACAAACATGCAAATATAATTTGAAAATAAAGAGCAAAGTATCCGGGACATCGATTTGTCCCTTTTACAGAGAATGACCCAAATACAAAAATTGTCGACCAACATCAGGCCAGAAGACCAGCATGGTTGGTCCAAAGTAAATCTAATACTTTACCAGTTTCCAATGACTATCAAGATTCTTCTTAAAATCTTCTACTCTTTTCGAATACACAACATAATCTGGTAAAGCATTCCACTCATTGACAACTCTATTGTAAAAATAACGTTTTCTTACCTTCCTTCTAAAGAATGATTTATTCAATTTCTGAATATGTCCTCTGGTCCGGCTATTTAAGGTAAAACCTAAGCTCTCCATGTCTCCCTGTTTTATGAACTTGAATAACTGAATTAAATCACCCATAGCTCTCCTATTTTCCAGGGAATACATGTTTAAAGATCTTAATCTGTTATCATAATCAATATGCCGTGCAATAATATATAATCGCTATGTCGACTATTTTAATAAAAAAAAGTTACAAAAACGACTATTTAGCGACTATTTTCCACAATATAATTTAGCCAGCGTCAAGTTTTAGTACAAAATAGTAAAAATTGACAAAACAAAAAAATAGATACTTGATGTAAACAAAAAATCAAACTGTTTGGCTATCATTTCTGCAATATTTGTAATAAGAAATTAAATGAAAGCAAAGAACAAATTAGTTGGGTTCAACTGATGCATCGGCGCCGATTGTTTAAAAATTTAGTAATCGTATTTGGCATCGGCTGCTGATGTTAACTAAGAGAGAAAAAAATCTATTCATCGGCATTGAAAAACATCTAAATGCCGATGGAAACCGGCGTTTTTGATAGACAAAAGCATTTTAGAATGCCTCGTAATATTTGCTAGTTCGCAGCGAAATCACAGCTGTGTCTCCTTATTTTTATAGTTCAGGATGAATCTGCCAACACACACAGCGGCACGTGGCAGTTGCTTATTTGCACGTTATTTTATAGTGTTATTACTTATTTCTAGACGTCGACCAAACCCTCGTAATTTTTGCGCGGCGCAGTTAGTGTCCGCTATTCAGGGCACATTGGTCAGCCAAACCTCGACGTTTCCGCGCAGTAAGGTCTTCTTAGTTCAGAATAAATATCGGTCAACCTATAGGTGGGTCATTCTCTGTAAATGGGACAAATTGCACTTTTAAAAACTGAAAAAAAAAAATTCTTATTGAATAATTTTCTTTATATGTGTTGCACACATTCATATATAGTAAAAAAAATGGTTCAGATCCATTTGATGATTGTTTTTAAAAGAAAATACATATTTTCCATACTTGACAACTGACGTAAACTTCGTTAGATACTGAGCATGCGCAACAGACAATATATATGCGCATGCGACACCGAAAACATTGCATGCCTTTTTGACTTGCCCCAAAAGTTACGCATGGTGTTTCAGTTCCAAACGCATGATTTAAATCTACATTTAATCATGTCTATTCTACATTTCTATCAAATCTACATTTAAAACTACATATAAGTAATAACACTATAGAGTCATTCCGTGTCAATTCAACACACTTTTCGGCAAAATTCTACCTCACCGTCTCAGATTTTGCTGAAATTTGGAACAACAGTAGTGTTTATATAGTTATTTGTGAAATGAAAATTTTTATTCACAAATATTGATCCATTTAAAAAATATGGCACTTTAAAAGTTCAAAAAATTGGTCAAAAAACCGCATCCGACCAATTTTCAAATTGACCTAGAAGCTTTCCTAATTAAGCTAGAGACATGGGATAGGTGTCATCTGACAGAGATTTGTATGAACTTTTTAATGATATGTAACACACTTAGGATATCGAAGATTTTATTTAAATTAAAATTTAATTAAATTTTAAAATTTAAATTTTTAAAAAAAGTACATAATTTAAAATTTCGAAATTAATTACATGAATAGTTAGGACTCTTTCACATCATCTGACTAAATATCATGTTGGGATGAGAATGGGTTCATGGATTAAAAAATTCAAAACTAAAGCTTGTTTTTCATAAATAATAGTTGATCAAGTTTATTAATAAAAACAAATTTTTAAAATGACCTGGATGGTTTCCTAATTAATTTAGAAATGGTGTTAAGTGCTAGTTTACAGCAATTTATAAGACAATTTTAATAAAATATAACACACTCAGATTATAGAAGATTTTATTAAAATTAAAATTAATTTTTTTTTTTTAAAATGCATACTTAAAATTTTAAAATTATTTTCATGAATAGTTGGTATTTTTTAACAATATATGGGTAAAATATCATTCTGGTATAAGAATTGGATCATTGCTAAAAAAAAATCAAAACTGAAGATTGTTTTTCATTAATAAATGTTTTCACTATTAACCTTGATCAAGCAATTTTCAAAACGACCTAGGAGGTTTCCTAATTCAGCGATAAACCTGTTGTAGGTTTCATTTTACAACAATTTGTAAGACCTTTCTAATGACACTTAACAAATTTAGAATATAAAAGATTTAAATTAAATTACAAATAAAAAAGAAACAGTGGCGCTTGTTTATCATTATTGTTAGTTAATAATTCAGCTTAGGAATAACACAAGAATACTAATATTAACACTACCTTTATAATAAATCTGAATGATAACCTGAAGAAAGTTTCATTTGTAGTTTGAAAAAGCCACATTTGTTTAGCCACATGATGCAGCTGGCCCAAATGGGTAAAGAAAAGTTATCTTTACCTCATCAAGTTCATTTTTCTCCAAAACGTACCCGAGTCACCAGTTTCCTGCATACACCAAGACAGATTTTAATGTAAAAGCAGAGTGGCACTTGTCAGCCACATTGCATGGTAAAGGGCCTTGCGACTGAGTTGGAGGCTCAGTAAAGAGACAGGAGAAAAATGAACTTAATGAGGTAAAGACAACTTTTCTTCACCCATTTGGGCCAGCTGCATCATTCTCATATCCAAGAAACGCTAATGTTTTGTGGGTGACATAAGTGGACATTCTAGCAAAAGTTAATCCTGTGACTCCCACTGGAAGAAGTATGTTCTACTTCAAAGTGATGTCTTCCAAACAAATGTGGCTTTTTCAAACTACAAATGAAACTTTCTTCAGGTTATCATTCAGATTTATTATAAAGGTAGTGTTAATATTAGTATTCTTGTGTTATTCCTAAGCTGAATTATTAACTAACAATAATGATAAACAAGCGCCACTGTTTCTTTTTTATTTGTAATTTAATTTAAATCTTTTATATTCTAAATTTGTTAAGTGTCATTAGAAAGGTCTTACAAATTGTTGTAAAATGAAACCTACCACAGGTTTATTGCTGAATTAGGAAACCTCCTAGGTCGGTTTGAAAATTGCTTGATCAAGGTTAATAGTGAAAACATTTATTAATGAAAAACAATCTTCAGTTTTGATTTTTTTTAGCAATGATCCAATTCTTATACCAGAATGATATTTTACCCATATATTGTTACAAAAAATATCAACTATTCATGAAAATAATTTTAAAATTTTAAGTATGCATTTAAAAAAAAAATTAAAATTTAATTTTAATTTAAATAAAATCTTCTATAATCTGAGTGTGTTATATTTTATTAAAATTGTCTTATAAATTGCTGTAAACTAGCACTTAACACCATTTCTAAATTAATTAAGAAACCATCTAGGTCATTTTTAAAATTAGTTGATCAAGTTTATTAATAAAAACAATTATTTATGAAAAACAAGCTTTAGTTTTGAATTTTTTTTATCAATGAACCCATTCTCATCCCAACATGATATTTAGTCAGATGATGTGAAAGATTCCTAACTATTCATGTAATTAATTTCGAAATTTTGAATTATGTACTTTTTTAAAAAATTTAAATTTTAAAATTTAATTAAATTTTAATTTAAATAAAATCTTCGTTATCCTAAGTGTGTTACATATTATTAAAAAGTTCATACAAATCTCTGTCAGATGACACCTATCCCAAGTCTCTAGCTTAATTAGGAAAGCTTCTAGGTCAATTTGAAAATTGGTCGGATGCGGTTTTTTGACCAATTTTTTGAACTTTTAAAGTGATATATTTTTTAAACGGATCAATATTTGTGAATAAAAATTTTCATTTCACAAATAACTATATAAACACTACTGTTGTTCCAAATTTCAAAAAAAATCTGAGACGGTGATGTTTAAGGAGTGTGTTGATTTGACGTGGAATGACTCTATAATGTAATTTTTTTTTTGTATGTGGGGTTAAGTTTGGTTGGATAAAGGCGCACTAAATCTACAGTAGACAGAGTGTACGATATATATCTCGATAGGAATGCGAGTTTTTTTTCTTTAAATGGGAAAAGTTTGGTTGGGTTAGTTTGAAATATCGTCAAACTAGAGCTACATGAGGGCCAATTGGCGACTGGCGTCGTAATTTAGAACCCTGGTCAAGTGATGAGGTTGACACCGACCATACTTGAATATTGGCATTTTGTCAAGTATAATTTCAATGGAATAAATTGTGTTAAATAAGTATAATATGCGTATGGCGTGATTAGATTAAACGACTTCTGATCGAGAAGAGCAGCTTAAAAAAATTGCAACCGCATTTTATTTCACAGTTATTCGTGATAAATCTCTTGATGATAACGCGATCGTGGTTCTAAATTACGATACCCGTCATCAATAACCCTAGAGTAGTTCTAGTGTAAGGATAATTAAAACTAACCCTAACTCTTGATCATAACGTAGAAGATACGAATAATCACTCTCGTGAAATATCTAAAGACATGCGTTTTTAAAATATCTACAGTTGCAGCGAAATAACCGATCGGTATTGAATGCGCTTGGAAAGAAAATCCAAGATGAAGTTATCCAATGTGGACTGACCTTCAAGTCTGATATGTGAGTTAGTGACGTGTGAGTGAGTGACGATTCCGTAGGAAAAGTCAAATAACATCATTTTCAAAGAATTTTTTATAAGGTTTAGAGATTGTATGTTAATCTACATTTAAATGCCCACAATTTGAGACTAGTAAAAAAATTCTCGCACTTATCTATAATCAGAAAATGAGATTGAGTGAGTGACGACAGTAAAAGACTCCCATGATATTTTTAATACTAAAAGTACTGTAAAAACGTTATCACTCATGGATCAAAACAACTGATGGCTGATTTAGAAGCCTCAATCTTTCAAGAATAACTTGCCAATTTAAATTCGATTTCTTAGTCGTCTAGTAAGTTTTTAATTGAACTTTAAAGAAGTGTTATAGGAGTGACTCTATAACCCAGGGACATTACATACTCATAAAATTACATAAAACTATTAATGGTAGAAAAACATCAGATACATTTTCGGAAACTACAGAAACTAATTAACCATAAATAGTTCCGCCAATAAGGATTATATATTTAAAACGGCCTTTTTTAGGACGTTAAAAGTTGTAAATGCATGCAGGGACAATGTGAGGGAGTGACAAATCGGGTATTTAAATGAAATATTTATGTAAGTAAATTATAATTATTTGATATTTTTTAAGTGGGACTAGTTAGGTTGTGGGCCAGTTTACACTAATAAATCACAAACATGCATATATAATTTGAAAATAAAGAGCAAAGTATCCGGGGCATCGATTTGTCCCTTTTACAGAGAATGACCCAGGTATTGTCCTCACTTCTTGACATCTCAAATATTTTGATTGTGAAACAGTCCACTTTGAAAAAGGGTAAGGAAGATTTTGGTTTAGGCAAACGTTACTATATTTGGCGATTTATTGCTTTTGCAGGCTCATATTTCTTAAAAGTGTAGAAACAGTTTCTCAAGTGAAGTGCAGTTCGGGTTCACTATTATTGCATAGCTATATTTTGATTTATGGCGTTCCCTGAGGTGACACTGAATGTGTTAAAATAATACATATTACAGATGATCTATTGACGATCAAGTCAAGATAGAAAAGAAATACATGTGCAATTGATGATGACCATCAGCAATTAACTAGAATCCCCTTTCACTAATAACCCATGTGTAGTTTTAGTGTGACACATTATTTCCAATGCATTTGCATTACATTAATTTGAAGTTTAAAAGATGCCAATGGCTGGTCCGCAAAGTTATGACTTCAATAGCCCACTACTTGTCAAACTTCCTAATTACTAAATTTAAATGAAATAAATTAAGGTAGATCTCTACCATGAAAATCGAAAAATAATTTGAAATTGTCGAAAACATTTTTATCATCAGCAATGATATCTTACATATTGAAGAATATGTTGTCCAGATTTAGTAGTCGTCAGCAGTTTCATGTTTTTTTCTTACAATTTAGATGCAGGTGAAAAAAAAACTAACTTCTATCAATTTATCGTCTGCTTATAAGGTTAGTTTCATTCTTACATATTAAATATTTTCAACTTATTTTTGCTTCACAGCCTCAATAATAATATATTTCATAGGTAAATAGTAAAGAAGTATACTTTATTTAACTGTATTCACTGATAAACTACCTTTGATAGCATTTATTTGAAAACCCATGCTCGATATGTAGACAAAATATTGGAAAACCCATGATTTCCAATACTTTGTCTTTAACTGCTATTTATTCTAAAATTTTCAAATATAATTCACAGATATTGAAATACTTTTATTATTTTTTTATATTCGAGAACGTATTATACAGGTTTATATGTAAAAAAAATGAAAAACAAAGCTCAATTTAACTGTTTTTCACATATATGTCACATTTATTTAACTAGTATATTTTTCCTATAAACAGTACAATAACCAAATCTCTTTTACGTAAAGTAATAATCCTAGCCTAGAGTATTGATATCTCTCTATATTAAAAAAAAAAGTAAGGCGTAGCCCCCTGCATTCCGCGAAGCGGCCAATGGAATTATTACTTAAAAAAGTCTTACAACTTAAAGATGTTGAGTGAGCGGTTTTTAAAAAGAACCTAAGAGTAAAAACAGGCTAGGTTAATTCTGCGAAATTAACGGGGGTCGGCGAGTTATTACTGAAAAAAGTAATACAATATTTAAGTAATATCTTAGCGGGGCGACAATACAATCTTTCGAGCCAGTGAGATTGCGCAGCAATATCCAAGGGGGCGCGGCTGAATATAACTATATTACAAAGGCTCGACATAATTTTGCATAGATACAGACCTGGATGGCAAAATATGCATAGGCCTGTGCAAAGTTGGGTTGGAAAAGTTACATTCATCAGCGAGCCGGCCGCGAAGCGGCTTATGGGAAACCGGGGGTTGGCGAGCGATAGCGAGCAGGGGCGGAGCCCCCTAGTTAAAAAAAAAAGAAACTAACCGTGTATAAGTACTTTTAAAAACAACTAAAATCTTTAATCGTGTTTTTCTCGGAAACTTATTTCTGAGCTTTTCATCTTCTTCGAACCGTGATTGCCTAATTTTTTTAAAAATACAATTTACATTGAAAATGCGTTATTTGTCCTAAAACAATAAAGGTCCTTGACAATTTTGTCAAAAAATATTTTTTTATTATTTTCAAAATGTCTCAACATAGCTTTATTCCACACACTTGCTTGTATAATGATGTAAAAAAAAATTAGACTTGAATCTATAAAATTAAGGGAGGAATAGGGCTTTAAATATTCGATAAAAGGGGTGAAATGTCAACCTTTTTGTTCATAAACTAAAAAATAATAATATTTGTTGTTTTTTTAACATAGTTGTTCTAATATTTATATTTTTCAACCATGCTGAACATTTTAAGTGAAAATATTAAGAAATAAAAAATTAAGCCCTTCAAGGTCTACCTTAAAGGCTGAAAAGGAACGCTGTAAAATCGCGTATTTAGTTGTTTTAACATGAGATAAGCAAATTTTGTATTTCATTATTCCCTTCGGTAATCCGCCGATGAAAAAAAAAATCGACCCATCATCCGCCGATTTAATTTCTAAACAATTTGCATTGTCCCATGGGCCAAAAAGCACCATCGTTCGGAGCCCGAGAAATAAAAAGATTTTTGAGCTTTTGAAAGATTAAAAGAATACAGTCCTGGGATTTTTACTAACTTTTATCCATGTCCCTATAGTTTGCTTAAGAGTCATTTTTTTAAAGGGCGACAACTTGTGATAGTTAATACCTTCGATTTTCTTGAAACTTTCAGGATATGTTAGTAGATAAAATGATATGATAGGATATGTTAGATATGAAAAATCGAATTTCAGTTTTTCTTAAATCCGTCTTGTTTGACCTTGAGAGAAGGTCAAAGTGAGGTAATGGATCAATGGTACATTATATCATCCTTCTACTTCTAAAGCCATGAGTGTTCCATGATTATTATTTATTATTATTTTTTTTTTTTTGAAATATGGATATTACTTGATACTAGGTACATGTCAGCATAATTAGTTTGGTGGGTCACTCATGGCTTTGAAGGTCAGGGTCCTTTGAAAAAGGTCATTTTCGTCGATTTTTGTCATGTTTCTGCCTAATTATCTGCTTAAGCCATAAATGACCCACAAAAATAATTATTGGATTAATTACACACACTAGGGTAGTACTTAGAAAAATATAAAACACCATGGATGAACCTTTACTTTGGTAGTTACAGGGTCTCAAAGTTGATCATTTCCAAAAAATTGTCAACTTGAAAGGTCAATTACTCCAAAAGCGAAGAGTCAATAACTTGGAGACACAGTTGTAAATACACTCCAAATGTTGCAACTTTGAGACCCTGTAACTAGAAAAGTAAAGGGTCACCATGGTGTTTTACATTTTTCTAAGTACTACCCTAGTGTTTGTAATTAATCCAATAATTATTTTTTGTGAGTCACTTATGGCTTAAGCAGATAATTAGGCAAAAACATGACAAAAATCGACCCTGACCTTCATAGCCATGAGTGACCCACCAAACTAATTATGCTGACATGTACCTAGTATGTAATAGTATTCATATTTAAAAAAAATCATGGAACACTCAGAGCTTTAGAAGTAGAAGGGAAATTATAATGTACACCATTGATCCATTACCTCAAACATTGACCTCCTCTTAAGGTCAAACAAGTCGCATTTAAGAAAAACTGAAATTAACTTTTTCTTATCATAGTACTACTAACATATCATGAAAGTTTCCAAAAAATCGAAGACATCAACTATCACGTGGCAACTTCAATGTGGCTCAGTTTAAAAAAAATGACTCTTAATCAGATCACGGGACCGCGAGTTTCCAAACCACTCTTTGTTAATCCAATAATAAAAAAACCACACCATGATTTCCTAAGCCATGATTTCCTTCATTTCTCCAGCTGTATTGGAAACTTTTAGAAACGGTTTTTTTATATGATAAATGTGTAGTTGGATTCAAAAAAATCGAAATTCTTTTAATTTTCAATAAATAGTTTGCAACAAAATATGCGAACCAATTTCAAAAAGTGGGATTTATCTTCCCTTTCACTTGGTGCTTTCAGCTGATAATTCCATTTGGAATCATCAGCTTGCGATTTTTTTTTCTTTGCTAAGTCAAACTCACACTTATTTCAACTAAATGTTATTCATTTCTCCGTACATTTTTCCATTACCATCTAATTTTTTTGTATCGTTAGATGGAAGAATCATGCCTTTTGAAGAATGAAATAATGTTTGTTTTAGTTAAATGAAAATATGAAAAACAGGGTAAAATAAAATTCGTTCTGCAACAATTTTGTTTTATAAATTAGCCTTAAATTCTTCATGATTGCAAAAATGCTTAAAAATTGAATTTTAACTATTTTTAACAAATAAAGTTTCGAAAAAATTATTGTTATAGTTTATTCAAAAGTTATGATTCCAAAATTTTGTTCCTTAAATTTGAGTTTAAAAATTAAGATTTCTCCCCTGCTTTTTACCATTTCATTCCGGATGCATAATGAGTCGAATTCACAAATTTTAGATTTTTAGAATAAAAATAGAAAGTTGGGACTGAGGGTTAAAATTTTGTATTTTAAGCATTTCTTATTTAAATACTTTTCCAATTTACGAGCCTTTATTTCATTGACCGGAACTACATTTTGGTACAAGATTACTTGTGCTAGACCAAGAAACTATTTTTTGTTGATTTCTGACGACTTTTATTTTAGCAACTGTTCCGGATATTTGAAGCAACTCATTTAAAATTCAGTGCAACTCTGTTATGGATTGCATTCATTAGAAATGCCCTGACTCTCGCGCCACCTCGAATTTCAGGGATGCTTTTATACTTATTAATGTCTATCATGTTATGTGAGAAAAACCCTCAGCGAAGGAGCCTCCTGAGTTTCTGGAAATTTCCGAAGCTATTTCCATGAACCACAGGGACTCGCCTGAGAGCTACCCCCCCCCCCCCCCGTGTGTGTGTGTGGGGGGGGGGGGGGGGCAGTTCTGGCCGACGTCCAAACGGCGCGGCTCACTCGGCGTGGGGGGGGGGGTCATCAACAGTCAACACATGGTAGCACAGGAAATGGAATGGGGGTGTGCTGTTGTCGCAGCAAGAGAGGGGGCACTTGTTATTTTTTACGTACTTATTTCACTGAATCGTTGAATAAATCAAATTCTATGCATAATACTTGTTTATGTAATTTAATTAGTACTAATTAAATTATTTCATTTAAACTTAAATACATTTTTAATGAAAGGGCTAAACCCTCCTCGTAACTACTTATTAGCAAGCCAAAGCATGCTGTGCCCACTTCAGCTTTCGTGCAAGGGCGGTGCTAGAATTATGTCCCGGAGCCAAAGACGCAGCTCATGTTTGGCGATAAAGAATTCTTAGTTAATAGTTACTAATGATTCTCTCTGAAAATATGGAACCTAGAGTCGCTGAATGACAACTCAACGCCGTTCGTTCTGTGCATCGCCGTCGTTGGTCAGACACGTTTTCGAGCAAACTTTCCTTTTTTTTTCTCTTGCTTTTACCAGCTCCTTCTTTTTTGTGTGGAAATGTAAATAAGGGTTTTAATTATACCCACATAATCGGAGGTAGTACGTATACGTACTACCACTATGAACTGACTAGGATATGTTTGGAATAAAACTTCAATTATTCTTACAAAAATAATTCGTGCTAAGAATAGCCCACACCTTTTAAAAGCCATGTTTGGTTAAATAAAAAGTATACATACTTTTTATGTAACCAAACATTGCTTTTTGTAAATCCTACATTTGTATTTGTGTAAGAAAGTTTTATTCCAAACATATCCTAGTCAGTTCATCTTGTTTTTTAAACGTTTCCGGCAAGTAATTAACAAGAATATCTGTATATATCTCGTAAATTACGTATTTTTATTCAAATTAGTTTTTCGTAACCGTTGTTTACAAACAAATACGAAACGAAGTTTATGGAAATTAAGAACCGATTTAGTTTCAACTTTACACTCCTAGGATTTTTTCAAATTTTATGTTCTACAATACGATTCCAATTTTAACTACACATTTTTTAAAAAATAAAAACCTTAAGGACTGGAATGGTGTGATAGAAGAAAATCTCGAAAACCAATTTTCAGCCTTTGATTATAAGTTGTTTATTTCTGTTGCACGAGGGTCAACAGGATTTCGGACGCATGTTATCATTTTAATTGAAAACAAGAAGTTCGAACTAAAATAGCCTACTTTCCTGTTACTTAAATACTTACTGAATCGGGAAACAACTAGGTTCCTAACAGTAAATATCATCAACAATCGTTTCTACACTGCACTAGATTTATACATTATACACATTAGAAAAAAAATCGCAGCATCCAGCTATAATTTAAACTTCTAAAAGCCAAAATCAACTATTTTCCTTAATATTCTTTCACAAATTAACTTAATATTATGTATCGTCTGCTCGATTTATTTGTAGTTCGAAGAATAATTAAATATTTATTAATAACAAAAATAATGAAACTATTCCAAACTGCATTAAAAAAATAAATGTAAATTAAAACTTAGCAGAATTGTATGCAAAAAATATGCCTTGCCGCTTTCTTGGTAAACAATTAATGAACAATCAAAGAATCACATTGTGCTACATTTTATGACGTCATTCCAAAATGATTCATGAAAAAATTATTTTGCTTCAAATATTTTTAAATAAAGTTTCTCATGCCATTGTTGATTTGGCAACAGTGATTTAAATGACTCAAAATTGAATTTCAATCATAGATATCATAATTAAAGTATTAGATTGGCTGATCACGTGACCTCCAACGCTAACGACGGGACGCGCATGGAGGCTTTTTTGGGGGCATAATGGCCAGTGTTGCTGCCACTTTAAGGAGAAAAATACTACGAAATAATACCATTTATTTCTAAAATTACAAAAAAAATATACAAGAAAGGATTTAAAGTAACTAAAAAAATTTCAAAATGCAGCTAGTATTTTTACGATATTTTTTTGTAATTTTAGAATTATTCTAAAATACAAATATACTCTTTAAACTTTATAACTAAACTTTTAACTTAATTTTAGAATTTATTTTAGAATTATTCTAAAATTACAAAAAAAAGTATCGTAAAAATACTAGCTGCATTTTGGAATATTTTTAGTTACTTTAAATCGTTTCTAGTATTTTATTTGTAATTTTAGAAATAAATGGTATTATTTCGTAGTCTCCTTAAAGTGGCAGCAACACTGGCCCCCAAAAAAGCGTCATTATGTCATTCTCAACTATTTAATTACTCATTTTTGCATTTCTATTTTTGTGGACTTTATTGCTATGTAAAAATAAAATGCGTTTGGTTCGAAAAAGGCGATTCGATATCCATTTTTATACGACATTTATAAACTAAACGGAGTCATTTTAGTAGTCCATTGTTTATGTGCGGTTTTTTTAGTATTTTCGTTTTAAAATGTTGACTTATTTATTGTGTGGCATGGTCTGGATTGACATAACTTTATTCCTATAATATAAGCAATATAATAATTTAATTTTGCTTTTTGCACTCACTTCAATTAACAGCAAACAGTTTACATTCTATGTTCGAAAAAATTGAGAAATGGACAAAAAAAAATGTATTTCTAGTGCCGTGATTTCAGCCTTGTCGGGTTTTTGACCTTGTCGGTTTTTCGGCTGTCATAATTATGTCCCTATTAAAACAAAATGCAATTGTCAAGTTATTCAATGGGCTTTCTTTTTTAGTTTTTTAGATTTTAAATGTACTTTAATTTCGAATTTTTAATGAAATTTGGAAGATAACCTACATTGATGTTTTGCTTCAATCTAGAACTTGTTATTAATAGATTGAAGGTGAAAGTTTGGACGGACAGATACCGCCCTTGTTAAACTTGTAACTACTTTTAAAGTTATAAAATTATTGTGTAATTGCTACAGATTTTTCTGCATTCATAGTGCCAAAAAAATGTGCATTTTTAGGGCCTTCAAATTTCATCTCGTAATAAAAGGAATAAGAATATACGACCTATATATATATTTTTAAAGGTTCTTTGCTATGACATTACGTTTAAAATTGAACAGGACTAAAATAAATGTGTTTTTAAAAAGAAGATAATCGGATCGGAATGAATTCTTATTGCTCGGATGTACAGTTGGTTAACAAATCTTTTTTTTTTATAATATTCTATCATTCCTATTTATCCCTATTTATTAACATTGAGTACCGACCAATTACATTAGGTCTACGTCAAAGATAAGCTAAACATAACGTAGAACCCCATATTACCTTCCTGAAACTTCGGTGGCTCACAAAATCAAGCAACTCTAGTGCGACATTAATTCAACCAGAAAACAAAGCACAAATTTAAGAATGTTAGGGAAATGAGGAGTTTTAAAGGAACGAAAATAGTCTATTTTTCTGTTACTTTAATATTTACAAATATTCTTATAAAATAGGTTCCTGATGTGACACACATTTCAAACAAAAAAAAACATTGTCCTTAACAACAGAAATTGAAATAGACCGTCGGCAGATAGGTAGACGTTCTGTCCCGTACGTACAGCCAAAAAATATTGAATATAAAAAATCGGATGTCATATCTTTGAAAAAAGAATTTTTTAACGGGAATAGAACAGAAATTGAAATAGACGGTGGACAGATATATACAACACACGTCTGGCGTACATAGCATAGAACATAATTTTTATATATATATATATATATATATATATATATATATATATATATATATATATATAAAATTTTATATATATATATATATATATATATATTATATATATATATATATATTATATATATATAATATATATATATATATATATATATATATATATATATATATATATATATATACATATACATACACACACACACACAGAGACAGGTAGACAGATGTTCGTCCGTACGTTCAGAGGAACAGACAAAAAGTAGTGAAGTGAAGTTTAAGTTTCTGATTCCATAACTTTCAAACCAAAAAAAGGATCCCGTTTTTAAAATCAGTCGATTATAGCGAAAATTAAAAGAAACAGTAAGGCGGACGGAAAATCTATTTTTTAGCTTTCCATTTTTAAATTGTTTTGAGTTCAAAAGGAAAGCATCCCCCCTCTCGTTTCTTTCCCCTTAGTTTCCTTCACTCACAACATCGACACTCTGGTATGAAAATATAAATGATGGAAGTAGACGATGGAATTAAAGAAGTAGTAGATGGAATTAAAGAACTTTGTACCGTTTATATATAATATATATGCGTACTACACTTTAAATAGTATTCAGGCATTGTCAGCTCGAATTTATTTTTTGAAAAATGCGACTCTTCGTTCATTAGTCACTTAAAAGCCGTCCCCGAGACATTCTTAAACAAATAACACTCATCTCGTAGCAAATTATATGCGCGCCCACTTTGGAGTTGTCATTTTGTTTTAGATTTTCGAACTTCCGAAACATAAGGAAACCATAACAATTATTTTTACATTGTGTCCAACATTTCATTCACCCTTTTCAGGCGAATGTGTATTTTAAATAGACTTGACATCAAATGTATCGGAAAAAAGACAGCCAAAAAATAATAAATAGTAACCAGTTAGCATTGGAACTCGTACTCCGCCCCCCCAAGAAGAGGCTCTGGCAGAATAAAGGGTCTTACCGTTCCTCCTCCTGTTCTTGAGCATGAGGAGGGCGGCGATGCACCCGGCCGCCCGCTGCAGCAGGGAGGGGCGCGGGCGGGAAGAGCGCTGGGGGCGGCGCGGCGCCCGCAGCCCCGGCACCAGGCGCGCGCCCTGCATCGACGACTGCATCCTCCACACTGCTGCGGCAGCGGACAGGGGGCGCTGCTTCGAGGGGAGACTTCTTTCTGATCTGACGCTCATGGTGTGCAGCTCTGTCATTCATGAAAGAGACTCGCGCATTGTTTTCTGTCTACCAAAATAGCGAAGCACGTTTAAGGATTATCTGGAAGATGTATTTCAAAATGGACACGATTCTACTTTAAAATAAAAACAAACGCTTTGTCCAACAATTCGGCAATGGGCACAGTGCTGACAATCACTGAATGACAAAATAAATTTTAATAAAATTTCATTGTGCTAACAGTGATAGATAATGAAAAATTTCCAGCTCGTCATATTTTTAATTTAAAAACATCACAAAAAAAGCATCACCCAAAGATGTTTTTATATCAATGATATGTTCATTTCTGTGTATAATTCGTAATTAAAATTCGCTGCTCTGAATAAAGAAGTAAAGTGCTTCGTCTCTAACGACAAAATGCTCTTTATTATGGATTTCTACTTTATTCATTATTTGTTTTCAGCTAATCTTAAAATCATATTCTTATGCTATTCATTAGGGCTTTAAATAGCACTTCAATTTTAAATGACAGAAAAAGGCATAACATGGTGAGCCTTGAATAATTACTCACCTTAGTATTTCAAATTATACTTTTTTCTTCCAATATCCGAAATTTTATCAGAAAATAGATAGCCATATCAGAAATCAGTGACTTTGGTGGTACTTATATTTCAGTAAACAGCTTCATTTATGAGCATTTTTTGTTATAATAACATTGTGCACACAAAAAAAATGAAATTAGGTGAGACAAAATATATTAAGCCACAAAAGAAAAAATCTTCTTTAATTAAATTATAGTTTAAAGCTTATTTAAAGTCGGAGATACTTAGCAATTTTTTAACTAGTGCTTTCCGATTTTTAAAATATAATGGAATAATAACTTAAAAGTGCGTTCTTTTATGTTGTTCAAGTAGAAATTCCATAATAATAAAATTTTAAAAACTACTTTGCAATCAAACCTGAGGGACACCATTTGTAACATTTTTTTGAGAAGGACCCATAGATCCCGAAGGATGCAGGGTTCCCAATCCTATGGCGTTTAGTGAGAAGTGGAAATTTTTGTTTGGTTGAAAATGTATCACACAAAAACTATGTATGGGTTTCTTTGCTGTATGGGACAGTTGTTTGATTGCGCATAGCCAAACGAGAAGGTTTGCTTGATGCATATCGCAAACATAAAGGAACGATTCTTTATTCAAACGATATTTGCTGATATACACTACTTATTAGACACATTTTATGGGTTTCACCGCTCAGCTAAATATGTTTCTGGTCCTGATTTCCTTTTTTCTTGTAGAAAAAATGTCGGATGTTTTTCATAGATATTGAGTGCCAGAAAAAGTAAGCAAACAATTCGCGCGATTGCTCGAATGGCCCGAGACCATTCGAGGGGTGACATCATTCGAGAGCGAAGGATTTGCACTCGTTCATTTAGGAAAGGCGCCAAATCTTATAACTCCATCTCATTCGCCAGCGAATCGTTCGCATTGCGTTTCAGTTCAATTTCGCCCTCTTCACTGTGTAATCGCTAGATATCTAACAACTGTCCCATTCATCGCAGCTCTAAAACGTTTCATGGCGCGCCCCTAGCATTTGGCTATTTCATTCGAGTGACTGCGGAACTAACTTCGCTGAGGCAGTCCACTTACAGGAATATTTGACTATTTTTGGCAGTGATTAATGGGATCTTCAGTCCAGTGTCCGCTGCACATATGAGTGGTCTATGTAGTAAAGTCGGTTAAATCTCATTTGAAACGCATACTGGCATATGCAACTTACGATACAGTTGTAGTGTGCCGTAATTCGACCCTTATGTCCCCATGATTTTGCAGGTCTTACTCGTGGTCCCATCCAAGCAGCTCCGACGGCACTCAACCGACTCACACTCCTAAGCAGCACTTCTGAAACCGAATTGTTTCACAAGAAAAGACTACTAGCCATATTCTCTGATATTTTAAAAGCTTCTTAAAAAGCAGAACTTTAGAACTGTTACACAACTCCTCGAGCGGTCCTCAACACCCAAACTCACCTAGGGTCAGATGGCAATAAAGGAAAGAAACGGATGGCCGCAAGGGATGCAGAACTTGACCGGAACGCTGTGCTTGTGGCGCCACGTGAGCGTACAGTAAGTACTCGCTCATTTAAGATTTTTATAATTTTTTTTAATGCTGTACTTCTGTATGCGACTCATCTAGAAAGTCAATAATAGGTAGGATTTTTTTTTTTTTAAGAGTTAAATATTGCGATTTTGGAAGCATTGTAAAACATGTGGAAATCTAGTTATGCCACTCACTGCAAACCGGTTCATTAAAAATTCATCGACAATAGGTTTGCATTATTTGCAGCAAAACGCAATATATTTTGATTTCAAGTTGTTTAAGGACAATAAGTGGGTATCACTGGGCGACTTTTTGAAAGGTTACTTTAACGAAGAGCGAAATTAGTTAAAACCACTTAAAAGTTCATATTTTAATACACATATTTTAACCAACAAATATATTTAAAGATCCTTTAAAAAAGAAAATATATTAATTTCGTAACACTGTTTTTCTTGCTGATCCATAAAATCTTACTTAAAGTGATAATCAACACTTTCATTACAGTTTCTTTAAAGTTAGTTAAAGAACCGTTTTATGAAGATATGACAATCCTAGATTAATAATATCGTCACTAAACTTCTAAAATAAATGTCTCTTTTCGATTTTTGTCTTCTATCAGGTGTTCTCTTTCCCAAGCAGATAAGACCACCTGTTGCTTCTTGCTGCCTTCCAAAGAACAGATACAAAGGATCACATTATATTAAGTCATCTCAATTCATACACAACCTTACCATTTTTGATTTGGATCTAAAGAGTCACACATCTCCAACGTATCAGATTCCCTAAGTTCTCTTAAATCCATAGCACGTGATTATCGAAAGACAATAGAAATTACCTCATGTTTCCTCCCTTTAATCTTTCGTACCGCAGTGCAGTCTAATTTAGTTTGTACAACCCACAATTTCAATTAAAACTATGCACTTTTTCATTTAGCAGCTGAACTCGGACTTATTAGCGGTTGCACTGAAATTCTACAAAGTGCAATTGCGAACTCGAAAATGACAAAAAGTGGTCTTATATTCTGAACCCCCCATATCATTGAGGGACACTTTCCAGAAACTACATTGCGCAAAACCATATTCAGCAAGTCCAGAACAAAAAATGAGCAAATAATTCCCGCCCTTTTTCAGTTGGTAAATAGAATTTGAATAATAGTCCTGGCGGAAAACTCTCTATCTGCTGTATTCCCTGGGTTGTACAACAGTAAGTACTGAGATCCTTTTCGGGGATTTCATCTTCCGATGGACAGCTAGGAGAGCAAGTTATTATTTTTGCAGGTGTGCGTACTCTACTGCGAGCAATCACAGCTGACGGAAATTATTGAATGGGCTACGTGCTTATAAATGCATTGGGGTAAAAACTCACTTTTTTATGCTTTACATGTATCCAAGGTAGTGATTTAGTAAAGATTTAGGAGAACGAAGATTTTATAATGAGTAATCACGTGTGGTGAAGCAAGCCAAATAGAATGCTCATCAGAAAAAGTGTCACTTCTAAGGAAGTTATTTGGCCGTTGTACATGGGATTGATAAGGCCCCATCTGGAATAAGCTGTTCTGGTTTCGTCGCCATTTCTCTGAAAAGATATCGCTTTGCTCAAAAAATTTCAGCATGGGGCTACAAAAATGATTAAGGGTTTTATCAGGTATAGATTATGAGAACAGATGAAGGTCTTTAAACAATTCCTGCAAAATGTGATAGTCTTTTTTTTTTGTAGTCTGCTATCGCCTAAAATAGTTGCCTAACAAAACAGAAGAAAATTTACTCCTGATGGGACAAGACACGTGTGAGCGCTTCTTGTGTTGCCGGAGCAGGATGTGGTTGCTGCGGAGTTCCGGGCTGATGCTGCTGATGCTGGTCGGTGAGTGCACCATTTTGAGGGATGGAAAAGGCCGCAATCTTTTTCTTAAAAAAAAAAACACGTTTCCTGTTATATGAAGTACAATTTTAATTTACCTGTCTCCCTTTTGATCCCGCAAGTGAATAAATGATACGTGTTGGTATGCAAAAGGTCGGGTAGTTTTGATGTATGGATATGTTCTATATGCTTGGTGTCTTATTTTAAATCCAAATTTTTGACCTTGGGGCGCCGCCTCGGTCTGCGCCCCTAGATCAAAATGACGGAATTATCGGACTTTTTTTTTTAGTTTGTGCAGATTTATGAATAAAACAATTAAAGACAGATCAATATATGCAACATTGGCAAGATGGTGTTTCTAAGCCTAATAGTTTCTGAGATACACCTCCTCAAAGTTTGTGTAAATTGGGAAAAATGGGTCATTTTATAAAATTTAGCAGTTTTCCCTACATAGAATTGATTTTATGTCAAAATTATTGCAGTATATTTAACCTTTATACGTTACCATATGGTAATTTAGTGTTTCGGAAGATTTTTTATGCTGGTTTTTTAAGATCAGGAAAAGTCTCGCTATCATGCATGCCGGCAAAACGACAACAATTTGGATATTTTCCTACAGTAAATCTGCCGTAAAAAGAGATGGTTACCTTCAAAATGTCGGGTAGTTAGGATTGCTGAATATATTTTTTTTGTATCGGAGTTCTAATTAAGAATCCAAGTTTTTTTTTTTATCTTGGGGGTGCCGCCGGACTGCTCTATATCGGAAAAATGACGGAATTATCGGTCTTTATTTTTAGTTTGTGCAAATTTATTTCCTGAAGGTTAATAATTAAAGAAGGATGAATATGCTACACATTGAGTGCAAGTTGGTTTTCCTAACCTTAAAAGTTTTGGAGATACATATCTTCAAAATTTAGGTAAATTGAGAAAATTTCGCCATTTTGGCTGTTTATTTCCCTTTAAAATTGATTTTATAGCATTTTTTTTCGATTTCCTGCCCTAAGATCTTATATTCAGGTACGCAAGAGGTTAGGGGACAACAAAATCCCCTCGAATGAGTCTCGAATCGAAGGAGAAAAATCGAAAGATATGCATTCTGCAGCCGATACGGATTTTTGTCATACCCTAACCACTTATCAGTAACTGAAAATAAGATCTAAGGAAAAAATCTCATGAAAAGGAATCTCATGAAATCGTGCTGCGTCTACATTCTTTATTCTAATATTTATTCAATTATTTCTTGATGTATCTGTACATGTAAAACTTTTTTTATACGGTTTAATCATTGAAAGTTTTATATCAGAAACACATTTAGAAGGCCTAGAATTGAATTTCGGCCCTTGAAAACTTTAAGATATTTACACATATAAAAAAAATCACTGAAAACAGTATCCATTTAAAAATTAGACTTTTAAGAGCCAAAATCAATCATTTCATTCAATTTTCTTTTGCAAATTAAATTAATATTTAACGTCTGCTTAATTTATTTGCAGTTCAAAGTATCATTTAATATTTATTGATAACAAAACATGAAAATACTTTAAAAATGGAGAGAAGCCAAAATGGAGAAAATGATGACATTTCCTAATTTACCCCTCTTAGTTTTCAAGCTGTCTAAAGAATATATATTAAAAAAACTATTTGAAAATATTGGGTATTTTTTCATAAATCGCATCTGTGCTAAACTTTTGTGCAGCACTGTATAATGTCAGACACATATAAATGATTCTAAAATATTGGGTGAAAATAACTGTTATCAAAAACACATACTTATTTTTTTAGTTATTGATCATAAATTTAAAAATAATTTGAATATGATGTTTATTTCCACGAAATGTATTCTACATGAAGTCTGAAACATATCCTAACATGTAATAAGCTGTTTGAACCATTTTTACCTCACTGTTTGACGCACTTATCAATAATTGTTGTTTGTGGCTGACGGGGTGCTTTTCTGTGTTGCAGGGGTCACCGCCGCCCGGACCTCGTGAGTACGAAGCACCTTCCTTCCTGGACGACACATCATGCCAGAATCTTTTCTTCGAAAAAAAATATATTCTAAATTTCCAAGTTAGCGACTAAAATGTGAACTCATATTAACAATTAATACAACACCATACATAAAAAATGAAATATTTTATCCTTTCTCAAAATATTTAAAAATGAATGGCTATCATTAAAAAATTTGAGTTGTCATTTTTAATATGAAGATACGACTCCTTTTATGATTTTTTTTTAGTAAAAACAAGTAGGTTTGTAGTAGAATCTGTCACTTAACCCGCTTCCGCACAACATTAGTGTTTAACAGTCAAAAACGCGCCAAACACAGCATTAATTCTATATTAAAAATTTACATGCTAAATTTGGCTGGTTTCATTTATTTTCTTTAGAAAATTCAATAATTATTTGTTATCGTTAATTATTTGTTATCGTTGATTTATGGCGCAAAAATAAATTTATCTTAATTTATTATTTAAAAGAATTAAAGTTTCTCGAGCGATTGTTGCGAATGGCAATGATGATTTAATTCTAATAAAAATGGCTTCTTTTTAAATGAGCATTCAATTTTGCAGTTTTTTAAATAATTGAAGTACTTCGAATTCTTTTCTGAAAATTTCAATGTATTCTAATTTCGATGCGCTGAATTTTTTTTTTGACGTATCACACTTGTCCGTTTGTAGTTTGGGCTATGAAAGTGGGTGACGGACGGACACAACGATTCTAATACCTTCCACTTTTTACGTTATAAACGTAGTGTGGAAGCTCCGAATGTTGGAAATCAGCTCAACAATAGGTCACTAGAAGGAGTAGCGTTGGATCCTTTTCCCCATCCATGAAGGATGGTGTGTCTCGTTGGTCTTTCCAAAAGGATGGATCCGTGGACTCATGTTTCTGGTGTTTCAGGTGCGAGCGGCGTCTGGAGTCGGTGCGGGGCGCGGTGCTGGCCCACGTCGCGGCCGCCGAGGAAGGGGCGCGCACACTCCAGGTACGCTCTCCTGTCGCTTCTTATCCCTTCCCCGCTGAAGAAGGGGCCCTTCTTGAATGTCTCTCTCTCTCTCTCTGTTGCAGGGTGCAGGGCGGGACGAGGGGGCGGCCAGGGCGGCCCTCAGGAGCATGCTGCGCGCCCTCGGTGAGTATTCCTCTGCACCCATAGGTCAGAGTATCACTTCGACGTGTTGTTGGAACCAAACATACTTCCACGTCATATAACGGAATAAATACAGAAGGTACATTTTAAGAACGGCTACCATTCCAATTCTCGGATGGTTCTCAGCTAACACATGTCAAGGGTCGCAGCGCACTTTTGTTTGAGATAGACTTATCAGTGATTCGCCAAATGGGGATCCATGCGGTGTGGTTCTAAATTTCACATGGGTTTCTGCGTCATCCGCTTCAACTTCGAATCAGATTTTTTTTTTGTTCCAAATCCTTGTGATAATTACGAGGGCTGTTTTTTTTTCAATCTCCGATGGGCCTGTAACAAAAGACGGTTCAAAAGTAATGTACAATGCTGCTTATTTCTCCACATAATCACCTTGACGATTAAAACATTTGTCATATCTGTAAACAAGCTTTGAAATACCCTCTTCATAAAATGTAGCCGCCAATGATTTGAAGGGAGTTGTGACGGTTTCTTGGAGCTCCACGTCAATTTGGCAGCGCTACAGTCCAAGCCACTATGCTAATCGATAATTCACTTGGTCAACTCGCTGAACAATGCCGTCTGTAGCGACAGACTTGCTTCCTTGGCCCCCTTCTTCATGAACATCAGTTCGGCCACCTTTAAATTTTCAACAGCATTCACGAACAACGCCATCGCTCATAAAGGTGTCTCCATACACTCTATTCATTCTTCGATGGATTACTGTTGCACTGTTCCCTTCTAGCCTGCGAGAGAAACGAATAACAGCTCTCACTTGGCGGCTACATTTTATGATGAGGGTATTTCAAAGCTTGTTTACAGATATGACAAATGCTTTAATCATCAAGGTGACTATGTGGAGAAATACGCAGTACATAACTTTTGGTAAAAAGATTTTTTTTGATCCGTCTTTTTGTTACAGCGGAGGTTGAAAAAAAACAGCCCTCGTATTGAAGTAATGCCATGTTCGAACTAAACAACTCAATAATGCATCAATGGTACGCAATGAAGACTGATTTTAAACCGAAATATAGCAAAAATAAAATGCAAAGTTTCTCAAGAATATACGATTTTTGTCATTTCAAATAACTAGTTGGTCTTCTTTTACAATTCGATAGACTGGTATTGGTTTGTTTGAGGCGACCCCATTCCTTCCAGCTTTCTTGTGGGATCCTGCATGACACGGATTCACCCAACGAGGCATACATTATTTTTCTATTTACATTTCTGTTGCTACTCAAGTACTGAAACGTGGCGGAAACTGAAAAGCGGGGCACTTGCATGGTTCCTCATTGAATGACGTATGCTGAGTGTGTGTGCCTCGTTTCAGGGGGCCGCAACCTGGACGACTTGCTGGACCAGGTGGCGCGGATGCAGCTCGCCAAGGTAAGCAAACATGTCTCGGCTCACAAAACATGCACCGAGATTATGTGAATGCCATTTCATTCGACTCAGGGTAGCTAAATCTGAAGAAGAAATCAGTTTGTTCCCTCTAGTTTTTGAGATAATTACGTGTTGTTCCAAAAACCAAATTTTTGTTAAGTTTGTATTTACATTAAGCCGTAAGCAGTGTTCGATTTAAGCGGTATCGTATCGCAATTTGCGATGCAAATTCACTGAAACAGCAAAAAAAAAAAGTTCTCAACCGATTCGCTACAACTGATATGCATTTTTTTAACGATTGTTTATTTTTTCTGCTCACCGTAATTCGGTGAAACTAAACTTAAATTTCAGTAAAGAATAAATTCAAATAACAGATTCTAATAATGAAGATACAATTTTTAATTAAAATGTGAAGATGATTAAGATTAGATCACACGAATATGTCTTCAAATCTCAACCAGCAGGTTCAATCTCCCCACTAGAAGAGAAGTCCAATAATACTTCCTGATTTATTTATTTAGCTGCCTAGTAATTTTCACGAAATCTACCGATGGCGTCAACTTCCATCCGAATGATTGACAGTTATCTGGCTCTGCGTGATCAGAAGTGTCTCGTTTTGTAGCTCCGGTTCAGGCCAAGTCGAACCAACCAGAATATTTTCTTCCGATCAAGTATCGGACTCGCGATGTTCGTGAGTCGTGATCACACCTTGAATGAAAAAAATACTTTTTGTTTAAGTTTGACTCTCTTTTTCTACTCCACGTATACTGGGGTTTCTGATTTTAGACAATTTTTAGTTTTAAAACAATGGCGTGTCGGCATACACACGCTTACTTCTTCGAACTACTCCTCTTCTAATGGGAGAAACTGGCTGGCTGGTTTTGAGATTTGAAGACATCTTAGTGTAATCTAATCTGAATTCATCTTCACATTTTAATTAAAATTATCTTCATTATTAGAATCTGTTATTTGAACTTATTCTTTATTGAAATTTAAGTTAAGTTTCACCGTATTAGAATTTAAATGTTATGTTGTTAGTAAATTTTGAGTCCTTAAAGTTTTTTGGAAAAAAAAATATTTTTTTCTAGTTACTGTTTGAACCATGTTAATAAGGATAAGCATTGAAAGACCAAAAGTTGGAGATTTTAATTCAAAGAAGCAGTCAAGAATTTTTTTTTTTTTTTTTTTTAAATCTGGCGTCTAAATATTTAGCCTTAATGGAACTTTGTATATCAGTCGTGTATGTTTGTGTAGCAGTTGAGTAGTTATGTTTGCTTTTTTTTCGTTTTTAGTTCAGATTCTTATATTCCTATACTTAGTTAAGATATGCAAAAAAAATAATTGTTTATTTAATATAAAAGTATATTTTAGAAGATAATGCATTGCACATCAAATTTCATATGGCTTGAATTGAAATTTTTCTTATTGAATTGGGACATTTCCTTTTGGCAGAAACCCTGTAACTATTCAATAACTTACTAATTAGTAACTAACTAATTAAGTATTGGATTTAAAATTTAATTTATTTTATGTTATAAAGGTTTTTCAACAACTCATTTTAACTCAAAATTCTTAAAAATATTTACAGATTTATATTAGTCATAGAGATAATGTGAAGAAAACAAATGTGATGGAAATAGTTTCAAAGGGCTTTCGTTATTTTAGAAATTTATACAAAAGTTTTTTGCACACATAATTTTGGTCATTTTGATTGTAATATTTCAAGCAGAACAAAGTTAAATGTTTTCAGATTATTTAATTTTAAAAAATCTTTTAAAGACTTTCTCTAAAGCTATTGGGGCGAAGTCAACAAGATTTGAAATGATAGAAAATGTTTTTAAAATGGAATTTCTTTCTTCGCAGGTGGCCCCGGACTGCGCTGAGGTGAGTTCATCCAGTTTGGAAATATGTTAACCTCTTACGGCAAAGAACGCTGCAGGGAAATACTCATTAAGTGAAAACATTTAGGAATATTGATGAGCATTTAAAAAGTTTTTTTTAAATATTTTAAACAAAAAATTGAATTAGGAATGTTGTTTGAAATGTATAGATCGCAAAAAAAGCCCAATAAAATTAGATTTTTCTTACTTGTTCTATTAAAGAAAATCCTGAAAGTGTACAGGTTTAACCCCAAAAAATATCGACCGAACCCACCACAAATAGTTAGGAGATTAAAACCTTTTATTTGACACAATTGGGGGAAGTTATTCAATCGAACATTCATTTCAAAATATGATCCCCAAACATTGTGTGAAGATTAAACGCAGTTTTGGTACTATAAACTTTTTGTAAAATTCATAAATACCTTTAGTCTGTATTTCATTTAGTTCTCATCGCGATAACTGCTTATTTAAGTAATTTAATTATATATCAAATTTTGAATTTGTATTAATGTATAAAATTATCGATCAGCAAAATAAATACAAGGAAAAAGTTTGAATTGAAACACTTTTTAAAATTTATTGTTTTACCCGACTTTTTTTGTTAAATTTTGAGTTTTTTTAAAAAGGCAACATTTTGTTTGAAGGCGTTGCTTGATATTGTAATTCTCTTCTTGTTGCGCAGGCCGGGCGTCGTCTGTGGTCGGCACTCAGAACGGAACTCATGGAGGTGAGTGTTCTGTCGAAACGATTCTTGGGAATACCACGTCGTTGGACAGTTTAATGTCACGCATTATGTTTCGGAAAAAATCACTACTTTATTCTTTCTTCCGACCTACCTTGCAAAAAACTATACACTTTTTTAGACAGTTTCAAGATCCTGGTGTAAATAACCGCCGTCGAAACGAGTGCGGTAGGTCGAGACGTCGCACAGTGTGTTTTGGGACAAAAATCCGTATCTCCTTCAATAGTATCCGAAACGCTTATTATTTTTAGGGTATGTTTCAGACATGATGTAGAATATATTTAGTGAAAATAAGTCATATACAAATATACACATTATTTTTGAATTTATGATTAGAAACTCAAAAAAATTAAATTTGTGAATTTTTTTAATAAAAATGAGTTATTTTCCGTAAATTTATTAGAATCACTTTTTATAGGTATATATTTTATAGGTCACGATTAAGACATCATATAAAATATATTTACTGAAAAAAATCATATTCAAGTTATTTTTGAATTTATGATCAAAAACTCAAAAAAATAAGTTTGTGTTCTTCTAATAAAAATTATGTTCCAAAAATTTATTAGAATCATTTATTATTTTATAGGTCACGTTTCAGACATCATGTAAACTCGTTAGTTAGTCATGTCATGTCTCGTTAGTTAGTAAAAATATCATTTAGTGAATGTTCAAATTATCTTTGAATCTATGATCAAAAAATAAGCGTTTTTAATGCAATGAGCAGCCGAGTGAAGAGATTATCCAAACAATAAACAACGCGCGCTTTCTGCATTCGACTCGATGTTTTTTGAGGTGGTGCATCTGGAAAAACCATCTGGTTTTTTTTTCCTTCAAAACAAATTGTTAATAGTGATTGGTTTATTTTAAAGTTCCATGAATCGGTTAAGTGTTGTAGGCTTGTTACTTTTTAACTAAGTTATTTGCCCTTTTGAAATTTTATTATTTGGTTGAAAATTATTAAAAAATATCGTATATATTTAATTTTAACATTTCGCTTCTTTTTAAGACCCGTCTAGATACCTGGATGTGTTTAAAATAATCATTAATAGGTCGCATTATTGAAATCAAGAGTTAAATATTACAATTTCGGAGGCTGCGTTGCAAAACATGTTGAAATCTAGTTATGCGATTCACTGCGCCGCGATAATTAAAAATTTGCCAAAAATAGGGTCGCAACGATTAGCAGCTAAAAATTAGATATTTCGAATTAAAATAGTTTAAAGACATTATACACTGAAGAGCCAAAATAACTGGTATAGGCATACATCTGCGAATAAAGGTGTATAAAAACCAATCGAAGTTCGTCGCTATGTTCAGCAGCGTCTATGTGCTGCTATCATGACAGGTTATGAAAATTGAAGGGATTTTGAAAGTATCGGGGATTGAGAAGTGGAATTCCATATCCATGCATCTCCGAGGTGGAGATGAATTTTGGATTTTCACTTACGACAATTTCACAAGTGTACCGTGAATATCGATAATCCAGTAAAACATCAAATCTACGACATAGCTGTGACCTTAAAAACATCGTTCAAAGCCGGGTCCATTGACAACTGATCATTAAATGTGATAAACGTCTATGCCGATTCTATGTCGTACAAGTGTCGACTTGTTAACCATTTAATGAATATTCACCGATATGGGCTTTTGGATCCGTATATATCACGTATCCGCAATTATCATGTTTAATGATTGTCGTCCATCGTCGATGATCCGTTTTTGCATGATCTTTTTTAGGCCGCAGTTGTGTCGTAGATTTGATGTTTTACTGGATTATCGATATTCATGGTACACTCGTGAAATTGTCGTAAGTGAAAATCCGAAATTGATCTCCACCTCGGAGATGCATGGATATGGAATTCCATTTCTCAACCCCCGATACAAATCCCTTCAATTTTCATAACCTGTCATGATAGCAGCACATAGACGCTGCTGAACATAGCGACGAACTTCAATTGGTTTTATACACCTTCATTCGCAGATGCCTATACCAGTTATTTTGGCTCTTCAGTGTATACAAAGTGGCTACGTGGGGGTCAGTGCGGGATTTTTTGGTTAAAGATGAAAAATGGCAATGGGTTTTGAAAGTTCATATTTAGATTATCTTTTTCAAACAATAAATATATTCAAAGATTCTTAAAATGCCCGAACTATATTAATTTCGTGACACTATTTTTCTTACCCCGCTCCATGTCATCTAAACTTGAACTATTAATCGGTCATTGTTTAAAACAACTAGAAAAGGTAAGTTCACCGTTTATGGACGTTCCCAAATAGAGCCCTCAGATGTGAGAACGCCTCGTCTGCATAAAAGACCAAGCAGCTAGTCCATCCTAGCAGGTGACGCGTGTGTGTTTTGCAGGCGGTGTCGTCGGCGGGCGAGCGAGTCTCCCTGGTGTGCCGCGGCGCCTCCCCCCTCCTGCGCCGGGCGGCGGCGGCGGCCCTCGGCGCCACAGCCTGCGCCACCTCCTCAACTAAGTTGTAAACAAAAAAAATAAAATGATGATGATAAATACGGATGGTCTGCTTTTTGGGTCATTCAGCGCAGCCCCTTCTACGCGGAGTGATTTTGCCGGTTTTATTTGGATTCTTAATATGTTTTTTGGGATGGTATCGTGTTGACAGTTCAGTAAACACACCCAGCCCAGGAGTATTCATTCAAACACTTGCCTGCTAGGTAGGTTTTATTTAAAAAATTAAAAAACACAGGTTTTTGAACAAAATGGAGAAAATTAATTTTTTAAAAATAAGTTTTAATGAAAGCACTCATTATAGTATTTGGGATCACAAGATACCCAAGAGTATTCAATAATATTTTTTAAAAAATGATATGAAAATAAGTTCGGAGACCGTGCGCATGTGTAACACGAAGCGACTTTCGATGACCGCTCAATACATCCAAAGTTAATTGGATATTATCCATAACTTTCCTTCCCGTGTCTCTCTTTGTTGGAGCTGTAGAGGGATTTCAGCCACGTGTAGAAAACATCTCGAGTTAGGAATACTTTCATTAACTTATAGGAGTTAATTTAAAGTAGAAAGAACTAATGGTAACTAAACCTGCTTTGATTTCAATGAAACTTAATTTATACCTAAGCAAAAAAAATTCTCTTGTGCGTTGATAAATCCAAAACTATAAATATTATCCATTATTACGAAATATGTGCAATGCTCAACATTTTTCTGAATTCGTTGTTTGAACCAACATGTGTCAAAAAGATCTAAGAAGTTGTTCGTTTGAGAGTATTCAAATGACTCACTGAATGTAAATGCAACAACCTGCAAAATTCGGCGATTAAATGTATTATTAACAGATTTAAAATGAATAGTGTGTTTCCTGTTGAACATAAATGTAGTGTGGAGGCGGTTTATTTTTTTAAACAAGATTTTCCAGATATACATTAAATTACAGGGATTAAGCTCTTAGTTTAAGTGTAAGTTATATTTTAATTATTCTTAGGTTAAGGTAGTTTTTTACCGTACGACACGATTCCTAGTGATTCGATTCACCGATCACATTCTGATAAAATTCATAGTAATTCGTCAACATTCGTAGGAGTTCTTGAATCGATAAACATGATGTCTCTGGGTTCGACACGACTGGAAATTTCATCTACCTTTTGTATGATATTTAATTGACAACACAACTGTTTACACCAACAGTTTGAAAATATCTGAATTTCACCGATCACATTCTGATAAAATTCATAGTACCATTTCGCCAATCGTAGAGTTCTTTGAACTCGATAACATGATGGTTTCTGGGTCGACACGATCGAATTCATCTACCCTTTTGTATGATATTTATTGACAACACAACTATTACACCACAGTTTGAACAATATCTGAATTTCACCGATCACATTCTGATAAAATTCATGTACATTTCGCCACAATTCGTGATTCTTTGGAAACTCGATAACATGATGGTCTCTGGGTTCGACACGATCTGGAAATTTCATCTACCCTTTTGTATGATATTTAATTGACAACAACAACTATTTACACCAACAGTTTGAACAATATCTGAATTTCACCGATCACATTCTGATAAAATTCATAGTACCATTTCGCCAACAATTCGTAGGAGTTCTTTTGGAAACTCGATAACATGATGGTCTTCTTGGGGTTCGACACGATCTGGAAATTTCATCTACCCTTTTGTATGATATTTAATTGACAACAACAACTATTTACACCAACAGTTTGAACAATATCTGAATTTCACCGATCACATTCTGATAAAATTCATAGTACCATTTCGCCAACAATTCGTAGGAGTTCTTTTGGAAACTCGATAAACATGATGGTCTTCTTGGGGTTCGACACGATCTGGAAATTTCATCTACCCTTTTGTATGATATTTAATTGACAACAACAACTGTTTACACCAACAGTTTGAACAATATCTGAATTTTTAAAGCCGGTTTCTTAGCATAGAATAAGGATAAAGAGACCCCCCTTTGCGATAAATATTATTTTTGCTATGCTTCATTTTACTTTCTTTTGATTTGAAATGTAGCCCAATATTTTTAAGTAGAAACTGTTGAGCAACTTTCAAGAAATGACATAAAAGGTTTTACGTAATTAAATATCTGGATTGTTCTTGATATAGTACTTGCATTCCACTTTCGTATCACATCCAACGTATACCTTTTTGATGAACTTAAGCATTTGAGTACATTACCAAACACAAAAGACATACTTTCTATTATGGAATTTTTGTTATTCTATTTATATGTAAAAGAAAATCATACGGCTTCAATAAATGTACAACAAAAATTGTGTATATTTGAGCAAATTTACTTTTTTAAAAAAACCTTTTTTTTACAAGTAGTGTTCAAACAAAAATTTAAAAATCGTCTCTGATGAAACGTGGGTCACATGGGATTGCCTGAAAAGTAAACTAGCAAGAAAATTGAATTTATTCTAAAAAGAGTTTGCTTGAAATCTTTTATATAGGTTCTAAACTTTATCATTAAGCATGTTTTAGTGGGGAAATATGGTTGGATTTTTTTTAATCAACCCAAACTTTTAGACTTCAACTTTTGAATTATCACATAAAAGTAATGCATTTTTTTAAATAAAAATTTAATAAATATTATGTTAAATGCTCATAATATCTTTAAAAACATACTTGTAAGTGTATATTCCATATTTATTTACTATTTTGAAAAGATTTTACCGCGCTCAAAATGTTATGTTACTGTTAAGTGCAATTTTGCATTCCAAATGATTATCGTCTTTTCTCTTTATTATTTTCTCTCTGTGTTAATCGAATGAGAAAAAATATTTTTCTAAACTAAAGTACTCCGGCTGTATTAAATATTTTTACAAATGGTATTTTTGTCTGATATATGTCCTTTGACGCGTTGTAAGGTCAAAAATTATTCCAGCGGAAAAAATATTAACGATTTTTAATGAGTTGTAATATCGTTTGCACGTGGACAAAATATCAAACGGAAAATCAAAGTTTAATTTTTTGACTTTTGGAAATGATTTGAGACTTTGGCGGCGGCGATTTTTTTTCTGTGCGGCGGGCGGCGTCAGGAGAAAAAACACACACCAAGAGCGAGTTTTTCGCTTCAATTATTGTTCATAGGTGGCAGCACCATTTTCTGTTAAAGAAAATTAAACTTAGACCTTAGACAACTTCTCCACATCAAATTTTTCTCACTGTGTTAATCGAATGAGATAAAATATTTTCTAAACTACCGGTACTCCGGCTGTATTGAATGTTTTTTATACGAACGGTATTTTTATCTGGTAAATATAGCTGGCTTTCAGGCTCCCCTTACTGAAATTGGTTCGAATATTTTGTTGTAAAAATATTTATAGAAAATTTAAAAAAAAAAGTTTTTTAAAAATATATTTTACTAATGATACTAAATTGATAATGATACTAAATGATATTACTATATGATACTAAAACGTGTTAACTTATGTAAAGTGGAGGATATATGTAGTTAAGGGCCTCCAAACGAAGTGTCGAATCCAGTTGAGGCTTAGAAAATTATTTTTTCTCATTACTCCGGCTGAGTTGAATATTTTTACTAATGTTTTTTTACATGAAAAATGTAATTTTTTTACAGGGCACTATACATAATCGCACTTTTTGAATTGGGTTCGAATATATATATTTTTAAACTTTCAATCAATAATTTTACAACAAAATATTCGAACTCATTTCAAAAAGTGGAACTATAGACATCCCTAAAAGCCACCTACACTTACATATAAAACAAGAAGTTCTTAAAGAACTAAAATAGCCTACTTTCCTGTTCTTAAATACTTACTGAAATTCTAATCGGGAAACAACTAGGTTCTTAACAGAAAATATCAACAACCGTTTCTACACTAGATTTATACACATTAGGAAAAAAATCGCTAAACACAGCATCTAGCTATGACATAAACTTCTAAAAGCCAAAATCAACTATTTTTCTTAATATTCTTTCTCAAATTAACTTAATATAATTTATCGTCTGCTCGATTTATTTGTAGTTCGAAGAATCTATAATAATAAAAATGAAGTTGTGTATGTATGTGTCTCATACACTCTTAAACTAGACATCTGTTTGACTCGTAACTTGGCACAAATGCGTAGTTCATACTTAGATTATGAATTTTGAACTTTCAGGTTTCAAAATGTTCTATTTTTAGAGAAAATTCTAATTTTTTGAAAAAACTACACCACTTTGGCTCAAATCCGATCTTTTTTTCCTTTCCTGATGCCATCTGCTGAAAAAATTAAATAAAACTTTTAATGAAAATAATTAAAATTGAAAATGTTTATTTTATTCTGTTTGCCATTACCTTCAGAAGCTAAATTCATTATTTGAAAAATAATTGACATGTTTCAAGTGACGTAATTCCGCCAGTCTCCATTGCCGTATTTTTATTGTGGGTTTATTTGATGATTTTTTAATAGATTTTTCTGTAGACTGCATGTATGCATATTTAAGCAATAAATGTATAGTTAAGCTATTATTGAACTATGATGGTTAATGAAGGCCATCGCACTAGAGCTGCATATTAGGGTTTATGTCTTCATTTTTTCGCCAAATACGTTGCCAAACTCGCCAAATTATTAACTAAAACTCGCCAAATGGGCAATTTCTTTTATAAATAATTTATAAGCTGGTTGGTTGTTCGAAGGTAATTGTGTTAGAGCTGCATAATGGGTGTGTTTGTAGCTACGTCTATTTTCTCGCTAAATTGTTTCCCAAAACGCGCCAAATGAGCAAAAAGGTTTTATGTATTTATGAGGGAATTGTGCTGACATTTATGAGTGCATTTTATAGCGTATTTTTCATTTTGGAATTTTACGGCAATGAAACGGGATTTTATACTTCATAACGAGCGGGAACAATAACATAAGTTAATGATCCTATAACAGGTTACATGGTACATATACTTGGATCGATTTGATATTTTTTAATCCGTGCGAAGAACGGGTATAAATTTGCTAGTAAGAAAATATTTATTAATAACAACAAAAATGAAACTACTCCAAACTTGCATTAAAAAAATACGAAATGTATAAATTAAAGCTAAGCAGAATTGCATGCAAAAATTATGCCTTGCCGCTTTCTTGGTAAACAATAAAGGAACAACAAAGAATCACATTGTGCTACATTTTATGACGTCTTCCCAAACTGATTCGTGAAAATATTATTTTGCTTCAAATATGTTTAAATAAATAAAGTTTCTCATGCCATTGTTGATTTGGCAACAGTGATTTAAATGACTCAAAATTGAATTCCAATGCTAATTCAATGGGGAATTCGCAGACAGATAGTAAATTTATGTCCGTACAGACAAGCGGACAAAAAAATTTGAAGTTGGGTCTCTGAGGTCATAGCTTTCTAACAAAAAAAAAAGAATTTTTAAGATGAGATATATAGAACCGATTTTGGAAGGGGGTACAGACATCGACAGCATGTCAATACCTACTTTTTCATTTTTTTAATCCTTTCGAATTAAAAAAAAAAAGGAAAGTAGGCTAAAAAACCGTTTGTAAAAATATTCAAAACAGCCGGAGTATTGTGGCGTCGAAAATTACCGTTGGATTTACACAGAGGTTTGGAGACCCGCATAACACTGTTCCCGCCATATTTGTTCTCGCGTATGTCTCGCATTCCTTTTAGATATCCAAACACCTGCTTCCTTATTTGTAGCAGATTTATTGCGAAGTTTCGGGTTATATGGAATATTGTAAAGGCGCAGTGCTGGGGTTAATCTTGATAAGTAAAGCTCGTCACTTGACTGTGGTTCTAAAGTACGACTGTAGAGGGTTTACAGACGGTCCGATATTCGAACTCCAAATAACGTGTGGAAAACACAAAATCTCTATTTTTGAATACTTTCATTAACTTATATTTTATATGTTAATTTAAAGTATAAAGATAAATCAAAACTAATAGTAACTAAACCTGCTTTGATTTGAATGAAACAAAACTTAATTTATACCTAAGCAAAAAAAAATTCTCTTGTGCGTTGATAAATCCAAAACTATAAATATTATCCATTATTACGAAATATGTGCAATGCTCAACATTTTTCTGAATTCGTTGTTTGAACCAACATGTGTCAAAAAGATCTAAGAAGTTGTTCGTTTGAGAGTATTCAAATGACTCACTGAATATAAATGCAACAACCTGCAAAATTCATTCGGCGATTAAATTTATTATTAACAGATTTAAAATAAATAGTGTGTTTCCTATTGAACATAAATGTAGTGTGGAGGCGGTTTATTTTTTTAAACAAGATTTTCCAGATGTACATTAAATTACAGGGATTAAGCTCTTAGTTTAAGTGTGTTATATTTTAATTATTCTTTGGGGTTTTCAAAGTATTTTTTTTAACACGTTGACGGCCACGAGAGATATCTTAGTGATTCACCGGTCATAAAGAGACCCCCTTTCCGATAAATATTATTTTTGCTATGCTTCATTTTACTTTCTTTTGATTTGAAATGTAGCCCAATATTTTTAAGTAGAAACTGTTGAACAACTTTCAAGAAATGACGTAAAGAGTTTTACGTAATTAAATATCTGGATTGTTCTTGATATAGTACTTGCATTCCACTTTCGTATCACATCCAACGTATACCTTTTTGATGAACTTAAGCATTTGAGTACATTACCAAACACAAAAGACATACTTTCTATTATAGAATTTTTGTTATTCTATTTATATGTAAAAGAAAATCATACAACTTCAATAAATGTACAAAAAAATGTGTGTTTTTGTGTATATTTGAGCAAATTTACTTTTTACAAGTAGTGTTTAAACAAAAAGTTAAAAATCGCCTCTGATGTAACGTGGGTCACATGGGATTGCCTGACAAGTAAACTAGCAAGAAAATTGAATTTATTCTAAAAAGAGCACACGAGTTTACTTGAAACCTTAACCAACTGCTAATTGCGGTGCAACGGTAAGAATATTTTTCCAAATTTAAAATGACGAACAAATTATTCCATGTATTCATTTCGAAGCTTATGCGTTCATTCGAAGCTGCGTCGTTGTTCTATAGAACGTTTTTATTGAGAATCTGAGGAGGACAATTCCAAAAATATCACGTAAAGTTTGATTAAACTATCTCATTAATATGATCAATAACTTAATGAATGGTATAATTTTTATAGTTTTAAATTTTTGCGCTTTTAATAATAAACGAACTGTGATGTGTGCGTGGGAGGGGGGAAGATGATTGTATTCGCAATTAAATTTTTTTTAAAAAGTTGCTGATTCTTATCAAGTCATTCAATTCTAGTAGTAATTAGAAGTTAATACTTATCTGTTAATTTGTTTCTTTAGGTAGGAGAGATAAATGAGAACCATTCCCATTCTTTGTATAAATCTAGTTTTTCTTTTCATAGGACCCTCGTCCGTATGTGGACTTCTCTTCTACTCAAGTGGCAATGATCAATCCACACTGTTGGATTGCCAAGGTATGTGCAACTTTCTTTCTTTTTTTTAAAGAGAAAAACACTAGGTTGACAAGATGAAAGATAAACTGAAATGTCATCTGTTAAAAGTTTTTTTAATGATTATTTAATTTTTAATAATTTATTGTACAATAATGAATAGCTTTGTTAACTTTCTGCAAAAAACTTAGTGTTCATGTAAGTTATGAATGGCAATTTATCATAAATGCTAATTAAAGTGTCTTACGAGTTGTATTGTTTTATCTTGTTCTGCTCAGTCTCTTTGATCAATATGTCTTCCTTTGATTGCAATGGATGTTTGTTTATAGTGTAGGAAATGTTGTATGTATACAAGTAGTGTACAAAACTCCCACAACCTGAATTTCACAATTTGAAATAACCTTAAGTCACTCTTTTTGAACAGCCACAAATCCGTTGTTGTTTATCAATCAACAATGATGAGTCCCTGAAGAAGGCCGACACCAAAAGGAAATCCCTTTCCCCTCCTAAATTTTCAAACCGCAGAATAATTAAAAATTTAGAAATTTTCAAAATTAGAAGAATAAAAATTTAAAAACTTTTTTATTTGAACTTATACTTTGCAAATACAGTTTTTATTCAATAATAGTTTTTTTTTTACTAACAATGCAATTTATGTTAACCATGTCATTCAAATCCACTAATGACATATAGTTAACATCGTTTAACCAAAAATCACCCATCCATAGAAATTAAAAATAATTCATAATCTCCCCAACTAGTAATACTAATTTAAATATAGTTATTGTAGTTAGCAATTATTTCAATCGTGTCATAATTAGCATTCATTATTCTCATTCGCTAATTCATAATTAGCATTCACTAAAAATCAATGAATTAAAACTTTGTTCTAAATAAAATGAAAATACAATATTGAGTAGTAAGATAATGTTCTCTCCTGTGTTATCCGGCTGTCTGTGAAACCGTACGTCTCTATGTCTGTCCTCTCTATATTGTGTCTATAAAGATCTAATATAATCTTTTCAAAAAATAATTGTTATATAAGTTACCTAAATATAACTATTTTGTATGTGAAAATGAATTGGGCAAAAGGTTTTTTGTGCACAAAGAATTTAGTTTATACTACAAATAACTGGTCTTCAAAGTATGTCCGATTATATTTGACTCAATAAAAGTTGTTTGGTTTCGGATTAATAGTGTGTTATCCTTTGAATAAATACTTCTTTAGAATTAAACTAGTAAGGATTGGAAACTCGTTTAAAAAATGAATAACATAGATCTTTATTTGTTATCTTTTGCCATATTTTTGACAAGTAGCTACACCATAAATGCAGCCGGTAAATTTGCTCTTCAATTTGAATGATGTAGTACGTAGTGTAAAAATCGTTTCTGTACATGTTGTTTTTCCTATGATATAGTCCTTGTGCAGCAAAACTTTCTCACTGAGTACAAATGTGCTAGAAACATATAAAACTTATTTTTATACTAATTTTTTATATTTTTAAATTTCAACTTGTGAATGCTGTAAAAAAAAATGTTTAAAAATATTAATTAACTATTTAATTTTTAAATTTTCTGATACTAAATCGTTTTAAATTTATTAGTAATTAAGTGTTTCTGAATAAAATTTTAAAAAAGTTGCAATATTATTGACCAAGCCATTAATAAAATATAATTGCCTTTAAAATAGCTTATTTCTAAATAAATATTTTGTAATTTTCCAAAATATAAGTTTGTTTTTCAAAAATAATTTTTTAAATGCAGGATTAAAAAGATTCATCTTATTTTGACTAATAAGTAGCTTTACGAAAATGAATAAAGAAGATGTTAAGTTTGAATAGAGTGGAACATGTTCCGATAATCCTCTTCTGTAAATTTTGTTTTTCCTTTATACAGCAAAAAATGCAGACTGAAGGTAAATAAGCAAAAGACCTAAATTTTGTAAGTTATTGAGATGTTTCTTATAAGTATTTATATACGAGGGCTGTTTTTTCAACCTCCGATGGGCTGTGACAAAAAGACGGGTCAAAATACAAAAAAAGATTTTAGTATTATAAGTAAGTTTTAATACAGCTTATTTCTCTACATAATTACCTTGACGATTAAGGCATTTGTCATATCTGTGAACAAGCTTTGAAATACCCTCGTCATAAAATGTAGCCGCCAAATGAAAATTGTGAATTGTTATTCGTTTCTCGCAGGCAGAAGGGAACAGTGCAACAGAAATTCATCGAAGATAAGTAGAGTGTATGAAGACACCTTTATGAGTGATGGCGTTGTTCGTGAATGCTGTTGAAAATTTAAAGGTGGCCGAACTGGTGTTCATGAAGAAGGGGAAGCAAGTCTGTCGCTACAGACGGCATTGTTCAGCGAGTTGACCAAGTGAATTATCGATTAGCATAGTGGCTTGGACTGTAGCGCTGCCAAATCGACGTGGAGCTCCAAGAAATTCCCTTCAAATCATTGGCGGCTTTCTGAAGAGGGTATTTCAAAGCTTGTTTACAGATATGCTTTAATCGTGAAGGTGATTCTGTGGAGCAGTATTGTGCATCACTTTTGGTAATCTTTTTTTGTATTTTGACCTGTCTTTTTGCCCATCGGAGGTTGAAAAAAAACAGCCCTCGTATTTTATAGAGTAAATAATTTGACTCTTATTTTGCTAATAGGCTAATACATAGTTATAAATTAGGCCTTTTTTGTGACTAAAATCATCTCATTTATGGGAATTAAAATACACACTCGTGTGTTGTGGAAAAACTAACACTATTATAAATAATCGTTTATAATATGGGTTAAATAGGTTTCATTATATTTCTTGTGCACTATTTTAATATTAAAGATCATAGGTGTTGGAATCTAACTTCAACAATGAATTGTAAAATGAGATGCTTTAATGTTTATGGATGCTCATCCGCCATGACTCCATTTCACACAAGTCCATAAAGTGTATTATTCTGTTTGTAAGCATGCAATGTTTTGTTGTCTAATAAGCTCCCTTATAGATATTTGGAAGCAGCAAAAACTATTTTGTTGTAATGAATGCATAAAAGTTTTATTGCTGCCCCATGTCATAGGTTTAAAGTAGGTCTCATTAATTTTATCTGGCTAATGTAACTAGCTATTGTGTCTTAGTGGCACCTTTGGTTAATATAAATAAGAAAATTAACAGAGAGTGCAGAAAACAAATTCTTAAATAACTAAAATAGCCCTGTTACTTACTTACTGAAATTCTTATCGGGAAACGGTTCCTAACAGTAAATATCCACAACCGTTTCTACACAAGATTTAAATACAATAGAAAAAAAATCTCTAAGCACAGTAACCAGCTATAATTTAAACTTCTAAAAGCCAAAAAATCAACTATTTTCCTTAATATTCTTACACAAATTCACTTAATATTTAACTTCTGCTTGATTTATTTGTAGTTCGAGGAATAATTAAATATTTATTAAAAAAGCTTGAAACTACTCCAAACTGCATTAAAAAAATAAATGAAAATTAAAACTAAGCAGAATTGTATGCAAAAAATATGCCTTGCCGCTTTCTTGTGAATGACAAAATGAATACTACTTTTTCACTTTTTTTACTTAAATTAAAAAAAAAAGAAATTGGGTTACATTTAATTGACGTCATTTTATGAATTTTTTAAAAAATAACTATCTGCAAAAAGCGCTGCAACCCCAATAAGACGGCCTTATAAATACCTAGGTAGGATGTGAAGATATCCACCTTGGTGTCTTTCGCACGGACAGGATTGCTTAAATATCCATAACTTTCTAGAGCAAATATGCCAGTAATACATCTTACCGGAATATAATTTTTTTTCTAAAATCTTCAAGCCTTTGCTTGTAGTTTGAAAACTTTTGCCCAATAAAATTCAATAATAAATAAAACCAAAGTGTAATCTTAAAAATGCAGTAAATTTTCTTATTTACATAGTAATTTTTAGGATTAATGAATTTATATTGAAGAAACACTTTTAAAATAATGTATAAAAATGCTAGGGCACCAAAAGGCAACTTTTCTGTAATGGCCATTTTTTGTTTGGAAAATTATGTTCTTCCCTAACGGGCAGTAACACATTTTGTAAAGAATTCTAATTTTTTGGTTACTATAGTACAAACTGGAGGATATAGAGGGGTGTGGGTTTGTGTTGTGAGTGCGTTAAAGGTCCCCTAGAGTGCATTGTACAAAGCCAGTGCTAAAAGAGTGACAAAGCACAGAGGTCCAGGTTTATGCATGTGGAGGATATAGAGAGGTGTGGGTATGTGTTGTGGGTGGGTTAAAGTCCCCGAGAGTGCATTGTACAAAGCCAGTGCTAAAAGAGTGACAAAGCACAGAGGTCCAGGTTTATGCATGTGGAGGATATAGAGAGGTGTGGGTATGTGTTGTGGGTGGGTTAAAGGTCCCCTAGAGTGCATTGTACAAAGCCAGTGCTAAAAGAGTGACAAAGCACAGAGGTCCAGGTTTATGCATCTCTGGGTGGAGGATATAGAGAGGTGTGGAGTATGTGTTGTGGTGGGTTAAAGGTCCCCTAGAGTGCATTGTACAAAGCCAGTGGTAAAAGAGTGAAAAGCACAGAGGTCCAGGTTTATGCATCTTCTGGGTGGAGGATATAGAGAGGTGTGGGTATGTGTTGTGGGTGGGTTAAAGGTCCCCTAGAGTGCATTGTACGAAGCCAGTGCTAAGAGAGTGACAAAGCACAGAGGTCCAGGTTATGCATCTCCTGGGTGGAGGATATAGAGAGGTGTGGGTATGTATTGTGAGTGGGTTAAAGGTCCCCTAGAGTGCATTGTACAAAGCCAGTGCTAAAAGAGTGACGAAAGCACAGAGGTCCAGGCTTATGCATGTCCTGGGTGGAGGATAAGAGAGGTGTGGTATGTGTTGTGGGTGGGTTAAAGGTCCCCTAGAGTGCATTGTACTAGCCAGTGCTAAGAGAGTGACAAAGCACAGATGTCCAGGCTTATGCAATATGCATCTCCTGGGTGGATGATGTAGAGGGTGTGGGTGGGTGGTGTTGTGGGTGGGTTAAAGGTCCCCTAGAGGCATTGTACAAAGCCAGTGAAGAGAGTGACAAAGCACAGAGGTCCAGGCTTATGCATGTCCTGGGTGGAGGATATAGAGGGTGTGGGTATGTGTTGTGAGTGGGTTAAATGTCCCCTAGAGTGCATTGTACAAAGCCAGTGCTAAAAGAGTGACAAAGCACAGAGGTCCAGGCTTATGCATCTCCTGGGTGGAGGATATAGAGAGGTGTGGGTATGTGTTGTGGGTGGGTTAAAGGTCCCCTAGAGTGCATTGTACTTTCCAGTGCTAAAAGAGTGAAAAAGCACAGAGGTCCAGGTTTATGCATCTTCTGGGTGGAGGATATAGAGAGGTGTGGGTATGTGTTGTGAGTGGGTTAAAGGTCCCCTAGAGTGCATTGTACAAAGCCAGTGCTAAAAGAGTGACGAAGCACAGAGGTCCAGGCTTTGCATGCTCCTGGGTGGAGGATATAGAGGGGTATGTGTTGTGGGTGGGTTAAAGGTCCCCTAGAGTGCATTGTACAAAGCCAGTGCTAAGAGAGTGACAAAGCACAGATGTCCAGGCTTTGCAATGCATCTCCTGGGTGGATGATGTAGAGGGGTGTGGGTGGTATGTGTTGTGAGTGGGTTAAAGGTCCCCTAGAGTGCATTGTACAAAGCCAGTGCTAAAGAGTGACAAAGCACAGATGTCCAGGCTTATGCAATATGCATCTCCTGGGTGGATGATGTAGAGGGGTGTGGGTGGGTGGGTGTTGTGGGTGGGTTAAAGGTCCCCTAGAGGGCATTGTACAAAGCCAGTGAAGAGAGTGACAAAGCACAGAGGTCCAGGCTTATGCATGTCCTGGGTGGAGGATATAGAGGGGTGTGGGTATGTGTTGTGAGTGGGTTAAAGGTCCCCTAGAGTGCATTGTACAAAGCCAGTGCTAAAAGAGTGACAAAGCACAGAGGTCCAGGCTTATGCATCTCCTGGGTGGAGGATATAGAGGGGTGTGGGTATGTGTTGTGGGTGGGTTAAAGGTCCCCTAGAGTGCATTGTACTTCCAGTGCTAAAAGAGTGTCAAAGCACAGAGGTCCAGGTTATGCATGTCCTGGGTGGAGGATATAGAGGGGTTGTGTTGTGGGTGGGTTAAAGGTCCCCTAGAGTGCATTGTACAGCCAGTGCTAAGAGAGTGACAAAGCACAGATGTCCAGGCTTATGCAAATTGCATCTCCTGGGTGGATGATGTAGAGGTGTGGGTGGTATGTGTTGTGGGTGGGTTAAAGGTCCCCTAGAGTGCATTGTACAAAGCCAGTGCTAAAAGAGTGACGAAGCACAGAGGTCCAGGCTTATGCATCTCCTGGGTGGAGGATATAGAGAGGTGTGGGTATGTGTTGTGAGTGGGTTAAAGGTCCCCTAGAGTGCATTGTACAAAGCCAGTGCTAAAAGAGTGTCAAAGCACAGAGGTCCAGGTTTATGCATCTCCTGGGTGGAGGATATAGAGAGGTGTGGGTATGTGTTGTGAGTGGGTTAAAGGTCCCCTAGAGTGCATTGTACAAAGCCAGTGCTAAAAGAGTGACGAAGCACAGAGGTCCAGGCTTATGCATGTCCTGGGTGGAGGATATAGAGGGGTGTGGGTATGTGTTGTGGGTGGGTTAAAGGTCCCCTAGAGTGCATTGTACAAAGCCAGTGCTAAGAGAGTGACAAAGCACAGATGTCCAGGCTTATGCAAATATGCATCTCCTGGGTGGATGATGTAGAGGGGTGTGGGTGGGTGGGTGTTGTGGGTGGGTTAAAGGTCCCCTAGAGGGCATTGTACAAAGCCAGTGAAGAGAGTGACAAAGCACAGAGGTCCAGGCTTATGCATGTCCTGGGTGGAGGATATAGAGGGGTGTGGGTATGTGTTGTGAGTGGGTTAAATGTCCCCTAGAGTGCATTGTACTTTCCAGTGCTAAAAGAGTGTCAAAGCACAGAGGTCCAGGTTTATGCATCTCCTGGGTGGAGGATATAGAGAGGTGTGGGTATGTATTGTGAGTGGGTTAAAGGTCTCCTAGAGTGCATTGTACAAAGCTAGTGCTAAAAGAGTGACGAAGCACAGAGGTCCAGGCTTATGCATGTCCTGGGTGGAGGATATAGAGGGGTGTGGGTATGTGTTGTGGGTGGGTTAAAGGTCCCCTAGAGTGCATTGTACAAATCCAGTGCTAAGAGAGTGACAAAGCACAGAGGTCCAGGCTTATGCATCTCCTGGGTGGCAGATATAGAGAGGTGTGGGTATGTGTTGTGAGTGGGTTAAATGTCCCCTAGAGTGCATTGTACAAAGCCAGTGCTAAGAGAGTGACAAAGCACAGAGGTCCAGGTTTATGCATCTCCTGGGTGGCAGATATAGAGAGGTGTGGGTATGTGTTGTGAGTGGGTTAAATGTCCCCTAGAGTGCATTGTACAAAGCCAGTGCTAAGAGAGTGACAAAGCACAGAGGTCCAGGCTTATGCATCTCCTGGGTGGCAGATATAGAGGGGTGTGGGTTTGTGGGACTTACTTCGTTCAGCCAAAGACGCCAGAGACCCCGTATCCTCTGCGGGCGTTTATAAAATTCCTTGTTCTTGTGGCTCTGTGTACATTGGCACCACCAAAAGGAGTGTTAACACTAGATTATCCGAACACAAGGCACACTGCAAAAGAGGCCACATTGATTAGTCTGCTGTTGCTGAGCATGCCTTCACTGAGGGGGAACATAACATCAATTTTAACGACACCAAGGTCCTGGCTACTACCTCACATTATTTGACTAGACTTCATAGGGAGGCCATTGAGATTTTTAAGCATAAAGATAATTAGTTTTTGTCAGAGTTTCTATATTTCACAATCACTACAATTTGGGGATTTATAATAGCCTCAATTTGTATATTTTATGAAGTTTGCCGAAGTTTCGCAATTTGTAGATCGATGTAGTTCGATTTTAGGACTGCCGAATTTTTGCGATTATATGGTCACAGCGATGGTCGGTGATTATTTCTGTGTTTTAGATAATTATTTTTGGTGAGATTCTTGGAAACCACGATATAAAAAAGCTGGTATTGAAGATATTTTGAAAAACTATAGTCGCGAGATAACTGCGTCTAAATTTGTCACGAAATCGAAAAAAACTGGTTGCATTTTGCGACAGTTGGACTGTGAATTTCGAACCGTTGTCCTATAAAATGTGTCTCCTAAATCGCGTAAAGCAATTAAGCCTGTGTTATGCATGCATTGGAAAAGAGCCTTTGTTGAGGGATGATGAGCCTCAATGGCTAAGTTACGAGAACTTCTCAATCGTTTGTGGGCTTTCTTTTCTCGAGCATGGTTGTCGTTCCTTTAGTGGCATTCTGGGAAATAGGTTCAAGTCCAGAGTAGAATGTTCCAACATAAATGATTGTTAATAAATGGGGATAATAAGTAACGGTGAGAAGGTATTTGTGGATAATTGTTTAGTTTATTTATTCTACCAATAATTTAATCAGCTAAACAATTTATTTTTGTTTTAATCAAAAAGTGAATTTTCTACTGTAACTGTGTTTTCTACTGTACTGTGAATTTACTACTGTTTACTCTTCGTATTTAACCAAATTTCGGTGCTTGTCATTTTAACTTACAGTTGCTCAAAATTACAAGAAATTAGTTCCGGATCTTTGCATCGGGACAGAATACATAAAAGTATCGAATGCAAAACAACTTTGCAGTGACAAAAAAAATTTGCAAATTGCGTGCATTCTTGCATGGTGAATCATATAAAGGAAAAACAACTTCTACAGGGTGCATTTTCCGCCACAGAACGTAGAGATATGGGAAAGATGTCCAAATACGCAGAATGGAACTGGGAAGTTATTCCGCTACTTAAAAAAAATCGAACGAAAGACGCATAAACTTTTAAAGTGTATCTTATAGTGGAACCGAACATTTAAAAAATATCTTTCTAGTCTTGCGAAATGATTAAAATTAAACGTGGAATCGAAAGATTTTGATTTGAATTTTAATTAATAGCTTTGTTGCATGTGTGGTTTATAAAATTTATTTAAAAGTTTTGTTTGTGGAACATTTTTTTAAACATTAGAGAAGATACATGCAACAACGGTTTTCTGGCGTCCGTTTTACTAAGTTGAATTTGGAAGTTATTGTAATTTTGGTTTAAAAACGGATTTCTTCCGGGAAAACGCCATTCCTACTCTTCTATATAGGGTTTCGCCACTACATCATTCACTTTCGGAGCATTTAATTGGCCAAACATAAAACTCCGGTATTTTAAAAGCGCTCACAGATTCCTCATCCATTTCTTTATCCGAACACTGATTATTATAACTGTTGAGGCATTAAAGGTACGCCGGGTCCGAGTATTTATATCTTGTAAATTAAGAAGTTCTGACTGACTTACTCGCGTAGCAACACCCAGCCAAAACTATCCTAGATACAGATTTCAAATTTTAGGAGCTTATTCTTTTTTTTTACCGAAAACGTCATTTAAGAAGCGAAACAGGAGGAGGGCAGAGAGTGCGCTGATTTCTCCATGGAAATAGCATTGGGCATTTTTGTAAGCTTCGGATTTATGAAATTTCTTATTTTGAGAGAATTTTCAATGCGTGTGAAAATTAAGTACGAAAAACATGCAAGTGTTTAGTATGTATGATTTGAATTTTTTAAATTATAATTAATATCTTGATTTTATAGTTATTTAATCTCTTCATGGCATCATTGATTTAACTCTAAAGATCGTTTGCTGCTATTTAAAGAAAAGAGTACTTCTGTGCTAATTTGGACATCCAAATGAAGAAACAATGCCGACATCAGCAGCGCTTTTAATGTCGTGCACATAAACGACACTTTTATGTTGCCATGTTTTCATTTTATTTTACTGTTTCCATGCCATGATTTTCCTTGAAATGAAAATTTAATCGCGACCCCAAGAGAAATATGCCGAAGAATAATACCGTTATTAATTGGATTGAATTCCAGAGATCGTTGCAGCTGACCACTGAGGAAGGTGGCATAAAGTAAAAGTGTATTAAAAGAACAGTCGTGCAACGCCGCGTTTCTAATGCTCTTTAAATATGCATATTAAAATTGCGATGGGGTTGATAAACCGAAAGATGTTGGGTTTACTAAACATTTTGGAGGATTTCGAAAAACTGCTTTTTGGCCTGTCTGAAAAAAGGTGTTTTTTGAAAAAATCGCGCATGTGCAAAAGGGTAGCTACCAAAGAACTTTTCACGTTTTAAAGTTATTGAAATTTCCCTATAAGTCCCGTAATTAGTGCAGAAAAAAAGTAAAGAAAGTCACGCAGTCGTAACACACCCCACAATTTTCAAAATGAATATTTTTTTTAGCAAGGTATGATTGGTGCACCTTGGTAGACTCGCTCCTTTTAAGTAAATTTAGACAAGATACGACTATATAATAGTTTCTCTCTATATTAAAAAAAGTAAGCTCTTTTAAAGTGTCCGGAGCCATAACATCATGAAATATTGATCTTAGAAATCCAACATTTTTTTGGGTAGGTGCGTCTCCCTAATGCCTCGACCTAAATTTTTTTGTTTTTCAAATTTCCAATTAGTTTTTTAATTAAAAATAAAAATTAATTTTTCTCTATGTTAAAGTATAGGATTCGAAAGTGTTAGCAGCCATAACATGATGAAATATTGATGTCAGAAACCCAAATTTTTTTGGGCAGGTGTGTCCCCCTTATGCCTCGATGCCCATTTATTTGTTTTTCAAATTTCCAATAAGTTTTTTAATTAAAAATTACAATAAGTCAGCCACAAAAAAAAATCTTATTCCTTTTCTGCAAAACGGCCACAGAAATGTGTGATTTTGTTAGGTTCTTTTTAAACAACAGTTGCTCTCTTTTCTGTTCTTTTAAAAAGAACAGTTCTTTAACTTGTTCTTTTTACATTGGTTTTGTGTTTATATATAGAAAAGGTTTACAGATTTTTTTAAAAAATGATTTGGCCTTAAAATATATTATAGCAAGATAGAAGGTTTATAGATTAAAATTATGTAAAAAAAGATAGTAAAAAATTATGACAAAACTATTTTAAATAAACATTTAACATAACAATTACTCTGAAAAATGTTATTAGGTTAATTCTGCTAAACTGGAATAAAATGTTTACATTTTTTTTTATAAACTAGGGGGCTCCGCCCCCTGCTCGCTATCGGTCGCCAACCCCCTGAATTGCTGCGCAATTCCATTGGCCGCTTGGCGGCCGGGGGCTTCGCCCCCTGCTCGCTATGGCTTACCAACCCCCGGTTTCCCATAAGCCGCTTCGCGGCCAGCTCGCTGGTGAACGTAACTTTTCTAACCCAACTTTGCACAGGCCTATGCATATTTTGCCATCCAGATCTGTATCTATGACAAAATTATGTCGATCCTTGGTAATATAGTTATGTTCAGCCGCAAGCTCGCACCCTTGGATGTTTCTGCGCAGTCTCATTGGGTCGCAAGCTTGCATTCTTGGTTTCTTCCTCGGCTCGCTATCGCTCGCAAACCCACGGGAATTGCTGCGCAATGGACAATTCCCACATTTTATTTTTATATTTTTATTCGACGTAAATAGGTGAGACAAAATACGTGCCGAAAAATTTTTGCTCTCCGATGCGCAGTTATTTTTTTATTTGAGTTCAAAGTTAGGCTTTTAAAAAGCGCGCGAAAATCAGTACGTTCCGCGGGGAATCGACTGTGACGTACATGTACATAACACGTGACCAAAACACCTCAGTTGCATATAGCGATAGGCGGGATATTTCACAAATCGTTTCGCAAAACTTGCGATTTTCGTTTTTATTAATGCAGCAAGTTTGTATTTATTATTTAATAATGGCATATTGCTAACTGCTTAGTTTCCGAGTGTCGTAATACGACTACAACTGCACCAGAAAAGATATATTTTTACTTACCAACAGAATCGGTACGGCGAAAATGATGGATTTCAGCCATGCGACGTGATCCAAAAAAAGAACCAGTATTTAATAGGAGTATGGACTGACTTAATTATTCTTTAAAGTATAAATTTACATATAATTCATGGCAAAAAAAGGCAGACCATAAAGGCACAATAATTAGATTAAGTTTTTTTAAGTAGTTTATCTACGGATAACATGTCAAATGTAGCAACTTGGGATAGCTGAAAAGATTGTTAATAATGTTTACTTACAGACTTTCCACGTTAATAGTATTGCTATTTTTGGAAAAATCAGTACTTTTTCAAATTTTTGCTTTTATTCCGATGGTTAAAAGTTGCGCAAACAAAATATGTCACGCTCTTTACACGTTCAGACGAAACCATTTAATTTTCGGAAAATTAAGAACGACGACTTTTTTGCTTTCTACAGTAGTACCTTTATTCATATTATTTTAATGTAGTACTCTAGTATTCATAATATTTTAGTGTAGTACTCTAGTTAAAAGAGTAATACTAAAATCCTACGAATAAATTATGATATTTAATCTGACAATGAGAGTTGTAAAAACGATAGTTTGGTTATGAATGACCTGTGGAATTAGAACATCTTTCAACAGCACAAATACTAGTAAAACTTTATCAACTTAAACAATTCGAAACATAAAACAAGAAAGAAATAACCTTAACTTTTATCTTTTACTCCACGTATTTCGGCATTTATGAAGACATTCCGGGCAATTTTGTTTTCTCTAAAAAAAACATCAGTATTCAACATGGGGCAGTATTCTAGGGCGCATTGAAAGCCTAAATACTCGTTTGGGGAACGGGAAAATTGTTTTTCTCTAAAAAAAACATTAGTTCTAGCCTTTTGTAATGAGCGTTCAAAAAATTTGAAATTTAAATAATTCATGAAAACTTAAAAAATGCAAGTAAACTATCCAGGACAACTTTAAAACGATGAGTTTCCTGGGTGAAATAAAAAAAGCTTGGAAAAAAACATTTGTAAATCTGCCGAGAGAGGGGATTTGAACCCGGGACCTATTGATTAAGAATCGCATATGCTACCATTAAGCTACGACGTCCGTGAGGGACTGAGCTCAAACTGCTAATAAGGCTCACTCCTGCGCTGTTACTATACCCGTACGCGTAATGCGTATACGCTGTCCGTGCACGTAGACACTCCGTACTTTTTTTACTGTAGCTCACATTTTAAAATCCAGTTCTCGAACAAATAGTTCTAAAAACAAACTATAAAAGTTTGGTGGAGTTATTCTTAAAATTGAAAGAGGAGTAGGGTTTAAAAAAGTTCAAAATTTTTACTTAAAAAAATGAAAAACTACTTGTAAATATTTGTTTTTATCGCTGGAAAATGTTTATTTAGGGTAAACATTATATAAAAACACTATAATTTACAAGTTTATGTTATTATTACTAAAAATAATGTTTTGGGTACCGTATCCCCTTAAAATATATATTTTAAGTTATTTAAAAAAAAAATCACTTATGATTAATGTTAAAAGAAAATAAACAAGAATAGAAAATTAACGAAAAATTTAAGAAAGTTATAAAGCAAAAAATGAACCGTAAAAAAGCATGGGAGAATCGAAAAATCGCAATGACTGAAATAGTAAACAAACGCTACTTAGTGTACATGTACGTCACAATCGCTCAGCCAATAGCAGAACGATTCAAACAAGAACTAAAAATTGACGATTTTTAACATTGAATATTTAATAACACAATTTTTTGTGTACATTTTAACCTAGATATTTGAAATCAGCGTTGTTAATTTTATCGAAAAAATGTATTTTTAGTAGTTTTTAAAAAAAATGGGAATTGTCCATTCCATTGGACCGCTTCGCGGCCGCTATGTTATATTACTTTAAAAAAAATATTAATATTATATTGCTGTTTTCAGTTATTTTTCGCCAACTCCCGTTAATTTCGCAGAATTAACCTTACCTGTTTTTACTCTTAGGTTCTTTTTAAAAACCCAATGGCTCACTCAAAAATTTTTAAGTTGTTTGACTTTTTTTAAGTAATAATCCTGTTGGACGCTTCGCAGCATGCAGGGGGCTACGCCCCCTGCTCGCTATCGCTCGCTAAATTAATTTTTTTCAGGTTGTTGGCTGTTCCGAAAGAGAGAAACGAAACCTGTTCGCAACCAGATAAGTATATATAATTGGCCGTGCGCAAATAGGTTTCGTACTTTTCCTTTGAAATTGCTTACATTTCGGACCGGTCGGATTGCATGGAAGCATTTTCGGAAGCATGCATGAACAAAAAATGGTGAAACGTAACACGTAGAGAGTTCCTTGCAAAAACGCATCTCACAACGAAAAATAAAACTAAAAAGTAGGTTTGTTACAGAATCTGTCACTTAAACCGCTTCCACACAATATTTGTGCTCAACAAAAAACGCACTATTTATACACCTCAGAAAGAAATTCGCCAAACAGGGCCTTCAGCTTATAATTTATTTCTAATTCAAACTTTTAAACGCTAAAATTAACTATTTTCATTAATCTTCTTTCTCAAATTAATGTTTACTCATTATCACTTTCACTCATTATTACTCTCATCTCACTCTATTGTGATATTACAACAATCCAAACTGAATCATATCACATAAATAAATATTTTAATGAAATTTGGGATGTAACCTATCCTGATTTTTTTGCTTTAAAACGATGTATCCCACTCGTTTGTTCCACTTGCGGTTCGTTCTGTGAAAGTAGGTGACAGACAGACGGATTGAACGATTATAATACCTTCCACTTTTTACGTTATAAACGTAGTGTGGAAGCTAAAAAAACATTTCGCTTAATATGTTGGCTATACAACAAATCATAAAACAATGTTTAACAAGAGCAACTTTCTAAATTTGCCCCCCCAAAGTAATTAACATGTTCCATATCTTGATACCATAATTAAAACATCTTCAAAAACTTTCTAAAAAAGCAAAAAGGAATGTCACATTATTCGAGTGTGCAAAGTTTATTTTATTCGCATCTATAAGAATACATTTTTCAGGATAAATAAAAAAAATGAAACTCTTTTACTGTGGTGTTTTGCTGCGAACGAATAATAAAAATTTAAAAAAAAACGAGAGATTAAATAAAAAAAAGAAAGCCATCTGCCAGCTGAAGAAGAAAAAAGTTGCAGGAACAACGCGATATTTTTCATCAGTTCTGAAAATTAAAAAAAAAATGTTTTATAAAAAAAGGGAAATTTTGTAAACACAAAGAATTAAACAAATAATTTTGGTATAAAAAATGTTTATTGAAAATGTTTATTAAAGTAATTGTTATGTTAAATGTTAATTTAAAATAGTTTTGTCATAATTTTTTTACTATCTTTTTTTTTACATAATTTTAATCTATAAACCTTCTATCTTGCTATAATATATTTTAAGGCCAAATCATTTTTTTAAAAAAAATCTATAAACCTTTTCTACATATAAACACAAAACCAATGTAAAAAGAATAAGTTAAAGAACTGTTCTTTTTAAAAGAACAGAAAAGAGAGCAACTGTTCTTTAAAATGAACGTAACAAAATCACATACTTATGATCTTTATTCTTTTTCTGTGGCCGTTTTGCAGAAAAGGAATAAGTTTTTTTTGTGGCTGACTTATTGTAATTTTTAATTAAAAAACTAATTGGAAATTTGAAATAAGGGAGATACACCTTCCCAAAAAAATTTGGGCTTCTGACATCAATATTTCATCATGTTATGGCTCCGGACACTTTCAAATCCTATACTTTAACATAGAGAGAAATTAATTTTTATTTTTAATTAAAAAACTAATTGGAAATTTGAAAAAAAAGGGTTGAGGCATAAGGGAGATACACCTTCCCAAAAAAATTTGGGCTTCTGACATCAATATTTCATCATGTTATGGCTCCGGACACTTTAAAAGAGCTTACTTTTTTTTAATATAGAGAAAGAACAAAAAGTTTTTTTTATTTTCGGAACAGGTTACAACTATCAAGTAATTTTATCTTTTTCGTCCAGCTGGCCGAAAAGATCGCGTTGTTCTTCTTTAATCTTTTTTTTCTTCAGCTGGCAGATGGCTTTCTTTTTTTTATTTAATCTTTTGGGGGTTTTTTTAGTTTTTATTATTCATTCCCAGCAAAACCGCGGTGAAAGAATTTTTATTTTATTTTTTTATTTATCCTAAAAAATGTATTCTTATGCGAATAAAATAAAATTCGTACACTCGAATATGCCACACATATTCCTTTTTGTTTTTGAAGATGTTTTAATTATGGAAGTGGAAGTATCAAGATATGAACATGTTAATTACTTTGCAAATTTAGAAAGAAACGCTTGTTAAACATTGTTTTATGATTTGTTGTATAGCCAACATATTAAGCGAAATGTTTTTTTAGCTTCCACACTACGTTTATAACGTATAAAGTGGAAGGTATTATAATCGTTCAATTCGTCTGTCTGTCACCCACTTTCACAGAACGAACCGCAAGTCGCACAAACGAGTAGGATACATCGTTTTAAAGCAAAAATCCGGCTAGGTTACATCCCAAATTTCATTAAAATATTTATTTATGTGATATGATTCAGTTTGGATTGTTGTAATATCACAATAGAGTGAGATTAGAGTAATAATGAGTGAGAGTGATAATGAGTAAACATTAATTTGAGAAAGAAGATTAATGAAAATAGTTAATTTTGGCGTTTAAAAGTTTGAATTAGAAATAAATTATAAGCTGAAGGCCCTGTTTGGCGAATTTCTTTCTGAGGTGTATAAATAGTGCGTTTTTGTTGAGCACAAATATTGTGTGGAAGCGGTTTAAGTGACAGATTCTAGCGATAGATGCGAGCGATAGCGAGCAGAGGGCGGAGCCCCCTAGTTTTTTTTATAAAAAAAAGTGTTTTTTTTTAAATGGTAGTGTGGTAGATGTTTTCCTAATGCATATATTTCATAACTGTGTTTCTCTTTCAAGGTCCCTTATTGTGTTAAATTCTGTTAATAACGGTACCCAGCAAGCGGTGTAAATCACTACTCATTCTAGCGATTGTCACTGCCGACTGGGTAGATCGATGACGAACCGCAAACAATTATCGACTGGGGAGAGATGAAGGACGCCCAATTAAAAAAAAAACCGTAACTAGGGCATAGCAGAAAAAAAGCTGAATTTGCAGCTAGGTAAATGAACTGAATAATACATATAATCTGGACGCATGGCTAAGATGGTTCCTAAAAAATGAACTAAATCTAAAGATGCTTATTTGTATAATGAAATCTGATGTTCCCTCAAATTGAGCTCTTCACTGGACCTCGCTTTCATTCAATTTCTTGGCGTCCGTCAACGAGGGTGCGAAATAAGGCTAAAATGCCCATCATCTCGTTCATTGGAATGCTTGACTCAAGTGACTAATGTGAAGGGTTAGTTTTGTGTTCTCTTTGCTAATAAAATCAATATTAACCAACCCTGGCTTTAACTGGTGAAAACTCTTATAATATGAAAAGCTACCGCGTTACTTGTCAAGCCGTTACGTATAAAGTAACTCCAATCCCTGGCTTGGTGTGCCTGTTTTATTTTGCAGTCTCCTGAGAGCACTGCCATGGAAGAAAACCACCTTTGAAAGAAAAATCACCCCAACAAAGTGATTGGATAGACAGAAGTTGTTCGACATTTCAAGACATCTTCTTGATTTGGGTCATTTGTAAATAAATGAACTTCGGTGCCGTAGAAGCGGGCGGCGTGGGAAAAAGATTTGTTTCTCAATTTCACTTCATAAAATGATCCCATCTTACATTCTTGGAAAGGTGGAAACATTGACTTTCATTTTGTATAAATAATATTCTCATTCTAATTTTGGCAATACCACAATTGACGTTTGTACGAGCATTTAATGACAAAAATCTATTTTTCCAACTTTTGTCTGGAACACCAAAAAAATATTGAAAATAGGTAAATAAAACATTCTATTCTTTTAGTTATGGGGGTGAATATTACACCATTTGTTTTAAGCGAAGTTGAATAATTTTTATGCTATATTTAATTATTGGTCACTGGGAAACTTTTTTTTTTTTAAATCTCGCACAGCCTTGAAAAGATGTTTTGCGTAGAAATAATCCCTCTCCCCGTGTGAAATTACAAAATTCATATACATATGTTAACGTTAACCCGAAATCAGTTAAAACTTGAATTAACTAGTTGCATCTAGCTGAAACTAGACTTCCGTAGCTAAAAAAAAAACTTGAATTAGCTTGAAGCTTGTTTTTGATAAAACTAGAATTAATAGACGAATGCTTTACTTTTAAAATTAAATTATTTATTGGAACGTTAATTTCTTTAAAAAAAAGTAATAGTAATACGTAAACTTAAGTCGTTGAAGTTGCGTCGTAAAGGGTCATTGTTGCACGTTTTACTTGCCATTTCTAACTATCACGATTAAATAACTACTTAGGTTAGGACGATTAAATAACTACTTTGCTTACAGCTTAAATTTTATATTATCACATGCAGGGATACTTGCTGTTTTGAATTGGTGCAGCTGCGGTGATTTATCAGGGTGGTAACAGAACTTGGAAATCAGGGAACTTTTTAATTCTGGAAATATCAGGGAATTCTCATGGACTTTTTCAAATTTCTCAAAATATCAGGGAATTTTTTTTCCATTTTAGATTACTTAAACAGCAGGTTTAGGTTGTACATGTGATCACTACTAACGGACACCTGATCAAAAGAAAATATTCTGGTTGGTCCGATTTGCCTGAAGGACCGCAATCTTGGAGGAAGGATCTCTCACGAATCATGTTATAATATGATCACGTGGTTCCTCTCAACTTATTCAGATTTTCGGAAAAGTTAGGTCAATCCGGAAAGTCCCGCGATGTCTGAATTCAATTTTCTGTACTGCATTGAATTGTGTGTATTGTATATTTTCGAGGTAATTGGTAAAATCAGGGAATTTTTTGTGAAAGTATCAGGGAACTTTTTTCTAGGATTTTGTTCACACCCTGTCTGGTATCATTGCTCTGCGCCTCTGCCTTTTTAGGTTTTTGATCAGCTTAGGTTGGCCACGAGTATAGAAGACACGTTGTCTTGTCTATGGATAGGTTGAGGTATTAGATGTGTGTTCCACACAGCCTCAGCAATCTGAAGGCAGTTTTGGGAATAAATCTAGCGGAGAGTCACTAATCTGTTGCATTTTTGCAAGGATGGCTGGACATGAGAAAATGTGTGTTGGACTTAGTTCGAGGTAGATTTTGCAGGTGGGGTACTTTCTGGAGCCGTCTGGCTGGATTCCCCCCAGATGTCCAGTTCTCAGTCTAGTTAAGGTTTTTGCTATTGTTCTGCTAGTTGTTAATTGACTTAAGACACTTGTTAAACGCATCATAAAATATATAAAAATAATTTATTATCGTAAACATTACACCTGGACCTTCATGTAAGTAGCTTCAATGAAAAATATATTTATGGCATTTCATTTGGCATTACTTAAGAAAAAGTTGATCAATAACAATAATAGACATCAAGAGGACCGTGTATCCATTTCACGGAGCAGTTGAAAGGCACTTTGTTGGGAGCACCCCTTTAGAAAAGGTGAACATTCATATTGTGGACAACAGCCGACGTTAAAGTGACGATGGGTCTTTTAAACTCATAGTGCAGAGATGACGTCGACCACACACGATGGAACGCCATGAGCTGTTCCTCAACAGTATTCCCATGAGTGTTATGCTTGACACGTGCCTGCGGCTTTCTGTTCCAGTTGTAAGTCAGTTTTTTTCCCCCCGTGGCTCGAAATGGGCCGTTTGAAATGATGTGGCGATACCCTTTCGGCCCCTTGGACATCATTCCGCTTTTGGCGCAGGCTTGGTGCAGGAGAAGAAGACAGAGCGGTATGCGTGCACCATCATGGAGCGTGGGTCCTGCGCGTACGGCGTGCACACGCCCACCTCTTCCCGCTGAAACAGAGACAATCTCACACAAGGAGGCATTCTGGGGGACGCCTCAAAAGCAACATCCCAAAGGGACGTGTGGAGAGAGAGGCCAATCCCAACTCTAAGACGGTCGAGCTTGCTCTGTTCATGAGAGTGAAGAAAAACAACGTAATTATTAGCGAAAAAAGTTTTGTTTGGTTAAGGGTATACGTAATTTTAATTACGTTGTTTTTCTACACTCTCATGTTTCTTGCGTAAAGTCGGAGATATTTTCTGAATACTTGCTCTGTTCATTTATATTTTTATAATAACATAAACGTTAAGCGTCTACAATGCATATGATTGATTTTAAAATTATAACGTTAAGGCCTGGATGGCTGACCGTCCGTCGGGCTCTGTCTGTGGCGCTCACTAAACAATATTTCTGACACACATACTTTGTTTTTTAAAGACGCTTACTTGGTTTGATAGTGATTGTCTTTTTGAGTGAATGGACATTTTTATTGGATGAACTAGTTTTAGCTATTTTATTATAAGCATAATACTGGAGTCATCTATATATATATATATAATAACAGTAAGTGTTCGAAATTATCAAATGTAAGAAAATGTTTGCTGCAATGATACAAAATAGCATTACTATCATTCCAAACTCGGCAGCTGGCCAGAGCGCTGGCATTCGGTTTTGATGCGAGTGGTTCAAATCTCTTTTCCAGCATGGATGCTCTTTGGGATGTGTATGTAAGCAGTAGAGTTAGAGACTTTTAGAGCGTAAACACGCTCTAAAAGTCCTTGTGCAGTAAAAAAAAGATACTGATTGTACTTAAAAGAACCAAAACCAATCATGTTATCCTTTTTTTTAAATTTAGAATTATGAAATAACTATTAGAATATTTTAATTGTCAAACTAGAAAAACATGAACACTTCAAAATGATGTGTTGAAAAGTTAGCAAAATCATGAACGCCAATGCAATGCAATTGCAGAAAGTCTTTGTTGTTTTTAACATTACATTTACGGTTTTCCTGGACTTATCTAAGGCCTTTGACAGAGTTTGGAACAATTTGCTTGTCATAAAACTTTTCAAAACGTTTGGAATTGGCGGAAAGGCCCTTCCCTGGATCTACGACTTCTTGCGTAACAGAATTATCAGAGTGAAGTATAACAAATCCCTCTCAAGGAGTTTCAGGATCTTTCACGGGGTTCCCCAAGGATCAGTTCTGAGCCCAACTCTATTCACACTTTACTTATCAGGCATTGAGAGTATTATCAAAGGGAAATGCGAGGTCGGCGCTTTTGCGGATGACATTGTCCTTTGGAAGTCCGATTCCGACGTGACGAAGTTAGAGAGAGAGATTAATCTAGTCCTTGAGAACATCCAGAATTTCTCTGAAGACCACAAACTGTGCTTTAATCCAACTAAGTCCTCGGTTAGCTTCTTCACAACCAACAGAAAGCTTTATAATTTCCATCCTAATATCTTATTGAACGATCAACAACTGACTCTGGATAAACATCCAAAATATTTAGGCTTTGTGTTAGACCCTGAGATTCTGGGAAATAAACATATCGATCATCTTGTGCTGAAGGCAAGAAAGCGGCTTAGCCTCTTGAGGTATATATCAGGGCGTGATTGGGGTGCTGACGCTGGTACTCTCAGAACAACATACATCTCACTAATTCGACCCATCTTGGAATTTGGCATTCCAATTTATTGTTGTGCCTCATATTCAAATCTTGAGAAACTTGAAAAGGTCCAGCTTTGCGCTGCTCGGATCATCACTGGGCTAAGAAATACGTGCCCCAGGGACATTGTGCTTTTCGAGGCAGACCTACAACCCCTAGAACTTAGGAGACATGCCTGCCTATCAAAATACTACAACAAACTAAGTGCTCTAGGTTCATACAATCGCACCGCCACCTACTTCAAAAACTGGCGTAATAATCAGAGACTCAAGAGACACAGTCCCTTCAGCCAATTGGTTACTTTTAATCTTGTTGATGGTGCAGTGGAACCGCATCACCTAGCACAGTGCCTCGACCCGGTTGATGATCTTGGTGATGTCTTTTTCCATACTGAATTACCAGTACATGTCAATAAACAAACAGATCTTCCGGTCTTTCTAAAGCAACTTGCTCTTGAGAGAATCAGAGAGATTCCAAATGATGCCATTCAGGTCTACACGGATGGCAGCAGAGATGACTATAACCGATCTGGCAGTGGAATTTACATCAAATTTCAAAGCCATGACTTAAGGATACAGAGGAAAAATCCTGACTACTGCTCAGTTTTTCGCAGTGAACTGATAGCCATCGACGAAGCCCTTGGTCTTCTTGCGTCTCTTCCCCATGGAAACGAGATTTGGATTCTGTCTGATAGCAGAAGCGCATTACAGCACCTGACAGATTGGCAGGGTGTGAGAGACAATGTGGGAGTGACAATTCTTAACAAGTTAAAACGGCTTTCCATGTCGCATCAGATTCATCTGCAGTGGATCCCCTCCCACGTCGATATTGAGGGGAACGAGATCGCGGACTATTTAGCAAAGGCTGGTGCTGGCGAGGCCTCTGTTCCGTCAGCGCCTCTCACCTTTTCGGAGATACACTCGAGGATTAAACACAAGAACAGGACTACTTGGATTGTCCCCCCAGTGCACCATTGGTATCAATGTTCGCGTCCTGGAAGCTCCCTTGCTCCTGGCTTTAATAGACAGGATCAAACTGCTCTTGCCCGCTTTCGAAGTGGCCACCTTAAGACATTGAAATTTAATGAGGGATCCAGGAGCTTCGAAATTTGTTCTAACTGCTTTTCTGAGCAGGCTTCGCCTGATCACATACTCGCGTGCCTGGGGCTCTCCAAGCAGGATTTTGACGACGACCCTTTAATGGTGTTGGACTTTCTGAGGGTGTACGATGTCATGGACCTGGTCTAGCACTGCTGGCCTCCGGGGGCATGCAACAACAACAACACAAACATTTATAAATTTTGCATTCTAGTTTTTTTTTATGTCAAATATAATTTTAAAATTATTTAATTTAACATTTCAACCATGTTTCATGTTAAGCTCTTTTGCTGTTCACAATTTTGGAACTAATACAATTTACACCAATTCATCTAAAAAATGCCTTAATTAGGATCTTCGAATCAGAATTTTCTAATGTAAATTTTTTAAAAAGGGGTAAAATATGCCAAAATTTTTATTTTTGCCTATTTTCATGATTTTGGTCAACTTCCTGCACCTGGTTTTGAATAAAGTATGAACAGCTAATCACGGGAAGTTAGAGTCAGTTACAAAAAAGTTTTCTTATAAATTATTCACGAACATTGGTATAATAGAAATAGGACATTAAAGACCATATTATTCATCAATCCTAGTGCAGTTTTCAAAAGACCGAAACAGATGTAAAGGATAATATGTAAGTAAAGATGAATGAGAATATCTTATGGTTACTGATAGTTTTTACATCAGATTTTTGTTTTTAATAATTTGTTATAATAACTAGTAATAAATGGAACATTGTGGCCACATCTAGTGCTTCACTTTCAACAAAATCTGTAAAAAGTGCACTGCTGCTCAGGTGGCCCCCAGCACATCCTCCAGTGACTCAAAAAGAAACATAACATCTGACGACTGTGATCATTATTTAGCTGTCAACAACCGATTGAAGCTCGTCTGACTATTGTTAGACCGAGCTGAGCAACAACAACTTTCAACGAGGAACCTTCGACACCAAATGCCAAAATCATTAGGCTTCTCCTGAACACCTTTTAGAATGCAGAGGATCTATATTTCAATTCTCTTCCATTCTTCAACAACCTAACAGTCAACGAAATTGTGGATCTAGTCTGACTCAGTCAGACAAAGAGGATAAGCAATAAAAACAACAGATTCAAATATTTTTAACAGTCACTGAACCATTTTAAAAATTTCACACCAAACTTCAATGCATCCATGCTAGAACCGGGATTTGAACCCATGACATAGCAGCAAATGCCATCTCTATGACCACCGCCTGCGTCAGGAATAATATGAATGGGCCAGCTCACCAGGAACGTGAATCCCTTGTGGGCGATGATCTCGCGCAGCTCCTCCCAGGAGAGTGCCAGGGCCTTCGCACCGTGGTAGAGGAGGGGCCCCAAGTTGACCCAGGTGCCGCCCGGCGCCAGGACGTGCCACACCACGTCCACATACTCTGCCACATTGGACGCTGTGTCCACGAAGAAGCAGGTCGCCACGCACTCCCACGCACCTGCAACAGGCCACACATGTTGGAGTGCAACCACAAAAGAGATAACGACATTTATTTTTAGAGGTTCCTTCCGGTGTGCGGCCCCTTTCCTTCTGGTGGTGGACCCGTCTTCTAGAGGGGTGAAGCCCCTTGTGCTGCCACAAGGAGCTGTGTAGAATGAAACAGTACTCAAACGGCACAGACACTTTTATACCCTAGTCTATGACTAATAGATTTTTGAAATTTTTTTAAAACATTTCTGTAAAAAAATTAAGGAAGTTTCTATTTATAATTTTTTTTTAATTTAGTAATTTTTTCAAAACATAAAAAATGTTTGAAATACCTCAATAGTGTACACAATTTGTTTGGGTTATAATAATTACTAGTCAGTAAAAAATTAATTTTATTATCTTAATTATTTAGTGATTGGGGTAGTTTTTTATGTGCAACTCATTAATATTATATCACCAAAATTTTGCATATCCCTAAATCAACTAATAATGATTAAAAACTAACTTGATATTTTTTATTACAATTTTTCAGGTTTTTCATTTGAAAATTTCAAAGTTGGTAAAATTTTTTTACATGAAGACAGACCCTTATGCAAATTTCGTGCCATGCAAGTAACTCAGAATGTTATCTACAAAATTCAAAAAGGTTTCTATGTTGAATAAAAGCCGAAATAATCACTGGTGGTAACTTTTTTTCCTGCAGCACCAATGTTCATCAATGTTCTGGGTTAAGGAGGTTAAAACTGTATATGTAGGTCTTTATCAATTTTACATAAAAATTTATGTATATGATTTGTATTATTAAGTTTTTGTTCGACATATAAAATAAATATATTGCAGAAATTACATTTTTCTCAGAATTTCATAAATGCACAGGCATTTTTGGATTTGGGGCATTTACCCTAACTGAGCATTTTACAGCACTAGTTCTGGTAAACCTGGATTTGCCCATAAATGTGTATAAAATAATGTGTTAAACCAAATAAAAAAGAATTCTAACATTATTTCTGGACTGCTTTTTAAAGGAAGCAGCTGTTATACCATGGAAATAAACATTTAATAGCAACAATATATACTGCTGATGGCACACTCCCCACACAAGGCCCCACGCTTTAATGTTGTTGTTTTTTTGCATACAAAAGTATTAATGGAATTCACAAGCAGGTCTTTAGGGGGTTAAAACAAACTTTTATATTTTATCGGATTTTAATCTGTCTGTTACATACTTTTAGAATGAGCAGAACATTTTACTGATAGAGGTCTGACTAAAAATAATAAATAGCTCACCACCCCATATAACACAGATCGTGCAACTAAAAAAAGTATGTCAACTCTTTCAACAAATCTTCTACTGCCACTAAGTGTTATCTATAAGTAGCCTTACATAAGTCATTGTAATGAATGATTGAGCCACTCCATTCATGAAATTAATACACTGCTCAAAACAATTAGGAGCACTTTACGTACTTTTGTTTCCCTTTTTTTCACCGTTTTTATTTCAACTTTTTGTTTTTTTATTCTAAAATTTGTGAAATAGATTCATTATGTATCCAGAATGGAATGGTAAAAAACAGGGGGGAAAAATCTTAATTTTTTAAACTAAAATTTAAGGGGAAAAATTTGGAATCATAACTTTTGAATAAATTATAACAATACTTTTTTCAAAACTTTATTTGTTAAAAATAGTTAAAATAAAATTTTAAACATCTAAAAAAAGGCAAGCATGAAGAATTTAAGGTGAATTTATATGCTAAAATTGTTTCAGAGTGAATTTTATTTTACCATCTTTTTCATATTTTCATTTAATTAAAACAAACATTATTTAATTCTTCAAAAGACATGATTCTTCCATCTAACTATACATAAGTGCGAGCTTAACTTAGTGAGAAAAAAAAATTGCAAGCTGATGATTCCAAATGGAATCATTGGGGATGAAAGAGCCATGTGCTCCCCTTATTGTTGTGAGCAGTGTCGTTGATTATCTCTTCTAATTCTTATTATTCATTCAAACACTAGCATTCATGATTGGACATTCCTAAAACTGGAGCGACTTTCATCAAATGTCCCCCCGGAGAGAGCCCTGGTTACCTGGCTGGTCGTTGTATATCTCGAGGAAGGATCCTGCGGCCATGGAGAAGGCGGGGCCGGGAGGGAGGGCGGAGGGGTCGACGTCCGGGAAGGGGGCGGGGAGGAGGGCGTGGCAGGGACGCGACCGGTTGTGCAGAGGCAGCACCCACGGGAACACGTGGTGCCCCCCCACTGCACGGCACCTGCAAGGCACAACGGGATGGAACCATTTGCTGAGAGAGCTACTTTTATAAGTAGTTACTTATATAAAGTAACTCTGCTACAGTTACTATGAAAGTAACGAGCCACGGTTACTTTTAGAAAATTCAAAATTAAAAGAAATATTGAAATTTAGCTCACTGTTTTGATAGTTTATTATAATTTTTCTATATTCTATTGTTTTATATTTGAAGTGGAAGACTTTATTGTTTGGGGTTGCGGGAAATGGCAGAGTGTGTCCTATGGCATTTCCTTCATTTTAATTTATTTGGTAGAAGAAAATATTGGAGAAAAATAGTAATATCAATCAGAAAAAAGTAAAGGAAAAAAGAACAAAAATGTCATGTTTTTATAAATTAAATGTAAGCCCAAAATATCAATAACCAATGTTGTTGCCAGTAGCAAGAGTTATAAAGCATGGAACATTTTAGATGAGCTGCATGGCACACACGTTAGGTTCAAATAAACTAAACACAGTACTTTCATGACCACATGAAGTTCTTCCCATTGAAATGGAGGGCTTTCTATCAGGGTGCGCCATCTAAAAACGATTACTGTAAGGTTCATCCTGAGCATTCCTTCCAAAAACAAACAATAACTCCCTCAGAGGCCATCCGCTCTTGGCACACACAGGAGTGGAAGCGCTGGATGTGAGACGTCCACATAATCACGGACGCCCTCGAAACTTTGTTTCAAGTGAGGGAGAGCTTATATGAAGAGAGCAGATTATCTCAAAAAAGTAACTTCTTACTCCAGTGACTGCCAAATACCTTTTTTAATTATTAAGAAAAATGTTCAAGATTTTCAAAAATAACTAACGTTTATTTGTATCTATCTTGTCTGTAACTATCTGTTTATTTATACAAAAAAAAATGACATAGCAATAGGGTTTCTGAGATCTTTTCAGATGCAAATGACATTTTGCATTGAAAAAAAATGTTATAATGGACTAACAAAAACTGATAGAGCTTGTTTTTTTATTCACAGCACACAAAATGTTATGGCTCCTAACAAACCTCAAATTAGGTTATTTAACAAATGTTAGATTATTTATTTTATTACTTGCAAAACATACTTTTAGAGATGCAATTGTTTGAAAAATATGTGTAAAGAATATATGCATGGGAGTGTGATTTTGCTCAGCAGTGAAAACACATATTTAATAACATATATCAATAGCACACATTTATTCAAATTAAGAAAATTCAAATACGTTTATGCGCACACACATATAATTTTCTACAACTTTTGTACTTAATTTTTAATTCTATGAACAACAGTTTTTAAAATACAGGAAGAGGAAGTAGCAGCATTTTTGGATACACACACCCCATGTACACATACCCTCGTAATAGTGTGCGATATAAATGATAAAAAAAATTATGATAAAAAGATCATTACGTATTCAAGCAGGGCGAGAACAATTATCAACTGTTCACAAATGCAAATATTTGCAGATAAAAATCTATGAAATAAATAAAATCTGACATTATCCATGAACAGTTCAGTTATTCAGGGTAGAGGGTGGGGAGCATTCAGGCAACAAAAGTTCAAAATCTTTGTAAAAATGTTATCTGAAATGAACCTGAAAATTTAATCAAGCAAGCTTAAGTAATGAGGAATGGCGTAAAAGATAAAATAGATTTTCTTTTTTTTTCCTAGAAAATCTCCAAACAAGATATAAAAAAAAAAGATGTATTACCAAATATATCCTTTTTATTGCTAAAAATATTTTATTTTTTCTGCATTATATCTTGTTTGAATAAAGTAAACCTAGGTATAATTAAAATAAAAGTAAATTTATTTTTCAGGTTATTTTTAGCTAAAATCTTTCTATATCCCCCACTACCCTGCCCATGTGACATCAATGCTTGTGTCAAATCGTACAACAGTCAAACTGCAAGTGCATCCTAAAATTTTGTTGTGTGGTTTTTGGATTGGTGTTTTTTTATGAAAAAAAATTGACTTTGCATTCCAATCGAATGATCCGATTTATTGGTTTTGCCCACGATATTATTCATTTTGAATCACTTTTTTACTGCTAGTAATTCTGTATATTTATTTTACATGATTTGCAACTCAAATATTCAAGCTTGTTCAACTTTATAATGTGATTTGTTTATAATGTCATAAACATCACAGTCCCTTAAATTATTTATAACCATGTTTTACTGTATATTCATATTATACATATATTACATTATTCATTATATTCATATTGCTACCATATGTAAATATTTACCTTTGGGCTGTTTTTGTTAACTTTTAAGTTAAGCACTGCTCATGGATCTTTTTAATCCTTCTTATTGTGAACGAATATGAGAGACATGGCCATGAGTTGCAATATCCAGAAATGCTGCGTCTTCCTGCTTCTTAAAAACTATTGCTCATAGAAAGAAAGTGCACATATTTCCACTTTCGATCTATGTCAAAGTTGTAGAAAATTTTGTCTGTCTATGAATGTTCTATTCTTGAAATGACATTATATGTGATTCGAGGACAGAGCGAGATATATCATGTTTTATCTGTACTTTGGGAATCCGAAAAAGGGATGGAAAGGGGGTTACTTGTTGAGCACAAAGTTGGACGTGAAGAGCATGAAGAGGCTGAACTCGTTTCCCTGGCAGGAGTAGCCGAGTCGGGCGATCTCGTAGGGGAGTCGGCCGAGCCCTGCCCCCGGCACCAGCACCCGGACCCCCGCACGCCCCTCCACCCTGCAAGAGAAGAGAAGTGGAAGGAAAAGGGGGAAGAGGAATTAGAGCAGGGTACGGGAGGGAAGAAGGGGCACTCACTGCGGGAAGCGCCTCTGGATCTCCTGCAGGATGGGGGCGAAGGAGGCATCACGCTCGGCCTCCCCCTCCAAGCTCCACTCCCGGAACAGCTGGCGCAGCACCCCCTCGACCTTCTCGGCCTCCCCCTCCTCCCTCTCCTCGGAAGGCGGGCCCACCGTTCCTGGGGGGGCTTCATGGAACAGGTGCTGCGCGTCCCTCACCAGGGCGTCCAGGACGTGCTGGTTGTGGCCCACCGCCCCCTGCAGCGCCTCCAGGTGCGCCCTGTGCCCCCCCAGCAGCGCCCGGTGGCGGGGGGGCAGGCGTGCCACCCCCTCCAGCGCCCCCTGCAACTGACCCAAGGCCCAGCGCCTGCAAGAGAAGGGAAGAATCAAGTCCCATCTGGCACCCATAGTAAAACCTGTTCTCTGCAGGAGAAATGGGGGTCAAAATCTGTTTCCTTTGATTACCTCAACATGGCAGGGAGTTGCGTAGAATAAAACTACTGTGAGCAGGTAAACTGCAGTAATCGCAACAATTGAGTACCATTTTGCTCCGAAATATTTTTTTCCAGTACATTTTCTTATCGGTTAAAGGAGGCGTCCGAGTGCTTGCAACAAAGGTCCAAGTCATTATGAAAGTTACTGCAGTTTGCCTGCCCACGGCAGAGAACCGTACTAAAATTGCGCTTTTTTAGAAACTGTTATCTCAGAGTTTATGGCTTATATTCTTTGAAAATTTTTTGTTGGGGTGGATTGTATTTTTGTGATTCATGCATTTGTGATTGCATTTTGTTTGCAATATGCTATTCCTTGAAAATGGTAGTACTTTGCATCAGTTGATCAGGAACTTACTGTTATGGGGGATTCAGTTATGAAAGAACATGTATCATTTTTAATTAAAATTAATTATCATGTCATTTTGTACTTCAAAGAAATAACTTCTTAAAAGAAAATGACAAAGATTTTTTTTTCCCTAAAGCTAGTGGTGCGATTTTCCTAACCTGAAATCCCCAGCGGCTACTCAACATGTGTCAGTTTTTACTTAAATGACTGATTTTTATACAAATGTGCATCAAAAGCCTTTGTAAAATTAAAACATTTTATTCAGGCATATTGATTACCTATGATACTGCATTATCAAAGTATGCACAAGTTAAAAATTCACACATTTACACCGCAAGATTTAATGTAATATCGTTGTAGAAAAGAAAGGTTATTCTGTTTCCGAATTATTTCTGTCCACATTTTTCATTTTCCAAAAAAAGTTGAACCATAAATAATCCTGAAAGATTTTATTTTCGACTGGTACAATATTTTCAAAATGTCCTTGGAATATGTGTAAAGACGAGGCATTGAAGTATCTTCCCCGGCACCCTAAATTGTCAAACCTTTTACATGCGTTAAAAATGAGTCCATTCTCTCATGTGTCGAGGGACTCCTCCACAACCTTTTCCTCCGCGGCATCCCCACTCTGCGAGTCGTTTACCATCTCAGAGGCAGGGTTGTTTTTGTGGCGCAATGGATTCGTGGCACACAAAAATAAAATTCTGGAGCTCAAAATCACGACTCATTATATTTTGAAGTCTCAATAAATATACGAGTGCTGATTAAAAAATCAGCAAAGAAATAACTTGACAAAAGCATGCCTTCGTATTTCCCCTTGAAATGACACATCATTTTGGCACTTAAAGGCCATTCACTACTTGGGATAATCCTTTTTGCACTTAATGAGGGGTAGTATGTATTTACTTAAGAATTTAAGATTGTACACTTGTTTTTTTACTGGGGTAACTTTTGGCACATTTGGATGGTCATAGTTTAAGAAAAATAAAGTTTTTTAAAGACTTTTAAATGGCGATGGACCTTTGCTTTTAAGAGATATCAGTTGCCTAATATTTTGGTAGTGGTAGCGTTGCCTTATAGTGAAACACAGAATTATTATCAATGTTATTATTGACACTTGGAGGGGGTTGCTATAGACTAAATTGATATAGGTTTTTTTGTAAAACTGCAACAAATACAGGTACAATAATTTCACATAAGTAAAAAAAAGTCAATCCAATTCGAAAACAAAAAATTGGAGCGCAATTGCTGTCTGAATATTGTGTCTTTTAAAGACAACTAATCAGATGTGGTAAATCAATATAACTTCCCTTCATATTTTGTAAAGCACAACTTATTAAGAACAAACATTTACTTATAATTTTTGAAGGCATTCAAAACTCGATGAAAATGCTTTCGTTCCAAATCATCATTATTCGACTGAGAATTTTCCTCCAACTTATTGCACTCAAGAGCGTTATCGTCTTCTTTTGTCTTTGATAAAGTGAGAGAAGGGGTGTTGTTTTCTTCCATATCTGCCTATCCCTTTTTACTTAACATTCAACACCGAGACTATTTACTCATGCTCTTAATCTTATTTAGTAATTTTGAATCAAACGATAATGATTTTAGCAATTAGAGGAAAGTAGGATACAAAAGCTGCCAGGTTTAACTTTTTAAGTCCAAAAAAACTGGCGCTTAGAATCTTTCAAAAGAAACTACTAATAAAATTAAATAAAATATGAGAATAACTGAAAATGTGGATTTTCTTAATTTTCCGACCTGGAAAAAATAATGAAAAAAAAAAGTGAAACAAGTAAAAAGTTGTTTAAGCCGGCCGGAGCTTGAAGATTGCCATTCTATCGAACAAATTTTAGACAAAATAATGCAGTCTCAGCCTTAAATAAGAAAATTTAAAATGTAAAAATTTTATAAGCTTTTTTATTTTTAAAGGCTTTCGTGGAAAACAATATTTTGTATAATAATAACTTTTCAATGTCAAATAATCAGAGACACAAATAATGAGTCGCACAAAGTGAAAGTTGTAGTTACGCCACAAGTAATGTATACTTCTACTCTCACTTGGACTCCAAAGAAACAACAAAACATGTCGACCGTATTAGCCATGCTTGAAATTCACAACTCTTTGTTTTACGTTGTCTTTGTACCTCCTTTATTGTTATGTAATTAAAAAAAGTAATGGGGGAAAAGGTTAAAACATCGAACCTGTGCAATATTCTTTTTCTGTAAAATATTCTGAAGTATTTCGCTAATATGGCCGACAACACATTCCTTCCAACGCAAATTACACCCATGCAACAGATGATTTCTTCTTGTACTGGGGCTCTTTTAACCTCAGTATTTGGTAAGTGTTATTTGGAATTTCTCTGAATTAACAAATATTATATTTCTTGAAAAAGTTGTTAGAAATGATTATGCTGCAACTTTCAAAAGAACTAATGGGACCAGATTTTCAAAGACGAAAATCGGGACATTCTATTTCTAACCTCTCCTCCACATACCATTTTTCATTTTTGGATCAGATTTACTATACGGTCCCCCTTGGCGCTATTTTTTGGATTTGGCGATAAATAATTGTTTCTGGCAACCTGTCCGACTTCAACTGAAGATTCGATATTCTATTCTATGACTTCACACCGATGACGTTTTTCCGGCAACCCTACCGGACCGTTGGTTGAGTTTTCATAAGAAATATTCCCCTTCTCTTTGAATCATGTTTTTTTTTTTTTTTAAAGTTGCCAAAATACGGACCTTTGGCGCGATTTTGGAAAGTTCGCCAAGGGGGACCGTACAGTAAATCTCTACCCAATTTTTAATATCTTCCCTCCCCCAAATTTCATCAAACATTATAACTGATAATAAACAATCAATAAGTGAGACCAATAGATAGTTTACAATACTAATACAATCAAATATAAAGAGTTAATTAGTATATTAATATCAAGTTGACGTTTTAAACGAGTATTCCGAAAAAGTTGAAAAATCCATATTTTATTTATATTTCTCCCGACTTTCGGGACAGAAAACTGAAACGTTTTGGTGTGACAATGAGCCAAAAAGTTTGGTTTAGCACCCGGATTTGGGGACAGTTAGAAAGTCAAAATGACAACAAACCTGCCAAGTCTATTAAAATCTTAAACTGACAACAAATACTTACCAACTATCTTGTTGGGACCTAAAATGTCCTCCAAAAAGGAGCCTAGAAAAATGTCATTTACTATACTATAGCATTAAGAACCAGAGTGATCTTTAGCAAAAAAAATCGAAATTTAGTAGTTTGTTACAGGATATAAAACATTGTTTGTTACAGGAAAAAACCATAACTTGCTCTCACACACTGTATGATTACTATTTTAATCATTAAATAATGCAATTTGAGAGTTAACGTTTTTCTTTAGAAAAATGATAACCAATGAGCTAGTAGGAAAAGATTTTCTTTAGCATATACGATTGTTTTTAAACATAATACGTGTGGAACTATTTAAAAAGGATAGTTTAGGAAAATAAAGCTTTCATTTAACATTCATAACATAACAGGAAAATCATATACAAATTCTACCATTGCTACTTATTTTTAAGTCGCTCCCAATTTTTTAAAGTGGTATTCAAAGATCTTGCCGAAAATAATTATTTATAAACTGGCAAATTGTCAAAGTCTTTGAATTTGTCAACAAAAATTTTATACGAGTCTACAATCGTGATACTGTAGCGATGCATAAATTACAATGCTCTGGCGATCGTAAAATCTAGAAACTGGTGATCGTACATTTCTATAACTTTGGAACTCCAACAGCTAAGAAATTGCAAAACTAGAAGGATTCTATGTGTGTGTGCAACTTCGGTCATCTCTGTTGACATTCAGAGTTTGTGTATAAATTACATAAAAATAGCATTTCTTCCATATATATTTTCTCTAAAAGGCTCCTAGATAATGTGCATTTTCTCCTAGATATTTAAGTGAGCAGCACACGTGGCTCCTAGATTTTTCCATCCAATTTTTAACACTTGTCGTAGCATCCGTTCTGGCGACCCTTTCAAAGATTTACTACATATTTAGACATGAATCAGGTTTTTAAAACTGTTTATGTGGATACTGGAATTTAAAAGATACTCATTTAAAAAAATAAGGAAACACCTAGCGTATTCAGGCCGGAATGCTATTTGGAGACTTTTGGCGTTCGTGAAAAAGTAAACACAGGGTTGCTATAGTTAGTAGTATTTTACAAAATATTTATATTAATTTTGGTACGGCATCAGTTCACTTTGGAAAAATGTTTATTTTAATTTTTAACATCAATATTTGTTTCAAAACGTTGAAAATTTATTAAGATTAGTTAATTTAGAATAATAATTACGCAGCTCGGTTGGTTGGTAGACATATATTTTCAGGCTTGTGGTTACTTGTGTTTGTTTTGGTTTCGTAGCTGGTTTATTGCTTTTCCAGGTGCGGGCTTATTCCATCATCATTCATTCGTAGCGGGTCATTGTGGTATGGCTTTTTTTTACGTGACGTATATCTCTCGGTTGCAATTCTCGACTTTGTTGCTTCTGCTCACGGAGTGGTGTCGTAAGCGTGAGGAAATAGTTTCATATTATTATTTTTTTTTAACGTGTCTTGAAAGCCCAGTAATGTTTTAATTGTCGAAATGTTGTACGCAATATAACATATACGTTACGAAATTATCCCATCTGCGCCGCGTGTTGTGAAACTCAGAAATTCTTCGAGAATCGAATGTAGAAACTCGGCCAGTGTTGGGCAAATTTTAATTGCAAAAGCAATTAATGATTAACAATTAATTGCTAATTTTTACTACTGCAATTAACAATTAATCAATTGTAATTGTGGAAATGAATTGTTAATTGCAGTAGTAACAATTAACTAATGTTAACTCCGACTCCCCGACCAAGACTGACGACCCTACCAAGACCAACAACCCGACTAATTGACCAAGACCGACTACCCGACCGTCGGTCGGGCCAATTGATTAATTGAATGCCCAACACTGAACTCGGACCATGACACACTTAAAAAAAATACGCTAGAACTCCCTCCGGGCCGTCGATTGTGGCTACTCGGCAATCCTCCGGGCCGTCGATTGTGGCCACTGGAGCCTTAAAAAAAACGCTGGTACCCCCTCTGGGCCGTCGATTGTGGCTACTCAGCAATCCTCTGGGCCGTCGATTGTGGCTACTCAGCAATCCTCTGGGCCGTCGATTGTGGCCACTCGAGCCGTGATATCCTTAAATAAAACGCTGGTACCCCCTCCGGGCCGTCGATTGTGGCTACTCGGCAATCCTCCGGGCCGTCGATTGTGGCCACTCGAGCCGTGATATCGTTAAAAAAACCACTGGTACCCCCTCCGGGCCGTTGATTGTGGCCACTCGAACCGTTATATCCTTCAAAAGACCGCTGGTGTCGTTTGTGGCAACTAGACATGTGAAACTTCGTTGTGATTATAATTTATTTAATCAAAAGTTGTAAATAAGTTAAATTGTTATCGGCCTGCGGCCGATTATAATAAAATCCAAACCAAACCTTACACACCTTTCGAACAAATACTCATCTGCACAAAAACCGGAATTTTCAAAATAAACCCATTTCACGCTTTACTGTTGTTTACATGTTTACATAATTCTTGTACGCTGTATTTTCAACCAAACCAACTTAAAAGTAAATTAGTTTGCTAGATTTGGCAACAAGATTGATGTAAACATCCATTGAGTTGAAAGTTGAACTGGAATGTTCACCAAATTAAGTACGTTTTCGCTACTTGGCTGCAAAAGTTAAGCCGCCAAATCGAGACCGGCCTGAATACGCTAGCAGTACCAAAATAAGTTCTCATTGTTGAGCTATTTCAAAACAGGGCATCGATATATTGAAAACACACCACATGTCGCTAGTACAGATGCTGGGATGCGCCTCTGCTCGTGCCCCCGGTGGGCGGACTGGTTTCTGTGTGTTGTGACGTCTCTTTTGTGTTTCAGTGACCCCCCTGGACGTAGTGAAGATACGGCTGCAGGCGCAGCAAGGGGCCCACTCCTGCTTCCTGCGCTGCAACGGCTTCGTGGAGGAGCTCTGCTGCCTGCTGCACGCCCCCCCGCGCCTCCCCACGCACCTCACTGGGACCATGGTACGCCTGCAAAATAGAGGATGGGTTGCAATACTTTAAGGGACCCATCGAACGCCCTGGACGTCAGGTCCCTTGAATGGCTCCTTCATGTTATTAGATTTTGCTTGTAACAACAATTTTTAATGAACTCATAGAAATTTATTTCCCACTTTCCAATATTTATTTGACCAGAGAAGGATAGTTTTCAATTCTAGTTGAACACTTCAAATTGAAAGCTAGCAATGCGTCCTTCAGAGGGATACATCCTAAAATATGTTGTGCTTTGCTGATTTTAAATTGTATATTCCTAATGAGAAAAAAATACTTAGCATTCCAATAGATCGATTCTTTGGTATCGCTTTCTGCCCATGAAATCATTCATTTTATATCTTTATTATTAACTGTTAGAATGGCAGAAACGAATGTACTCTGTAAGTGCTTACTACATTTATTTATTTAGAATGACTAGTTACAAATTATTTTGTAACTATACTACTATTAGCTTATAGAGTTGAATTCCTAGAGAGAGTTCGTAATTTGTGAATAATAATTTGTATACATAATTTTACTTGATTATCTTTCACTTTACGTTCCACTCTTGATGTTACTCGTTTATCGGATCATAAACATCCTTTGACTGACGCGGGCAACAAAAGTACGCTTTCTGACGAAAATTGTAATAGAAAAAACGGTTTATGCTTTAATTGTTCTTTTGCTAACAAACTTTCAACTGTGTTGAAAGTAAAACAGGGTATCTTTTGAGTGGCATATTCAACCTTATTTTGATGTATGGGGAAGCTATTATTGGGGGGGGGGGGGGCGTTGATGTTTCCGTCCAACCTGATTTTTACGAGATGGATTTTTTTCAAAATTTCTTGGATTACAATCGAGTATATACAGTGGCTGTTTTAAACCATTATTTGGCATAACCATTTATTAAAAGTTTAATTGGCATTATTGTTTGTCTTTTCTGAGAAACTTTTCTGAACCCTTATCTAACTGGGTTTAGTTGTGAACTGCATTGCAAAGGTCCTATTGTAGTATTATGAAGGAGTGACAAAATTAACATTGCACATTTAGAGAAATAAGAATCGTGTCTATAGGGGGCAACCATTAATCAGGGGATGCGATTTTGAAGATTTTTCGACACCCCCCCCCCCCCATTTTTTTTTTATTTCTATTCTATTACTGTGAATTTTAAATAATTTTTTAAATCTTCAACATTTTGAAATATGGCCACAATAAATATTATATGCCAGATTTTGCCAAAGTTAAGCCAAGAAACATATTTTACTGGATTTAACTATATTTTCTTTCTGACGTTTATTTTGGTTGCGAGGAAAATTGCATGATATTTGACAAGACCCTCTCCCCCGCCCACATGAGATTTGTTGATATTCGGCGCTCGATCCCCCCCCCCCTCCCTAAATACATCACGTAATTTAGGGACACCCCCCATTCATATGTAAGGGATTAAATACTACAAAGACTGCTTGAGGGCTATGTTAAAGGAGCCTCCTCTAATTTGCTTGTCCATTTTGTGTCTGCCCTCACCTTCCCCATTGTGTTCCAGGATGCATTTGTGAAGATCACCCGGGCTGAGGGCATGGCTTCCCTGTGGAGCGGCCTGCCACCAACACTGTAAGACTCTCTTCATATCCTTTACGCTGATGGATATTGTTTTTCCCTTTTTTTTACTCAAAAGACTTAAGTTAAAGGAAAAGTAGGTATTGACATACTGGGGATGTCCGTCCGGCGTTAACCCCTTCTAAAGTCGATTCTATCTGTCGGATCTTGCAAACTCGTTTTTTCCTTTGTCAGAAAGGTATATCAGATACCTTTGTTTCATTATTTTTGTTAGTCTGTATGCACGCCCGGATGGACATCTCTCTGTTGGTCTTTCGATGAACTACTTATTTTAGTAGCTTTGAAATATTTAATTAAAATTATTTAAATCACTTAACAAAGCATGAGAAACATTATTCCTTTCAAAATAATATTTGAAGCAAAATTTATCTCATGAACAAGTTTATAATGACGCCAGTCATGGCGTCATTATAAACTCGTACAGCACATTGTGATTCTTTGATTGTTCATTATTTAATAAGAAAGCAACCATGCATTCCACTTGTTTAAAGTGCAACTCAATTATGACACAAATATATTGATTTATTTTGAAAGTTAAAACGCACGTTAGAAATGTGTGCATGCATACCACTCGGGGCACTTTTAATTTCAGGTGCAAAAACTTTATTTTTTCAAAGTCACTTTAAATGTGTGTGAAAATGCTTATAAGGGTTCTAGAATTATGAAAAAAAGTTCAGCAAAGCTCATTTGTAAAAAGTTAATAATAAGGGATGGCAGTTTAAAAAAAAAGATGCTAAAGAAACCGGCCTTAGGAAACTAACTATTTTTCAATGAACCGAAGTCACAAAAAACTGGTTAGTCTTAAAACTGGTTTCAGTTTTCCATCCCTAGATCATTGCAACGGTAAGGAACTTCACTATGTTTTCCGGTCTTTTTTGCATTGAAACTAACTCTAGTTTAATAAAAATGGATTTTTTTGCTCCTTATACTTCACTTAAACATATTTATAGAATTGCCCGTACATTAAGTGTATTTTTTCTCAATGGTATTTGGTAGCCACAAGCTTGTAAAGCTGTTATTCATTTTGGATGAACCACCTTCTCTTGCAGGCTGATGGCGGTCCCCTCCACGGTGGTGTACTTCACTGTGTACGACCAGATCCGGGGCGGCTTGATGCGGCGGCGCAGGACGGCCCCCTCCCCCCCGCTCTGGCTGCCCGTGCTGGCCGGGGGAACCGCAAGAGGTGAGCCCTTCACAGGGTAATACGACCCCTGAACATAGAAGGGGACTGAGGTTCAACAATAATTAGAAAAACTTAAAATTAAACTCATTTTTAACAACGCACACCCCGAATGGGGATTAAAGATTTATTTATCTTACAAATAAAAATATATATATTGTTTTATCTTTTTCTGAAATAATTCCTCCTTCCTAAGATAATTTATTAAAATTAATTCTAAACTTAGAGTTCTTTAAGTGTATTCATTTAAGTTATAGGAAAATCAGAAGAGGGTTAAAATTTGAAATAAAACTTTTTTGGGGTCAATTAGAAGGACATATTCATTGTTTTCTCAATTATTAAATTTGTAATCATATATTTAATGACTTAAAAATGGTGTTCTCTGGTTTCCAGCCATTTCTGCCACCCTTATCAGTCCACTGGAGTTGGTCAGAACTAAAATGCAATCCCAGAAACTCAGCTACTTTGGTATGTTTTACTTTTTCAACCATCTCAGACCATTTTCTACAACTCTGATTCAAGAATAATGAACAAAAATAGGGTCAAGAGAATTGAAAATCTAATTTATCAAATAAATAATCAACAATATCAATGTATAAGTTATTATAATATAAATTTTTAGTTTCTTTTATATAATATAAATTTTTAATTTCTTTTTTTAGAGATTTTTTTTAAAAATGTAAACATATGAAATAAAAAAAAATTATTTAAATAAGCAAACAACAAAAAATTCAAAATATTAGAATACTTCCAAACATGATTAAAAAAAATTAGAATAATGTAAATATGTTCTACATAATTTAAACTAAGTGTTCTTACTTGCTAATCAGTACTTTGTCACATCACCCTTAGCTTTAATTACAGCTCTTAAACGGTTTGGTATATTAACTAAAGGTTTACAATTTTATTAATTGAAATTCGCCCTTACGCTCTTTATACTAGAAATAAGTTGTTTTTTTTTGTCTGTGGGCACAACTTGTTTGTTTAGGTCGTTTTTTCATAATTCCCCACAAATTCTCGATGGGATTTGGATCGAGTGAGTTCGCAGGCCAAGGGAGTACAGTTACTTTCTTCTCTTTGAGTTGTTGATTTGGAAGTGTGGGAAGAAGCTAAATCCTGAAACAAGAAATCGTCATCATATAAATCCTCAGCTGAAGATATAGTAAAAATGTTCAAGAATTTCTGACTGTTGTGAAAATAATACATAACGTACCGGGGCCTTCAGCAGTCATGCCAAGACAGAGCTCGCAAATTTAACAGAACGTTTTAAAAAGTCTTTGTTAAAAGCTTCTCGTCTCCAAACACGTATACCTTGATGCCGCACACAAAAACTACTTTCATCTCTGAAAAGTACCTTTTCCAATCATCTTGACACCAAGATAACCATTGTTTACACTATTTAACTCTAGCAGCCTTTTGTTTAGCTGATAATAATGGCTTTATCTTAGGTACACGTGATCTAAAACCTAAGTTTTAAAGTCTTCGTAATGTTGCAGTTTTAGAGACATTTATACCCTTTTCTTTCCAAATATCTCGCACTTCGAAAGCGATGTTTCGAAAGCAACGCACAAGAAACTTTATTAAAATAAAAATAAAACTCTTGAAAGAATATTTATTTATGTAATATATAATTTAGTTTGTATTGTTGTAATATCACAAAAGAGTTCTTTTGATAGTTCATTATATATGTATGAGGAAGGATGCATAGAGAATTCTAACTTTGAATTAAAAAAAATAAGCGAACGTTCGCTTTTATTTTTAAAGCATCAATTTTACTAATTATTTATTATTCTCTTTTTCGAAAGAAAGTTAATGAATATAGCGAATTGTGGCAACTAAAAGATTTTTATTACAAAAAGTTGCATCGTTATTTTTCGAATTTCAAACAAATTCAGCAAACGATAATGAGTAATTATTAATTTGCGAAAGATTAATGAAAATAATTAATTTTGGCGTTTAAAAGTTTGAATTAGAAATAAATTATAAGCTGAAGGCCCTGTTTAATTTTTTTCAGAGGTGTATAAATAGTGCGTTTTTTTGTTGAGCACAAATACTGTGTGGAAGCGGTTTAAGTGACCGATACTGTAACAAACCTACTTGTTTGATCTGTATAACTGGACTTTTTCACTATACCTGTATGTATGTTAATGAATTTTTTGAGAAATTAGCAAATGACTTTCTCAAATATTTTCTTATTGTTATTTTCCCCCTTTTTGCCCTTGGAACAAATACTGATAGAGTGATTAACAAAGCTGTTTCTTAACTAAATTAAGTTATAAATGGATTTTTTTAAGATGGCTAAAAGTCTATGTCAGTCCATAGTACTTCTATAGTTAGCATATTGATGTCACAGGTAGCATATAGATGTTGCCCACCATACAATTTCGACCACTGCTGCTTCAAAAGTGTTTTCTACTTTTAGTTGCACTTCCTTCAAGTAATTTTAATCAATAGCCATTTTACTTTTTGATCGGCTTTTGTTTCTATCTTGTTGTTTTCCTGATGTCAACGCTTGCAATTAAAACATCGTCATTGATATGAAATGTGGTTAGAAATGAGCTCAAAACTCGTAAAGAAAATATCTTTATGTGTAATATATTTTTGTCTCCTTTCCCTCATTAGTAGGAGAAATGTCGATATTTTCGGCATTTTAACGCAAAACCTTTCAATTGCCTTTCATCTCTTGTCGAAGTTACTTTGACCTCTTTTAGAGTGTTTATTTTGAGAACACTTATTTTTAGAATATTCTCTCAAAACTCTACTCACACTTTCACATTTTACTTCCTTTGCTATAAAAAGTTGTGCTTCTTCGTTTCGAAATTCCCTCCGATAAGTCCCATATTTAGAAAAAATCACATTCCAAACGACATTTCATTTTCTACAGAACACATTTTATACTCCCGCAGATGTTCATTTCTCAGCTGTTCCCTCAACCAATAGGAAAAATTGAATTATTCCAATTTTTTGAACCATGTTGTCCAGATATTCAAATTTTTTTAATTCTAATATTTTTTAAATAGTCAATTATAGTTAATATAGCATATAAAATATTAATAGTTAATATAGCAGATAAAAATAAATATTTATGTCATATTTATAAATGCTCTGAAGATAATAAGATATTTTTAATATATTTTTTCTGAACACAATATGCAAATTGATGCTTTAGCAACATTCAAAAACTAAACTCCTCAGCGCAACGGCCCATTAGTGGGCCAAGGCCTGCCGTGCCCATTCCAGCTTACGTGACTTAGGGCTCTGGGGTGCTAGTCATATGTCCCGGTAAGGTGGTCAGCCTCACGCAGAACCCCCATTGTCCCAAGCATGCTTGGTACTCACTTTATCGACCCATTTAAGAGATGAGACTGAGTCAACTGCTCCAGGACTCGATCCCCTGTGGCCTGGCAATGTGAAGCAACTAAGCCGCTCTTAGCACCATTCAACCCATTCTTTTTTTACATTCTAATTTTTTTGAATCTGAGTTGTATGTCCTTGTCCTCTAAAATTTCTGTTGAAAGAATAAAATGATAATTCTGAAGCAAAAAAAAATATTTACACCCTTCCACTCATACTTAACTTATGTATCAGTTAATATTTGCACAAATTTACAAACCAAGTAATTATTTACCATTTAGGTAATGCTTCTGTTATTTTTCTACTTGTCCAAGTTAGGCGAATCGTAATGTTGTAAAATGTTTTTCAAGTTTAAATCTCTCTATTAGGTAGTAAAAAAACATATTTCGCTCATTTGGTGTATTTTTTTAAGGGCAATATATTTGGTTAGTAAGTGAAAATTGCCACCATTACAGCCCATTTTACAGCTTAATAGAGCGATTCCCCCCTCCCGTACCAGCTAATAAAATATAGAAGCTCAAAATTTTACATTCAATTCGGAACTCTACTTACAAGTAAAAGTCGTAGCTTTTTGAACCCTCATTATAGTTTTCCCTGTGCAAGCAGAAAAATTAAGAATTCATAAGAAAATGTATTAAAAAATATTCATTTTTATTTAAACATTAGACTTTATTCTTTTATACAGTTTATGCATCCTTCAAATTAATAAAAATGTAGTTTTAAAAGAAATCGCACATCAATTAAAAATATCTATTATGTTAAAATATCGTTATTAAAGTTTTCAGCTACAAAATGATTTAATAATGGCAGACTACCAGTGATAAGGAAAGTTTTTTTTTAATCCAAATTTATGGTTATTTAAAAGCTTTTTATATTAAATGAACTTTCTATACGATTTTATTTACAAAATACTATCTGGTTGTAGTTGCAGTTTTTTTTTATAATGAACATTTCATCTGTCTATTTGATAGTTGTTTATTGCTATGAATGGAGAAATAAAGAGAATTTCATTTAATCATAATAATTATAGACCTATAAGCACTTGTTAAGCCATAGAAAACTAAATCTTTGATTTAAATATATGCTTTTAGAGTTTGAAAGTTTGTAAACAGATGTTTTGAATTTATAAAAAATTATCGAATAAAAATTCTAAAAACTTAAGGGATTTCGTCCTTTGCAACCTGTGTGTACAACAGCACAAATTTTTCCTTCAAAAAATTCAACATTTTTTCTATTTTTTAAGTCTTAGGAGGGGGGATAATTATCCTGATGTGCCAAACCCACTCTTCTAGACCGATTAAATTGTGACAAGAAATTATAAAGTTTACTTTTTTTTAATTGATAACTGAATACTGTATTCATTTTCTAATGTAACTTTCTTCTCTTGGTTGTTTTTAGGTCAACGTATTTAAATATCATTCAATGCTTTCATGTATGGTATCAGTCCTGTAAAGTATTCAAATGAATTCCCAATGTTCCTATTGGGAGCTGCTCTCTTCTGAACGACACCCTCTTCTTTGAATCTAAGATCAGAAGCTGTGAAATAAATGCATGTTAACAGAAAGCTGTTCTCTGTTTCAGCCGTGTGGTGTGCGGTTCGCGAGGAGGTGCGAGGGGAAGCGGGAGTGCGTGCCCTGTGGAGGGGGCTCGGACCCACCATCGCCCGGGACGTCCCCTTCTCCTGTGAGTAACTCTTTGAAAAGAGTGTGTTATTTTTGCAAAAGACAGGAAATGGACATTTAGTTTAAAAATCTTTGATGATGGCCTAGGATGGGAAAAAGGGTAGCTAAAATCCGGACCTGTATTGAATAATGATTGATCAGCCACTTAGTATTTAATTTTTTTTAGTATTTAATGTTTTGCAGTGGTTCTGTTTTGTTGAGATTGTCAGAATCTACCACAAAATGTTGATGTGTTTTTGTCATACTTTTTCCGTCTGCCAAAACCACGAAATAGCGCCACTGGAGTGAAGCGGTGGAATTTCTTACTAGTAACCAAAACAAAAGGGATTTTTGTTAAGATTTGGCTTTACAAGTTTAATTTTATATTGTAACTAATTTGATAGTTTGTTTATTCTATTTAACTGTTAATCAATTCCCTGGAATTCCAACACAACCAGAGGAAAAAAAAGTAAAAACATTCCTCTTCATGATTCATACACCCCTTGAAACCTTAAGAAGTGCTTGAATAATTTTTTAAGAACGTCATGTCATGTTATTTTTAATCCGGTATTTCTAAACATAGTCCTTAATAAATTCCGCATATACTCAAGAAATGTCTGGCAAAAATAGCGCCTTAAAAAAAGGGAGTTGGCTTTTCCCCTTAACCTCACATTTTGCACAACATTAACTGCACCGGAAGAAATTGTTTCCTTTAAAATATTCTTAAAAGTGTTTCCGTTTTACAAAATTATTAATTTCTTAACATAGGATCCTGTTAAAAAAAAGCCTAGATGAACCACTGGTATTATACATTGCGTTGTACAATTTACTGGATGGGTAAGCGTGAGGTGGAGATTTTGGTGATACTTTTGTCTGCATCTTTCTAGTCTCAGCCGCTTAACAGCCTTTGTATTTTGAACTTCTGTCAATTCCAGGCAATTTTTGACTGCTCTGGAAAAGAAGCTGCAGATCTATTCTGGAAATTTTACTGTTGGGATCTAAATATTTTATATATACCCGTTTGTTTAATGAAAGTTACCTTTAATAATAATTTATTTTAATGGTTCAAATTTTAATGATCCACATTATTCAATTTTTATATGAAAAAAATTCTGTTTGTGTGTGGCCATTAACTAAAATAGAGGCCATTCTACCAGCTACAGGAACAAAAACTGCTGAAAACCCTCCAATAGCCTGAAAAATGACACCTTCAGTATTGTGCTATATTTCAAGAAAGGGGCGTTATCTCATTTTGAAAGAGTGCATCTTAAAAATGAGCCCATGTACAAAGAGTGGGCTGAAGGCCAAAATTTGCCATGAATGCCACTGGACATCCATGATGATTGCTCCTGTGTTGTTGTATTGAGCTGTAAATATGTACTTGTTTCAAATGTTTTCATTGACTGTTATCCTAAATGGTTTTTTTGCCATTTCTATTTGGAGGAACATCTTTTTAAGCCATGGGTCTGCAGTCACCACAATCATGAATTGAACCATTTTTGCTCTGTAATAATCCGCTTTCGAAAAGTGATTGACCACAATGGTCCAAGTCCTGATCCTGGTGACTGCAGTCTGTGATATTCCGCTGTGTTGCAGGCGTGTACTGGCTGAGCTACGAGTGGCTGAAGGCGGACCGGCCCACCCCCTCCTTCCTCTTCAGCTTCTGTGCGGGCGCCACCTCCGGAACGGTGAGTCTGCTTTTCTCACCCGTTGGAATGTTCCGTTTGCACAGCTAGAGTAACACATCTAACTCCATAATAGTCTGGCAACATATTTTTTATGGTTATTTGCAGGGTTAATCCAAGCAAAGGAAATGGAGTGATCCTAAATGTCTACCAAGGCACTGGAATGGGGTGGTCCAAATCTATAACGTGGTAGACAAAAATAGTGTTTAAAAATGGGCAAAAAATGAGGAGCCATCTATGCTTACTAACTTGATTATCCAAATACATATTATCTTAAAGCATTTCTGAGCAAAATATTTTGTATTGACAAAAAAATGGAATGTTTATCTTCTACATTGCCCAACTTCGACAGTTTAAACCCAAGATCCGGTAATCAGCAACTGTAGAAAACTGTCCAGTAGCAAATTTCCGAAAAATTGCAAGTTTTTGAAAATAGCTGTTTCTCCAAAATCACGAATCGTTGAACGTTGGCCCATTGCTAATCCCGGTAAATAGGAAAACCCTAGAATATCGGGAAATCGCAAATTCTCATTTCAGTAGAAAAGTTCTCAAATCGGCAGCACCAAAATTTTTTAATTGATTGCAAAACTGAAATGTGTCAATCGCATAACTAACTTCATTATTTGGAAGTTCTTTCAAGTAGTAGAAGTGTCTGTAGAAATGTCCTACCGTAATTTGAATTGAAAGTGCAGGACTGTTTTTTCATCATCTTTGCAGGTGGCCGCCCTCCTCACCCTTCCCTTTGATGTGGTCAAGACGCACCGCCAGATCGCGCTGGGGGCCCCCTCGCGTAAGTACTCCTCTCAACCATTTTTGAATTGAACTTCAGCCATTTCTTAATGGGATTTTGCATTTTTTGCTCTTCCCTGGGCATATTATTAGACGCACTGTATTTTTAGCCTACTTTTCTTTTTTTAATTCGAAAGAATTAAAAAAATGAAAAAGTAGGTATTGACATGCGGTCGATGTCCGTCTGTCTGTCCGTACCCCCCTTCCAAAATCGGTTCTATCCATCGGATCTTAAAAATTCTTTTTTTTGTTAGAAAGCTATGACCTCAGATACCCAACTTTCATACTTTTTGTCCGTCTGTCTGTACGTCCGGACGGACATAAATCTACTATCTTTCGGCGAATTTCCCATTGAATTAGCATTGAAATTCAATTTTGAGTCATTTAAATCACTGTTGCCAAATTAACAATACATGAGAAACTTTATTTAAATATATTTGAAGCAAAATAATATTTTCATGAATCAGTTTGGAGTGACGTCATAAAATGTAGCACAATTTGATTCTTTGATTGTTCATTAATTGTTTACCAAGAAAGCGGCAAGGCATATTTCTGCATACAATTAAGCTTAGTTTTAATTTACATTTCCTATTTTTTTAATGCAATTTGGAGTAGTTTCATTACTTTTGTTATTTATAAATATTTAATTATTCTTCGAACTACAAATAAATCGAGCAGACGATAAATAATATTACCTTAATTTGCGAAAGAATATTAAGGAAAATAGTTGATTTTGGCTTTTATAAGTTTAAATTATAGCTGGAGGCTGTGTTTCGATTTTTTTTCTAATGTGTATAAATCTAGTGCAGAAACGGCTGTGGATGATATTTACTGTTAGGAACCAAATTTTTCCTGATTAGAACTTCAGTAAGTATTTAAATAACAGGAAAGTAGGCTATTTTAGTTCTTTATGAACTTCTTGTTTTTAGTAATTTTATGTTTCTAAGAGTTTTTATGCAGTAATGGTGTATTTAAACTACAATATTATTGATTTTTATTTAAAAGAATGGCATGGGTCGGGAAATCGAGAAATAATCTTTGTCAATGAATCTCCATGCGATTCTAAGAACATGGACATGAATTTTACCTCATCCGACCATTAGTTTATTTTTAATTAATTTTCAAAGTTTGCGCTTAACCCCGCCCCTTAAAAACACTGCCTCAGGCCTCCCTTCCCCTCTTGACGTCTGTCGCCCTAACTGAACCAGCCAGAGATCGGCGGCCGCTGTGTTTTGCCAATGTCACTCTTCCAAATGCTTTTCTGATCGCCTCTAATTCATTAAAGTTATGCAAGTTATGGAAAATATGAGGGCATACGAATGTTGCATAGTACCTTGTTGTAATAGTACCACGAAAAAATCACACCAGAAAATCTATTTCAGCTCCCACAGTATGTTTATTAATATTACCACGAAAAACCTGTTAGAAAAGCTGTTTTTTAATGCTCCTTGAGTTGTAAGAAAATGTGTGTGTTGATGCATAGTTAGGTTGAAAAACGTTTGAATTTGAAGCAAAAAGGTTTTTTTTATTTTTAATAGTAATAGGCTTATGTTATAAAATAAATTCCTATGAAATTATACTATGTAATTGTATGTATTTGTACTTATAATTAAACTATGTAATTTAAATGTAGATTAAAAATTAAATTTAACTGATGGAAATACCTGAATTTAAGATTGGGAATATTTTTCATTATTACAATCGACAAAAGCAAATTATTACAAATCAACAAAATAATGTATAAGATATAAGTAAAATGCTTTTAACGACTTGTAACATGTGTTACTGCAAACATGTTCGAGCAAAAATATTGTATCTTATGTAATTATATGGTACGCAGAATTCAATGTTTTATACATTATTCTCGTAACAAGTTCATACAATCCCTGTAACTATAAAAAATATTTATTATTCTTAAATGCAGTTATTTCCATTAATTAAATTTAGTTTTAATTTGTATTTGAATGTCATAGAAGCAATTTAGTTTATAACATAAGCATGGTATATGTTACAATTAAGAAAAAAATACGTGCTTCCTTTTCGAAGATTGTTGAACCCAACTATCAACACGTATTTTTTTTTACATCTCTTAAAAACTACAACAAGTAGGTTTGTAACAGTAACTATCACCTATAACCGCTTCCACACACAAGTTATAAAAACTTAGAAACAAATTCGCTAAGCACAGTATTTAGTTCTAATTTATACTTTAGTTACCAAAATTGCCTATCTTTTGCAAATTTGATAAAATTAAAAATAGCCAGATATTTTATCCGACTCCCACTCGGTCTAAAACTTTTTTTAATACAACATAAATAATAATTTCTAGCCTCCTTAGATCTTTAACAGTGCCAGTTACGTCTGGAATTATCTTTTTTTAAATGTGTATTAATTTTTGGGTTTTTCAAATTTTAAATATAATTTTTTAATGAAATTATGTTTTAATTTCATTATTGATTTAATTCTTTTAATTGCTACACAACAAAAGTAATTTAAATTACCTAGTAAGTTAAATGTTCAATAACAACATTTTATAATTCATTGATTTTTTTTTCTATTTATTGCCCTTAATTTTTATTTAACCCTTTAAAATCCAAGGATTTTTTAAGCGAATGTCGGTTGGTACCGAGCTCCGGCCGAAAAAAAACCACACATTTCCCTCCCCTCTACATGGCAATTAGTAGCGACAACTTTCCTCCCGTAGCCGAATGGATTCAACCTCCTACGGAGCGACCTCTGACACCGGGCCACTTAGCAGCGGACACTACAAAGTGTGACCGCTATCAGTCAATGATAAATCGGTAGGATGGCGGCTCCTAGTTTCGAAGTACTTGGCAGCCAATCTTTGAAAGTTGGCGATAAAGAAGAGTCATTTCGTTGTGTTCATGTCTCTTCCCATCCAATTTTTAATATGACCAATAATTATTTAGTTAAAAGATTTAGTCTTTTAAATTAAAACTACATCCAACATTGGACATATTATCAGTAATCAGTAAACTACATAGCTGTAACTGAAAATGAAAAACCTGGAATTCAGGGATTTAGAATGAAATTTTAATTTTAGAAATATAAAGGAAAATTTAGATAATTTGAGAAGATTCTGCAGCAAAGAGGAATTTACTAATTTGAATTACTAAATAAACTATCAATTTTTTGAATTGCAATTTAAAAAAAACATGTCGGGAAAATTATAATTAGTTAATAATATTAAATTTTTGTTATGATTTTACAATATGTTTTTGCTGATTATTCTATGTTTTAAAATTATCTTGAATTTTGAATTAATAAATTTTGCCTTATTTGCAACACTCAAGTCGATTATTTCTTCAATATCCACGGTGAAATTTTCTTACTGCCTCGATCGGGATATTGGTATTTCTTAAAAATTACCATAAATATATTATTTTTTATAAAGAGGCAAAATATTATTCAATTAGGTACTACGACGTTCAATAGAATCATTTATAAAATCAGGGAAATTTTGAAAACATTTCAAGGAAATCAGCTAAATATGTAATAATATTATCAAAATATCTATCTATATATTTTTCTTTTAAAAATTATTATCACAACTCTGAACTATCATTCAATGTTTCACTTTTACACTTGTTTTTTATATATATATATATATTTCAAATATTTAGAATGATAATATTTTAAATATTTCATTCAAAAAAATAATGATTCTCTCTCTCTTGAGTAGATAACACTAAGTCAGTTGAGTAGATAACACTAGTCAACCCTCTCTTTCTACGATATGGCATAGTTCTACAACATATAAAATGTTATTTTGGTCAGCAAAAAGGAAAGAAACTGAACGGTCGAACGATCTGCTATGAAATGAGCTTTGACCATCCTCGTCCGACTTATCCCTCCTTGCAAAAAAACAAACAAAAAAAAAGCAATGTGTATCTAGTTAGTAACACCCCTCACCTCAGTGGGGCGACGTATGTCACTTTAGACTATTCCTTTCATCTATTGTAACTTTCCGTTACAACAGACTAGAGCCCGTACCTCGAAGGTGGGAGGAATCTCAAAGAAGGGAATTGCTGATCAGTTTCACCGAATGTCAAAAGAGCCTTCGGTACCGCTAATGACCTCTATACTCATGTGTTGTACAGAAAATCGTCAACGCGTCGCGCCACAATGAGCCTCGTAAAAAAAGAAAGAGTAAGCAATTATAGTATCCGATTTTCCTTACATGCTTTTTCCACAGTGCGCTACTCTAGACCTGCCGCACCTATATTTTCAAACAATTAGGTTTGCAATACAAACTGGCTCTTAGACATACAAATTTTGTATGAAAGCAGTTCTAAAAAACTGTGCTCCAAACACAACATTTAGTTCGATATCAAACTTTTCAAAGTTAAAATTAAACTATTTTAAGGAAGGAATGCATTTCCTACCAACATACAAAACATAACTAAATGTATTGATTTTTGAATAATATATTTAAAAAAAAGACAATGATAAAATTTCGCCAAAATTAATGATTATGGTATTAAGACGTCATTATTAATTTATAAATGATTAAATGTAAATGTCAAATTACGCCTGCTTAGAAAAAAAAGAACGCCTTCCCCTCTTCAGAAACAGGTAAAACGTACCATCAAATAATCTCATTGTGACATATATTATCACAAAAACCATTTGCTTTCCAAGTTTTTTTTTAATATGAATAAACTTCGGTTTAGATTTTTTTTCTGAGCTTTTCAATTGCTTCTAATTTTGATGCGCTGAATTTTTTGACGTATTTCACTTGTATATAGCATTTGTAGTTTGGGCTAAGAAAGTGGGGGACGAACAAAGCCCGTATAAACGCTTCCACTTTTTACATTATAAACGTATTGTGGAAAATAAAACGCAATCCTAATGTCTTTTCAATTAATTTTCACATCACTGTTAAAAAATTGGCGATTGGTTTCACTAAAAATATGTTCTTAGTAGCTGCAACGGCTGTGTTTGAAATGTTTCACCACATTTTTGGTGTTCCGTTGAACCATTTATCATGGTTTCCGAAATCTGAACAATGGTTCAACTGAATACCGAAAGTAAGGTCAAACATTTCACCGCCGTTGCTGGTAATAGGAATCATTATTATATGGTAAAACCCAGTGCAAATATTTGAACATTGTGTACTGATGGTTGATTATTATTTGTTAAACAAATATAAGCAGAATTAAAAAGTTTAAATGCAACTTTTATCTACATTACATTTGCCATAAATGTAATACATTGTTTAAATAATGCAAATTGATAATGTTGAATCCTTCTTTTTTTTTAAACATTATTTTTAAGTTAAGAAGTATTGTGGTACTTGTTACAGCGAAAAAGGCTTAATCTTTTCTTTCTCTTTTTACTGATAAATAGATTTTAGATAGCATTTTTAAAAAATTTATATGTTACAAAAGATGAATCATTTAAGTTTTTATACTACTAATTACTATCTATTAATTAAAAATTTAAGTGATTTCTAATAAAAACTTACTTAAACTTGTTTCATTAAAACTTGCGTAAAGATAGATGATTTTAAAATTGTGATAAATAAATCAATTTAAAACTGGGTGAACAAACAAATATGTATGTAATATAATAAGGAAGAATATCAAAGTAAAATTCAGTAAAAAAAAGGAGTTTACTTTCTGCTTTTTGGCACACCTGACAAGTTTCATGCCAAAAAATGCAACCCTGTTGTTACCCATCTCTTTGTATGTGTGAATCCTTTAGTCTATTGTTATGGTACCGCTCGTGTTTTACGACCCCCCTGTCCATTCCCCGCGATGGGGGGAGGAATTTTCGTGGTCGTATTCTCGGCCGGAACGGTATCCAGAGGCATCGGGCGATTGGGCCGGAACGGGAATTAAAGGGTTAAAAAATAAAATATTAATTGTCTATTGAATAATGCAAATATTAGTTATGTAAAACAAAAACTAATTAATGTCCATAATTAGTAATAATAAATTAGCAGCAAAAAACATTTGTATTTACATTGAAAATTAAAATAATTTTTTTAATTAAAAACAATTTTAATTAAAACTAATTTTAATTAAAGTAATATTAATTAATAATATATAAATAAAATTTATCCTAACCGCCCCACCAAAGAATTTCTTTTCTAGATGCGTCCCAGGTGACGGAAGGATATATAGCATTTTTAAAAGCTTCCACTTTTAACGTTATAAACATACTGTGGGAGCTGAAATAGATTTTCTGGTGTGATTTTTTCGTGGTACTATTACAACAAGGTACTATGCAACATTCGTATGCCCTCATATTTTCCATAACTTGCATAACTTTAAAGAATTAGAGGCGATCAGAAAAGCATTTGGAAGAGTGACATTGGCAAAACACAGCGGTCGCCGATATCTGGCTGGTTTGGTTAGGTCGACTGACGTCATGCAAGGAAGGGAGGACGGAGGCAGCGTTTTCAAGGGGCGGGGATAAGTGCAAACTTTGAAAATTAATTAAAAATAAACTAATGGTCGGATTGAGGTAAAATTCATATTGATGTTCTTAGAATCGCATGGAGATTATTTTAAAAGAATAAAAAAAAATGCATGCAAGTTCCCCATTGTTGTAGACTACATATTTGTATTTATTTTAAGTTAATTATGATTAAGATTAATTTATATTAATTATTATAAGATTATTTATGTGTGGAATCATCCTCCTCAAATGCAGGAGACAGTACAGTCTTGCATTGATAGCATGCCGTGCAGAATTAAAGCTTTGATAGGGTCTAAAGGTGGCTCAACTAAATATTGACTTTTACTAACATTAATTTCACTTTTTTTTAAAAATTTAATAAACTTATCTAAATTAATGCTGTTTTTTTATGTCAAATAAATCGGTAATTGATTAGATAATATAAAAATAAAAAACAAATCAGTTTAAAGTAATAAAACAGTACAATATCACCCGGAAAATAATATTTTACATGAAATCTTGCAGTGTGTCTAATAATTTGTCTAGGTACTGTATTTCTTCACACATTTCATTAATAACCAGAATGTAAGAGACCATGTATATATTTGAATTTCCTTTTCTTTCAGAACGTGCTGTTTCCACTCTTTCTCTCATGAAGAACTTATATCAAACCAGTGGATATAAGGCACTATTTGCTGGTAAGTGTTTTACTCATTTATTTGAATTAATCTTTGGTATATTTGAAATATAATTCTTAAAAATGGCTTGAAGTCGTATCTTGGTTAACACATACACCACACCCCCATGCCCATAGCTTACAAAACCAACAAATGCTTAACTTAATTTTTGGTGTTCGTGCAGTACTAAAATCCCTAAAGCCCATTTCAAACAGCAAATTTGTATTGTGGACTTGTAATGATTAATATAATTAGTAATAGGATAACGTGGGGAACCGGTAATTAGAATCGGTTCCATTTCTACTCAGAAATTTTTTGTAATACACCAAATTCTTCTAAAATTATTACTTTTAGATTGACTTATATTAAACAATTGTTTTTCTGTAATACTTTGATACTCATGATTGGTTATTATCTTTAAAAAGTGTTACTTACCAACATAAATGTTACAATTAATATAATTAAAAATCCTAAATACTTTTAATAATAAATATTTAAGTTTTAAAATTATTTTAAATTATAAATTTTCAGCCCTTGTGGCTGGAGGCACAATGAGAGTTGCACCCTTTTATTTATGTTTCAATTAACATTGTGAGGTGCTGTTTTATTTTTATGGTTGCTTGTTCCAGTTGTCCTACCTGCTGTAATCTGTTTTTTCGACCTTTAATGCTCTGTTTTGTTGTGTTTTCTCATTTGATTCCAATCATTGAACATATTCGATCTTTCCCAAACTCGGTTTCGTTTATAAACATATTTTTTCTCTGATTTCTTTCGTCGCTATTAGTGTCACCTTCCTTTAGCACCTCTATAAGGTCTTCTTTTGTGTTATCTATTTCTAATAAGTAAGTTTAATCCTACCTGCAAATCTTGATACTTCCATCTTTAGCTTTTATTTTGGCTCGATGATGACAACGTATGTTGAACTGTTCTGGTCTATTACATTATACCAGATATCTCTAAGTATTGGTCTCTGATGGCTGTAGTCAAAGCATGGCTAATGTAGGGCAATTTGCCACATATGTAGGTCACAAAACTGATTTATATCAGCTGACGGTGTCACAATGTTTTAGTGCAGGCATCGTGTTCAGCCTGTTGAATTTCTCTCAAAGCCTGAGTGTCCGTTATGTAAACAGAGTAGAAAGAGTCAATTTTTATGTGAATGCACTGCCGGCCCACAGTTTCGAAGGGTGAAATTTTTTTATTAGGCCCTTAAAGTTCTGTTTTTCACAAGACTGTTTTAGAAAGGCGAGTAAGTGCCTCACTAGAGGGCGTTACCCTGGTGTGATGACAAGTTGAAGACACAAATCCTCCGGATGACTAATGAATGTGTGCCAACCTGACATTGTGTAATTTGTAACAACTGGTAATTTATTGGGTAAAATGGTATCAAAGGCGTTGGAACAAAATAAACATGAGCTCTTCATTTTCTTTTGCCACATATGAAGGTCACAAAACTGTGGAGCAATAAAGTCTATTTTCACTTTTTTTTTGCATAAAATATTCAATAAATAAAAAATTTGATAGTCTTGCAGAATGTTGCTTATCACAAGATGAATCCACAATTTTGTGGACAATTGTTAATGAAACATGGTTAATACATCACTCCATGAATTCTTAAAACTAGAAGCAGTTTCTTAAGTTTTTAACGTTATAATTTTCTAATTTGTTTTTCTTTAATATATGTTTGTTTATGGTAAACTATATTTATGGAGTTTTAAAGATTGAAACGACCCAAAGTATTTTTTGGATTAAAAATGAGTTTATTTCATGAACTCTGGTCATCACCATTTAAAATGTTTTCATTTCCTTGTGAGCTCCAGTTAATCTATCTCTCGTGTTGCAGGTGGTGTGCCGCGCGTGGTGAAGGTGGCGCCGGCGTGCGCCATCATGATCAGCACCTACGAGTACGGGAAGCGCTTCTTCCACTGCCGCAACACCGCACGGGCTGATCCTACCAGGCAACAGTGAAACAATGTATGGAATGGAGACAAATATATGGTTTTTTTTTAAACTGCTGGTTCTGATACTTATTGTCTTTTGGTCTATTAAAAGTTAGAAGAATTGAAAATGATCCTTCTTAAATCGGGAAAACAAAGAGCTATACTTAGTTCATAATGGATCATTTTTTTTATATTCTATTGAAACACAAGTTAAAAATAGGTATAACGTTACAAAAATAGCGTTATAAAATCCCAACGTCCTGCAATACAACTTTTAGAATGACTGTTTGGAATGACACTGATAATGTCCCTAAATTATCCCATTTATATTCATATTATATTGCGAATTTAAATCGTAAAACCTACTATAGTTAAATTCATTTTATAAAAAAAAGTATTGTTTTCATATTTTACCAAGAGTTAGCTTTTTTTATACCTGGGCAACACTGGTTTAATTTAGCGATATAATACAATTAAAATGTTAAATAATCATAATTAAAAATGCTTTTTTATTTATTACAAATGAATGAATATCAAGCAATGACTGAATTTTGAATTCTTATATAAATAGGCTTGAAAAAGTATTTTTGTTCAGCTTCTCAAACACCTTAACCATTTATAAAACCTTTTTTATTGAAATTCAAAGTGGTATTAAAGTGAAGCTTTGCTAAAAAAACACAAAAATACCACACAATTTGTGCATTTAAAAATACTTTAGGTCCTGGCCCATTTTATAAATGCCCACCCCAATGGGGTTTTACCTGGCCCACATCACGAATGGGAGCTAGCAAAATTCACATCTCTGACCACAGTTCCAATTCCTCCTGATCTTTATATATGAAGTGCACTTGTGAAAAGTTTTTCACCCATCTGCAGATTATCTGGTATTTACTTCTCCTGGGATCAAAAGCATTTATGATTCATACTTGCCGTACGGTTTGGCCGGACAGTGCACGGATTTTCAGTGTATTGTAAGATTATACGGACAATGGCGAAATAGTACAGGTTTTTTTTTAAAGAAATATTTATTTTTTTATTTAAAAAAAACATGTTTAATTTTTTTAAAAAAAGGAATTTTTTTTTCGACAAAGAGGATCCGATCCTTTTGTGGGTCCGTTCTAATGAACCCATTCACTCTGGACCGACCCATTACTAGCGCTCTCGGAATGAGTTTGTACTTTCTTTCAACGTAGCAGATCCAAACCATCGTTTCCTTTGTGGATCCGTTCACTCCGGACCGACTCATGCGATAGCGCACTTGGAATTGAGTTTGTTATGGTTTCGTTTGTAAACATACTAAAAATGGTAGACGTTAGAGTGAATTCCGCGTTCGTTTATGTTATCGTATTATTTTAAAGATGTGCGCGTCAGGAAGTCAGAAAACTAAACAGTATGATAAAGTTTTTTTGGATTCTTACACAAAACAAATTTCATGCATCGGAAGTTCTCGGAAAGGACACAATTTCGCTGTTTGTGCGAATGATGAAAAATTGCTCATGGTGGATGAAGTGACATTAAAAATCACATCGACTCTTAGTAACAAACTGATTTTGCTAAAAGTGTTGAAAAAAGATCCAAAATTGTATTTATTTTTAGTTGCGGTGAAAACGATAGGTTATGCTGTCTATATTGACAATAGCACATAGCAATTCAGAGTGTGAGCGGATCTTTAGTAGTGTTAAAAAAACAAGGATAAGTTCCGTAACTTATTGTCACATGAAAAATTTTAATACATTTTAATTACCAAAAGCAAACAGAAAGGGTTTTGTTTTGAACAGAAGTTTGACGAATTCTTGAAAAAAGCTAAATCAGCCACTTACAATTCTTTGAACCCCAATAAGACAGACTAAAAAATTTAATGTATACATTATTCTTTTAAGTGAATTTATTTCTAACCTTTAATGAAAGTTTAGAAAATGCATGTTTTACAAAAAAATAGCTGAAATATCATGCTAAAATTGTAATAAAATGTTATAAATACCAAAAATTTTCTGGTTCAAAGGGGCCGTCGCTCTTTCGAACCCCCTAATTGAAATTGTAAGGTTTTCAAAATCTCAATGTTGGCAAGTATGATTGATTAAATTTATCCTCAAGCCATAATACATCCAGTATTTCAATTTTAAACACTTTTAATATGAAACTGGTTTATAAATTAGTAGTAGAGTGAAGCTTCTACAACAGACCACCTCTATTAAGCAACCACCTCTGCAATTTCTCAAGGCACCGATTTTTTCCTGCTTAATGTTAAAAATACCTCTCGAACGGACCAGACTATACCTCCGGTTACGACCAGATTCAAAGTCTCATCCGGGGGTCACATTTCCAAAAAGTAAATCTTGCTTTCCCGCGGTACATTGTTTGCTCTTTTCGTCCTTTGAATTACCTTGATCCATATTAGCGGGCGGAAGAGTTCACCAGCCTGAATAGTTGGGACAAATTCACCCCCCCCCTTTGGTGTTAAAAGGGTCGCTTCGAAAGACCCTTCTACGAGTTGTCAATAGGAAGCTTCTTTCACTTTAAGTTAACAATTGCAAGGTAGGGCCATCCATTATGTACTTTGACATCCCTAGTCAAAGTAACGCTTGGACACGCCCTTCCAAAAACAAATCGCTAGGGTTGTCAGTTGTCACACAAGTAAAGGGCTATCGCCAATGCAAGGAGTTTAAATAACTCACAGAATGGAGGAACATCAGTGAATGTTAAATTTGCGAAACACGAAAGACGTTTTAATAAATTCTTTTTTTCAGAACTTAAAAACAAATTGAAATATGAGGTAATTTCCGAAAAATCGAAAAAAAAATTAACAAGTAGAAATTTCTTCTTATTTTAAAAGATTGTAACTTAAATGTGTATTGTAAAAAAATAGGACCTTGTTTTTGGATATAATTAAAATGATGAAAATAATACACTTTTCTTAATACCAAACCATTGTTTCTAAAATTGATTTGAACATTTAAGCAGCTCTGTGATGATACTTCTCAAATAGACCCTCAACAACCGATTTTCCTTAGAACGGTCGCTCCCGAGAAGTTTTACTGTAGTTCATCATTTTTTCAATACATTTATCATATGAGGTTGTTTGAGATGATGTATTCCTATATTTTCTCTCAAAAAGAGCGGGGTTTTTTCGTCTGCTGTTTTTCTACTTCAGATTTGTGCAATTTGGTTTCATTTCGATTAAATTTGAGGTATACAAAGCATTACCAAAGCGTCCATGTTGTTGGACAATTTTGGCTTAAATGATATTTTGTCTTATGCAGGGAAATAAAGTGAAATTGTGTTATAGCAATGTAACATGATTCACGAAAAGAGAAACGCTTTAGTTCGAGTGATAGAAAAGTTTGTACACAACATTCATTTCAGTAATGTAAGAAAATATTGCTTTGTTCAAAACAAATGTAATTCTAGAAAGACCAAGGAAAAAACAACACCTCTGTAACTGTTGCCACTCAAGATATGAAACATGCCCATTGTGGGGAAAATAAGAAATCTTCAACTATTGTTACTGTTTCCTTTCCAAAAATGAGCCATTTTTTTTAAACCTTAGTATATAATAACTTCTTAAATATAATAGCAAAACATGAAATACAAGTGATAAATAATTTTATTAATAAATTATAGTTCATTTTTATTTGGATTGCCTTCATCTGCTTTGCTTAATACAATATCTTTTAAATTGATGTCAGTATTTATGCGTGCAAAATCCATAAGGTACTCAGTTGTGAGTGCATTCAGCGTTGCGAACTGGGATGTCTTATGGGTTATTTTGGCAAACAGTGACGAGGGGTTGTGCTTAGACCCTTGGTGTTGAAATACTCGGGTGTAAATAAAATGTTACTAATGACCACAATTTTTCTAAATATATATTTATTTCTTCACACTTGCTCATCAAATATATCACAAAATAGTGACTAGTATCAGATTTCCCATTCACTTTCTTCCATACTTCAAAATTCCCAAAATTTATTTGTGTATTTTAATCATGTACAAGTTTGAAAATTAATGCCTTAAAATTTGTTTTTTTTTTTTTTATCTTGGGTATTTTTGATTACATTTTGAAACTATTGAAATCTTTGATATTTGATGATTGATTGATTGACTTTGATGATTGAATCTTTGATCGTAAAAAAACTTTGAAAATAGATATTCTTGTTAAGGTTTGCTAAAGATGATAGTTTTTTTTGTAATTTGTTTCATACTGAATTAAGAGCTTAAATGTTACATTCAGATAAGATATATACATGTTGTTTTTAAAAATAAGAGGCTTGGAAATTGCATACAAAATTCTAAATATTTTAACTATTAAGCATAAGTTTTTAAACTTGCAGTGCTACTCTTTTTTGAAAGACGAGAGTGGGAAACAAAAGGTTGAGTACAGCAACCTTTTAAAATGTGAAGCTTCAAATGGACTCTTTGTATCCAACACCATATCGGAATGAACCAATTCAATTACTATGGAACTTAAGCTTCTTTTAGATTGCATAAAAGAAAAGGATTTCAATTATACTAGAAGGTTGCTTGGTGCTTCATAAGTTATATTTAAAAAAAATCTATTAGTATAAAAGTTACTAATAGACTACTATGTGCATGATTTCCTTATCACTCTTGCTCAGATTTTTTCATTGAAGCTTGTTAATTTATAAACTTGCAGGGTGCAACTGTTTACCACAAAGATACTTTTTTTTAGTTGTGTGATAAAAATTAGGTTAAATAGTAATGGACGTTCCCACTAACACAGTATCACATAAACAGTATCTTAATAAAAATCAGGCATTTTATTATAATAAATTATTATTGAGAGCCCATGGCTTTGAGATAGTCACACAATCTTAACAGCTTCTTCATTGGAATTAGTTTGTTCTCCACTTGAGGGTGTTCACTCCCCCTCGTGGGGGACGGGGCTGCCCTCGAGGAGGAGCGTGTGCTGCATCCCCCTTCGGCGGTCCCCAGTGGAGAGGGCGCGGATGCAGGCGCTCCTCCCCCCCACCGCAAAGTGTGTCTCGCTCCCGCCCTCCACAAACTCACCCTGCAACAGACAGGCACTGCAATGGGAAAACTTACAGTAGATTGTTTTAGTAAACAATAATATTTTTATGAAACATGTGGTAATCATTCCTTCGGCAGTACCACACATTTAGGAGATAACAACACACAAATGTAGTTATTGTATTCCCTTAGAATAAATACTAAATTAAGCTAAAATATTTTTCAATTAAAAAAAACTCATTGAATGATTGATAATTTAAGAAATAAGTAATATTTTTGCTAAATAGTACTAAGATGTTATACTCGGAACTTTAACCATTTTAAAATGTAAATCATTTACCCAAATTAAATAAATCTTGTAGATCAATTAAAACAAAAACTAGCTTAATTGTGATAATCAGCAAATTTTTAAACTTGAAATTAAACAATAAATTGCAATTATATGTATGTAATGAAGATAAAAGTAAAACACAAAAATCCAAGATCAACAAATTGTGATTTGTCGTACCGTGTAAAGATTGGAAAACTTTAATGCCCAATATTTTACCAACAACAATATTTAAAAGTTAACTTAAAGACAAGCAAAATCTGAAATTTAAGAACTTTTCCTAAGCCAAAATGAATGCAAAATCTTCAGGTTTTTTTCAATTGAATCTTACAAATCCCCAAAAAAACTTTTCTATTGCAATTAGATAGTTTTTCAAGAAACAAAACTTTAAAAACAAAATTTCTAATATAAATTTCAGGAATTAAAAGGATTTATAGAAAAAAAAATGAAATTCAGGAAGTACAAAACCTGGGCTTGTTTCAGGTGACCCAGCTGTTTTTCGTTCTATATCGGCGTTCCAATTGGTGATCTATTCCCAAAGAATTTTCCATTGTTACCACTCAAGACCCGGCCGATGACATAATGAGGGTCTATGTTCAAATAAGCGCCCTTAAAACATTTTAATTATATTAGCTTACAATGGGTCGGGTACTTTCAGGTTAAAAAAATTTCAGGTCTTGAGTGGTGATAGAAATGCTGAAAGTGGAATTCTCCTTTGGCGAACCAATGTCACATGACCATCACCAATCGGAGCACTGATCTATGAAAATGCTGGAATAAACACTGAAAATAACTATGTCATCCGAAACAAGTCAATGATATACTCTTCGTATAATTTGCTATTTCAGCAATCTGGGAGAGCAGAAGGTGAATTCTGCTCTGCATCTAACAGACATTTAACAATAACCTCCTAAAAACCATTTCAATGTTATGCTTATTATTATAATGAAACAAAAGTTTAGATAATTTTCAAGTTTATAACTTCTCTTAAAAAAAATCAAAAAGTCCCGATACGAGATTATATTTTGAAATGAAAGGATTTTTAAGTTTCAGCTCGTCAATAATTTACCCAATTCCAGAATTATTTCATAAAACTTATTTTCAAATCTAAAAAGAATCCAAAAGTCTGGATTTGGGTTGTTTCCGTAGTATAGAAGTCCGGTGATGTTCTACTTGTCTTGACTCTAGTGCTCAGATGGGTGCAAACGTTTTTCAAGAGCAGGAAATTAAAACCTTTATTATCAAGTGAAAAATTAAAATGGACAAGAATAGCAGAGTCGTTGACGATATTAATTTTTTATGCAACATGGCTGCTTTATTGGCGGTTAAGTTTTGCAGACTCGGCACATTCTCCAGAACCGAGAGCCATTTTTTGTGGCACCATCTAGCCCAGGGGTTCCCAACCGGTGGTACGCGTACCACTGGTGGTACGCGGGAACATTTCAGGTGGTACGCGTTAGTGATGTGAACAAAATGATGCTATTGATAGCTTCTGTACGCTTGAGCAGTAAGCACACAAACATATTAATCATTATTAATAAACATTAACATTGAGAAACCTTTAATTAATCTGGATTGGATGTAAAAGTTAGTACCCTTTGAACTTCACCGGTAAGCTCTGCTATTTTTAATGCCATTTGTTACGAGTTACTTGTGTGAGAGTGGGTTTTCTGATCTCTTGTATATAAAAAATAAACATAGATGCAGAATAAATGTTGAAGAGGACTTAAGAGTGAGGATAAGTTAAATTACTCCTGATATTGATATTTTAATCGCATGAAAACAATAACAAGTTTGGCCCCTAAAGACTATAAAAGTATATTTTGTATGATGATTCATGGTTCGGTGGTACGCCAAAATTTCTCAAAAAGTCAAGTGGTACGCAGGTGCAAAAAGGTTGGGAACCTCTGATCTAGCCGACTCTCACTACCAATTTTGACACTCTGATCATAACGAATATTAACTCTCTGTGGATGTTAAAGTATGCCAAATGGGTACTTAAGGGATCTTTTGCATGCTACATAATTATATGACATGCATACCAACGACTTTCCCATCCTGAAAATCTGACGACTCAGCTCGAACACTCAAACTTGGGCTTACAAGGCGGACAACTAATAACTGTCGGCCAATATTATATATTAGTACATAAAATTTTAATACAGGGTGGTAACAGAACCTGGAAATCAAGGAATTCTCAGGGAACTTTTTAATTCTGGAAATATCAGGGAATTCTCAGGGTACTTTTCAAATTTCGCAAAATATCAGGGAAATTTTTCATTATGAATTACTTAAGAGGAATCGGATGGTTCTATCTCGCCCATGTTAATTTTCCTAACTTTAGGAACATTTTTCTCTGGAACTGTATGAGATATCATTATGAACTTTTATATTTTGTTCCTTACATATAGCAGCCCTTTGATTTAAACTGAGGATATTTCATAGTATGGAATTTTTTCTAACGTTCTGATAATCAGCACCGCTTTGGATAATTGGAGTTCTACTGTAGCTATTAATGACTGTTTAGAAACTATCATGATATTATGTGTTTAGCATTGCGAAATGTTTTGATTTGATTCAATTTTGTAATAAATAGTGCACACTTTTCCCCCTATACTCAGCTTAATTTTGAAGCATATAGGCTTTAAGGGCTTTAAAATAAGGTTTTTCATTAAAAACTTTTCAAGGAGTGTACGAAGTATGTTATAATGCTATTCTCTGATCAAGTGGTTCCTCTGAACTTTTTCTTATTTCTGGAAAAGTTAGGTAGGCTGATCCATAATTCGGAAAGTCTTCCCGCGATGTCTGGATTAAAGTTTCTTTACTGAATTGAATAGTGTGTATGTATATTTTCTAGGTTATTGTAAAATCGTGGAATTTTTTGTGAAAGTATCAGGGAAATCATGGAAATATCAGGGAACTATTTTTCAAGGATTTTGTCACCACCCTATAATAAGTAGCTAAACAAAATAACATATTTAAAGTTTTTTTTAGTTACAGTAGTATGTATGTTCCATTAGAAAATTGCAATATTTCTGAATTACTTGGTTATGCTAGCATAATCATATAGTGCAAGATATTCTCCTTATTTCACTAATAAGTAAATTGAAGGACTACATTTTGTCGTTGTTCAGGAAAAGGATGCGAGGTACTTACAGCCGTCTCTACCTTTTCTCCATTGATCCACACGTCCAATGTGTCTTTTTCTGGAAAATAATTGCAAATTAGAAACCTTGATTACTAGTATTTATATCCCATAAGCAAAATATAAAACTATTAAATTAATCTTGTATTATAAATAAGTACTTTTGTGGTGGTACAAACGATTACAATAAATGCTTTTTTTTTCACTTTTCTTAGTGTATGAACTTTTAAGTAACAACCAAGGTGTGCTTTTTTAGGAATAAATGGTTGATCAAATTCTATATATTAATTACATTAACTTGTAAAACTAAAAAATTAGTGATTATTGATATTCGACATTACAAGCATCACATTACAAAAAGTAAAGAAAAATATGTTAATTTGACCTTGATATATTTAGTGGTTCTACTAAATCTAAATCAAACTGTAAATACCTTTTTAAAAATTAGTCTTGTAGAATAGTTAAAATTATTTATTTATTGCCCAGGTGCATAATACTTCCCAGTGTTCACATTTGTACGGTGATCATTTTTCTGAGCAAAAATAGTTGGCCCCCTCCACTAAAAAAATGTCGTAGTAGCAGTGTCTAACGAAGTTTTGACGCTGCAACATAAATATCTATCCAGAGTTTTGTTTCTCAACCTTGACATAGAACATTCATTGGATTGCGATGGGGTGTTGAATTTGGAAATAAGTAAAATGAGGTGTTTGGAGACCCACGGACATCCGTTTGTCTCTTTTCGCGTCTGTTCTTAGCCACTGATGTTTGTGAAGACAGAAGGGTGTCTCACCCAGCACGATGCGCGTGGGCGTCCCGTCCAGCTGCAGGGCCCAGGTGCGCAGGATGCGGGAGGTGCGGCTGCGGTGCTTGGCGTGCGGCACCCCGTCCACGGACAGCGCATACTCGAACGAGAGGCCGGACGCGGGCAGAACCTGCACCACGCATCGCGACCCCCCCACGCGGAACGACTCCTGCCCTACCAGCTTGAACAGCCAATCGCGACGCAACACCTCCTGCAAGACACACGGACACTTTTGTTATCCGACAGGATGGATAGACATGGAAACCTCTCTTGACCATTGGGAAATACATAGATATATATTTTTTTTAATTCAAATACATTATTTTTGGAGGAGGATTCATGTCAGCAAACGTCCATAAGATACAATGAGCATGGCGTTGAATGTGAAAATGAGAATGTGTTAGTTATAAATATAATTTCAAAAGTGTCCATCAGGTCCCTGGTAGGAAGCCCAGTGGACACGGTTGCAAGAGACCGACCTTCCCGTCGACGCGCACCACCCTGCGGCCGGAGGTGGTGCCGTGCTCGAACTCCACCAGGTGGCGCTGCCCGCCCAGCTCCAGCTCCCACACGCCCACCACCTGCGACGACATCCCCTAGAGGAGCAAACAGAGGAGTGTCAAGCACATTGCAATGAAAACATCATGGGAGTTCAAGAAGTGCCCACGAAATGGAAACCCTTTACGCACGGAATGAGTCTCTCTAAGGAGGCAGACACGGAGGGATCGTCCTCCAGGACGGAAAGCATTTTCACTAGACAGTGATTGGTTTGGCGTGTCACGTGGGCACACCAATCCAATCCCTGATGCATGAAAAGGTCTTGGAAGAAGAGTGGCAGTGTGTGCAGTGCTTAAAAGACCCTCGCTTCATCTGAAATAAAATTCATTTCAGTTCCCTTTACTAGGAACTAAATAGGCACTGACATCAATATGATTGCAGAAAAACTTTAAATACAATATAAACAATATTTCGCAATATACATACACAGATTTCTTGCTAAATAAATAACCTGTGTATGTGTACCTCTCTCAAGTTCAAATTAAACACCTTCTCACTGCTGAAATTAACAAAAAAATTAATTTCATGAAACACTTTGTATTCGCATGTCTTTCTTTTCGTAGGGTAACTTGGTTGAATGGGAGGGCGTACCCAGGATCTGATTTAGGGAGGGGCAGGTAACACTAGGGGCCCCTATTTTCTTAATTTTGGATGGGCCCCTGTAGGGAATTTTTCTTTGACATCCCCCCCCCCCCCCTCCTTGTTAACTCATATAAGGGCGTCCATAACACACGTTGGACGTTTGATACCCGGATAACTTAAAAACACATACTAATCGACGTCATGTACCCCAAACTTGGGTATTCTAAACGACAGCTGTGTCATCTCATGGTGGTGGGAAAGTATTTATAAAAAATCACATACGATGCACATTTTGTCTACTTTTCTTTTGTTAAATGTGAAAATACTTTGAACAAGTATCCTTTGGTCCGACTTTAAACTAATAAAGAAAACAGAAATAAACAAGCGTCAATCGAATCTATATTAAAGAACGGGTCTTTTTTCCCCTAACACTTTTAAGTATGGTTCGGAAAGCCAAGGGGGAGGATTGCTTAAAATTAGTGTGCTATTTCAAAGTGCACTTATTAATTAATTGAATCAAATTTTCCAGAAATAAATTGTATTACATTTTTTTAAAAAAATGCTAAATGGGAAAATTGAAAAGTAAACGGAAATTTAACTCTAGTTGTAATGAACAAGAAGAAGCAGGCAAGAATCTTGTATTCGAATATGAATACATTCGCAGTCGAGTTGGAGTGACAATTTATAGTGTGTAGAATGGGCGGACCAATCTGTAAAGAGGGTTTTTAAATATGTTAAAAATTCTTTTTCTTGAAGAACCACTAATTTATCAAAGCCACCAAGTTTGGTAGAAAATACTTGTGCGTAAGATAAACAAAAATAACATGATTTATCTTTTGTGCACATTTCTTGTAAATTATATTTATTTTTACTATACAAATATTTAGAACTATAAAAAAAAAATCGATTTTAAGCACTCAATTTGTTTTGCCAGTTTATTTGCAAATGCTGCAACCAGCCTATGCGTTCTCTCAAAGGGGCCTGTATTAATTATTGTGGCTTTAAAAGGGGACCTATACTAACAATACTTGGGGTCTGCCCAACTGCGAATTCGGGGCCTCCTGCAAATTATTCAAAAATCAACGCATTCAATTTCTCTAATTATATTTAAAGTGCTCAAAGAAATGCAATATTTCAACGATCTTGAACACAAGTAAAATTTTTTAAACAAATATTTGTTTTCACAATTCATTAGTTTCTTTCATTTCTAAAGACCATAAAATCTTTTATCTTAATGTTGAGAAGCTAAATTTTGTCAGAAAATTTTTCTTGATTTTGAACGAAATTTGGAGCCCCTTTCATATACAATATATAAGGGCCCGAGCACCGCAATTGAAGACAGGGCTTCCTCTTTAAAGCTTGAAGGGGGGCCCCAAATCAACCCTTAAATAAATCTGTGCTATCACCTATTGTTTTACCATATTGGATTAAGAATATAACAATGGTTATAGCAATTTGATACAACAACAATTACGTTGTCTTGGTTAATGTATGGTAAATTTAACCATTAATTTGACACAAGTTGGTTGCCCAATATAAGTTTATTGGCCTATTAGTTGACCATGTATTAGACAGACACTGCGTTCAGGGGGCCCCCCAAATCCAGGGCAAGCATCACTTGCATAAAAGTCTTGATCGCGTCCTGGGGCCTCCAAAGGCAGTTGGTCCATTTGAGATCTTATTCTGCCCAATTTGAACAAAATACCTAAACTCCTTTTACATTTAATAATATACATTAATATGAGGTTTCAGAGGAAAGTAGGCCCAATTTGAAAAATATGTAGGCCCCTTTATATATAATATATTGGGCCCACACACACAGAGGCCAAGTGAGAACCAATCAGGAACATGGGCCTCAATTTGAACAACATTTGTGTAGGCCCCTTTAATATAATATATATTATATAAAGGGGGCTCTAGAGGCAAAGTGGGCCCGATTGCGAACAAATGGACTCGATTTATTTTTTAAAAAATTACCTCCCCTTTCACATAATATATACAGGGGCCCCCATAGGACAAGCGGGTCTCTGGGCCCACTTCGCCCTTTCTAGGGAGGGGCAGCTGCCCCCCTCTGCCTAATGGTGGGTACGCCAATGGGAGAGCGCCAAATGAAGCACTCTTATATACTTTTGAAGTAGAGCAACCCTTTGAGGCTCATTTTCATACACACAGATCCAAGCACATCTCTAATTCAAATTTATATAGCAAATTTCATTAGCAATTTTATTTTTCAAAAATGAGCAAAATATTGAAAGAATAAATTTAAAACATACTTTAGAAAGCAAGAAAACCACCTTTTTTTAATTGGTGTCAGTGTGAAAAACTTTTTTTTTAAAAAAAAGTGCAAAGATTGTGAGAAAAAAGAAAAGTGCACTTATTTTAATGGCTAAATTTAATTTTTTTAAAACAATAAATTTAGATCTAATTCGGATCTGTTGTTAAAAAAAACAATAAACAACTGCAAACTAAATCATTTACCTTTTTATTTACTTGCAGCAAAAATAATTTCTTCAAACCACAGACACTAGATGTTATTTCAACATTTCCAGAAAATAAAGGGGGTCGCCATGGAAACGGTAAAAATATTTTTTTTGGAAACGTACTTTCAAACAAGAGGGTAAAACATTAGCCATTAATGTTGTAAAAGCAAAGCAGAATAATGAAAAAAAGTTCGTAAAACTTCTTTTGTCTTTAAAAAAAAAATTAAAAAATGTCTTTGTTTATAGTATAGTAGCAAAAAAGGGGAAAGATATTAATTAGATTTACATCATTTACAAGCGCATTCAAATTCAAAAACGATTTTCAAACCCGTCAGAGGGCGCTAATCACGAAAGCCTACTATACTATACGGTTAAAAACACTGCCAAACACAACTGCGCATGAACCCATGAACGAGATAGCGCAGTTCAACTATGGGCGTCTTACGATCGAAATGCGCGTGCTCGCGTAAATGCAGTTGCTGTTAATTGCAATTACAATCACAAAGTTTATAATTAAAAATTGACATACAAACAGCCACAAGATTGATCAACCCATTACAACCTTTCAACTTCAATTAAAATTTGAAGCGATAAACAACGCCAACCTGGCACTCATGAGGCACAGGCTATTATTGGCTTGTTGTACGTGACGTTTTCATTTATGGATTTCATTGGCAGTTTGTGTGAATGGTGGTATGACTACTCACTGCCACTCAAGAAATAAAACTTGCTTAGACTAAGATTTGTTCAACAGCGCCCTCTAACAAGGGTTTTTTGGAACCAGTTTTCAAAAAGGCGCATGCGCAGTACACTACTCCATTTGTGAGCTCTTGACACGACTGTGACTGTGAGCATGCGCGTGGTCTTTGCACTCCTCTCCTTTGCCAAGGGCGCCAAGTCGACGCCGCCTACGCGACGCACAGTGTGGTAACCCTTGTGAACAGCAGAGGCAGAGACGACAGCCGTGGGAGTGATTGTTGTTGTTGTGTGGATCGAAACGCGTCACAACAACAAAACAACTGGATCTATTAAAACAATAGGCACTGACCCCCGTGTTCGACCCCTGTTCCTTGTAGCCGAGAGTGTGTCCCTCCGAGCCATGTGGACCGTGGACGCGGGATGACGACGAGGCGGCCGCGATGTCGTCGATTCTTGCGCTGCTCGCCCTGCTGCTGCAGCTGCGAGAGGGCTGCGGCTGCCCCGCCAGCTGCTCCTGCCTCGGCGCCCTGGTGGACTGCGCCCGGAGGGGCCTTGGGCACGTGCCCCACGACCTGCCCCCGTGGACCGAGATCCTGTGAGTACCCTTCCCTCTCTTCTTGAAAACGATCGGGGACGCCCTTCCCCTACCAAAGCCATGGAGAGAAAGATCTATGCCTATATGTACAATAACATGAAAGGCCCCTATGTCCATCACAGGGAAATGCGTAGAAAAGATTCCTTCTGTCTAGCGTATTCTGTGTTTCCCTTTCAAATTTACTAATGCCCCCCATGGTTGTGTCCAAGTTTTGTCATTGTTTGTGCCCTCTTATGTCGGGTCACCCAAAACAAGAGGATTTGTAGAAAATGGGACCCTCCATTCGTTGCCGTGCCCAGTGTTTACATTTCTCCTGTCCGATGTCTCTTTCGTTGAAGGCCAGTCGTTGACTCCTGAGACAAGAGTTTCAAGATAAAATCCATGGCATTCTTCTTTTTGATTTGTTAATTCTTCCCAGAATTAACAAAAGAAGAATGCCATGGATGTTTTGTGAGCAGAGTGATGTTTTGTTCCAGTGAGGGTGGCACTGCATTCTAGTAGGGGGTTTCCAAAAGGGGGGAATTGGTATTGAATTGTTCATAATATTCTTCTTGCTTTTTATTCAGTGTCACGTTGTTGTATTCACTCCAACACTAAAAGCATCCAAACACTTCATGTACGTTCTAAGGTCTGGTAAATATGGATTTGGCCCTTGTGCTGACATTCCAGGCACTTCTGGGTACCTAAAAGTGCGGTGGGACTACTACACTACCCTAGTCTCGCCTAAGTTGGAGTTTGATGATGTCGCTCATTTTTGAAACGGTATTCGGAATAGTCTTATTTTTTTACGTTTAGCCCTGTATGAAACCCTTCCATTTTACAGAAAGTTGGTAACCAAAGGACAAGTGTGGTGTTGCCTATAACATCAATTTGTGGCAAGAATCAGGCTAGGTGTCATTCAAAATTTCATTTAATAGTATCTGTTTAAAGAGTTAAATATACATTCAAATAGTATTAAAAAAAAATTATCAATTTAATATCAGTGTCCACCCCATTTGACTTGTTTCAGATAATGTTTTCCTTCCAGCTTTCATTTCTGCACTCGCTACGATGGTGCTCTGTTCCCAGGTGACATTGATTCACCAATCAAGGTTCAAGAATTAATTTTCATTCGTCATTTTTGTTTCTACTCAAGACCCGAAACTCGCCTATTTCCTATTGGAAGTTTTCACTCATAAAATCATTTAATTTTTAATCGAGTAGTATATGTAACAAGATGTTCTTAAAGAACTAAAATAGACTACTTTCCTGTTACTTAAATACTTACTGAAATTCTAATCGGGAAACAACTAGGTTCTTAACAGTAAATATCATCAACAACCGTTTCTACACTAGATTTATACACATTAGGAAAAAAAAATCGCTAAGCACAGCATCCAGCTATAACATAAACTTCTAAAAGCCAAAATCGACTATTTTCCTTAATATTCTTTCGCAAATTAACTTAATATTATTTATCGTCTGCTCGATTTATTTGTAGTTCAAAGAATAATTAAATATTTATTAATAACAAAAGTAATGAAACTACTCCAAACTGCATTAAAAAAATACGAAATGTAAATTAAAGCTAAGCATAATTGTATGCAAAAAATATGCCTTGCCGCTTTCTTGGTAAACAATAAATGAACAATGAAAGAATCACATTGTGCTACATTTTATGACGTCATTCCAAACTGATTCATGAAAAATTATTTTGCTTCAAATATTTTTAAATAAAGTTTCTCATGCCATTGTTGATTTGGCAACAGTGATTTAAATGACTCAAAATTGAATTCCAATGCTAATTCAATGGGAAATTCACCGACAGATAGTAAATTTATGTCCATCCGGACGTACAGACAAGCGGACAAAAAGTATGAAAGTTGGGTATCTGAGGTCATAGCTTTCTAACAAAAAAAGAATTTTTAAGATCAGATGTATAGAACCGATTTTGGAAGGGGGGTACGGACATACAGACATCGACAGCATGTCAATACCTACTTTTTCATTTTTTTAATTCTTTCGAATTAAAAAAATGTAGGCTAAAAATTACTTATCACCAGTGTATCACTTTGTCATTTATACAAATGACATTCTAAATTCATTATTTGCTTTAAAAAAAAAAGACAATTTCATATATGTTGATTACCTTTTATGGGGGGGGGAAGGGTGATTTTCAGTAAGATTTATGTTGTTTGATTTAAGATTCATGTTTGAAATATATTTTATGGTTGCCTTAAAGTTGTTGTATGGTTTGTTTGATAATTCATAATTGCAAAACTGGGATTTGCTAATAATTGTTCAATTTTTTTAAAAACAAACTTGGATTGTTGATAAAATATCTGCTTCCTTTTTTATTGCAAGCAATTTTATCTGAATATATTCTTGGAACTGCAAATGTAAAAAAAAGAACTATTTGTCAAAGAAAATAAATTGAAAGAGTAAATGTTGGTGTTTTCAAACCATTTACTGACTTGACAGTTAATATTAAAATTCTGTGGACTTTTTTTCCTACTGAAGAAAGTATTGAATGAAAGCATTTCTGACCAACAGAAATATTACTGTTAACCTTTTGATGTTTTGAATAAATTAGGTGCTCTATTAAAGTCGTAGACTGTACAAGAAATTAATTTTAAGAATTAAAAACTATTCTTTTCTCCATAGTGGCATCCCCATTATGACCTTTTATAGTCCCAATTACTTATCGTAGTGGGATTTCAGTAAAACTCCAATAGAGGTTCATTGTTGATGAAATTTTTTGTAGAAAATGCTTGCTTATTTATATATATCGGACTGATTCCAACACAGTGCTTTGTCAAAATTGAAAGAAAACTGTCCTCCTTTATGAACTATTTCAAAATAAAATTCTTATAAGATCAATGTCAAAAATAAGTCATACTCAATGGATACACAATAGAGTAGGCCGAAAAAACACTTTTTCGGAAATGTTTAGGGGATAAAAAGGTGCCGTCTCAAACTGACGTATGTAAAATGTTTATTGCATTCAGGTAAGTTTTTTTTGCCTCCGAATTGGATTTGAAATTCTGAAAATTAGTCAAAATAGGCACAGTATTAAAAAAAATTGCTGAAAATCAAATATTTCATTAATTGAATTGCAATAATACTAAATTGATATATCTTTATGAAAACCATATTTCTGCAAAATTTTAGAATCTTAGGTTGATAACTTCTATCTTGAAGGGGCATAATTTTTAATAATTGGGCTGTTAAAAAATTTGTACCAAGCGACACAAAACATTCGTAATTGATAAGAAAAGAAATTATTTGAGGGCACCTTTATTTTGAAAGAAGGGCCAATTTTTCACATAAGTACTCAATAATGGAACTCCTTATTATCCCCTGTTTGGTAGTTGTGCTCCGCCCACAAAGGCTCTTTTTTTAAAAATTGTTTCCTAATTCTTTGTAAATAATTACAAACTGCACTGCCTCAACATTCATCTATGAACAAGAAGCCGTCAAGTGAGTAGCAGGGTCACAGAAAGCATTGTTTAAAAAAGTCATCTTTGCAATAATCCGGGATTGTATCATTTAATGCTCACAATTTATATTTTTCAACATTTGCATATACTACTTAAAATAAGAATGAAGCAGTGAAGAAGATAGATTAAGCATTCTGCTTCAAAGCATTATCCTGACTGAAATTCATTAAAACAAACTGGCTTCTTTCAGATAAAGTGATGTAATATTCTATGTGGTGTTGTCATCATTTCCAGTGAAGATACCTGGCCACCTAAAACGTTTACCTTACCGTCCATAAAAATACAGTTTGCAAGTCTGGTCCCTCAAACAAAGCTCAAAAACCTGCTTTCCTGGTTGCTTGTGCAAGATGTTTTACATAAACCCTTTCTTTATAATTGTAGATCCAAATTCAAAATATTCTTGTTAACATAAATTTAATTACTGTATTGATTGTTAAACGAAGGCTCCCTGGACGCTCCGCGGCCCACTCAACGACCCTGTTTTTTGGATGAATATTTTCTTCCACTGCAATTACTATTAATACTACAGTGAAGTTAGGTTCTAATATTTATGCTGTTGTACTTATTCAGAAAGAGTTGGGTAATGTTAAAACAGGGTCGTTTGGAGATGGAGCATGGCCACTAAACTGGAAGTAACAAGGTGAAATATATATGCAATTATATTAATTAGCTATACGTAAAATATTGCTAGAGGTGTTGTTTTCGAAAAGAAATTAAAATATGATCACACCCTTATCAAATACTAACATTTTATGACTTTGGTTCATCGTTGAAAATTGCAGCATTTATAGCTCAATTTTTACAAATCACGACCTGTCAAGATAATAGAAGGTGTCAACCTAAATTTCTAAAATTTTGCAGAGGTATTCTTTTCTTAGAGATTTATTGAATTGCAATAATGCAAAATCGATATATGAAAATTTTGTTTTTCGCTAATTTTTTTAATGTTATTCCTATTTTGACTAATTTTTATAATTCCAAATACAATTCGGAGGCAAAAAGACTTATATGAATGCAGTAAAATTTTACATTCGTCAGTTTGAGACCATTTGACACCTTTTTAAGATCTCTGTGCCCCTAAACTTTTGCGAAAAAGTGTTTTTTCGGCCCACCCTAATACACAATGAGTTCCCGTGATGGTACCAAAGAGTAATCCGATTACCCTTCCCCTAGTAATGGGATCAAATTCATAAATAGGTCAAATACTTGGGGGTCCTTACGGGTTGGTAATTTTCATATCTTACTATTTGATGTCTAAGGAGTCCGAAATATTTTGATATATTTTCTGGACCTCATTGCAATTCCTAACCATGAGATGTGTATTGATTGCATTGTGTGCTTGGCAGGGACCTGCAACGGAACGAGATCGAAGCTGCGAACGCGTCCTCCTTCCGCGGCCTGGAGAGCCTGGCTGAGCTGTGAGTACATTTCTATTGAATTGCATGTTCCTCATCTGAGATACCATATCACAGAAAATTAGGCGAGCACCATTCTTATCTGTTCTTGTGGGTAGTAAAACTTTTTAAATATATGTTTCGACTTACACCCATTTTCTAATACATCAGCAATACAAAGCTGTTAAAATGTTAATGACTGGCAGTATCCGTTTAAAACACCTACAAACCTATGTACGTAGTATTTATAAAATAATTATCATTGCAGTTAATATTTTTTTAAGCTATAAAATGCTGATAGATTGCTTGCGCTTTTTAGAATAAGTAAAATTTTTTGCGGGTTTAATTTCAAGCAATCCTTTGTGAACCATCTTGCGTGATATATATTTTTTTTAAAAAATTCTATGAACTACTAATAAAAGGTTTAAAATAAGTTTTGTTCAAATCTACACAAATTCACTGTTTTAATGAGAGACAATGAGAAAAACTCATTTTATTGTAAATTTATTGAAGCTCTATTGTTTTTTTATTTTAATACAATAAAGAAAAAAAATTTAAAGGATAGATACAATGTCTTGTGTTTGCAATGTACATAGATGCGTAAATTTGTCCAAAAGATGCATGTTTTAGATGCATAAATATTATTTAAATACTATCAAAGAACAATCTGGATATTTAATGAAATGTCATTTTTTTACTCTGTTTCCTAAGAGTTGCCCAGTAGACTTCAATTTAAAATGAAACGAAGGGTTAATAAAGCAAAAGGGATAAATGGGAAAAAAGAGATCCTGGCATCCTTAACAATAGGAAAGTTGCTTCAAAAAAACAGGTCTTCAAACATTAAAATGTATGTGTAACTGAAAGCATGTTGCTGAAACGAATCTTCCTAGAAACTAAGAAGCGTCAAATAGGAAGCGTCCATCTTGGAAGAACAACATCTCATAAAATTATTATTGCAAACTGAAACATATAAGCTAAAAAAAAAAGTTTTCTCTTGCACCTGAAAATATATAATAAAAAATAATATCTCAACTAATTTGTTGTGAATAATTTGATAAAATAATTTAAAAAATCAAGAAACTAAAATGAGCCGTTTCTGATTTTCAAAGAAATCTACCTTAAAATAAAACTTAAATTATATCCTAAAGATACTTGAAATGGGCCAATATTTGTGTGAAACTAAACTTCTGCTGATGACTATGAAAGTGAGCTTATCCTAAATGATTTCAAGACAGTTTACGGGCAGTTCTACCATAATTTTTAATTTCAAGTAAAAAAACTTTTTCGAAAAAAAAAGTTACTTAAATGTGTGTAAAAATGCTTATAAGGGTTCTATAATTACGAAAACAAGTTTACCAAGTCGGTTTTTCATCCCTAGATCATGGGGACAGTATGTTTTCCGGTCTTTTTCGTGTTAAAACTAACTGTTTAACGAAAATGGATTTTTTACTCATTTAAAAGATGAAAAAATTCTAATTCTCTAGCAAAAATTAACCTTAAAAGGAAGGAAAGTAATACATCATTTGAATAAGTTTTTTGAACTTTTGGTCAAGTCTTGCGAAAAAATGCGGCTACTAACTGAAATGTGAGCAATCCAGTTTTTGTAATGGAAGAATTGCTCCATCCAGTACCTCTCTTCTTTACTTCAGCAATGAGGCCAGTGGAAGTACCAAAACACAGGGAAAGAGAGGAGAAATCCTTTTTATAAATATCAAAAGCCAAAATTTTATAGATTGAATTTGTTAAGAAATGGTATTAGTTCAATTCAAATGAATGTCATTTTTAGCTCAAAATGTGTTAGTTTGAGCACTAAACTAAAAATTTGACATTCGGGACTGGGGCTGGTAAGGAATTTTTGGCAATGTTTTGTGGCCTAAATTTTTCTTTTGCTTTGTTATACCATTTGATAATTATTTGAGGACCAGTCTGTTAGTATAATAAGAAAAAATGAAACCGAAATATTAATTTTTTCGTAAGTTATGCACAAGGGACATAAAATTGAAAATTATGGTAGTTTCCCCTATGTTAAAAAATAAACTCAAGGTTAGTTCGAAATTTTTTGTTTTGAAAACAATATAAATTTTCCAAATTTGTATACTTTAACTGTATTGAGTTTTTTTTATTAAATATTCACCTTTTGGAAGAACGCCAGAATTGATATAAAACACATGTATGCAAGCTGAATATATATGTGTTCTTAATTTCTTTACTAATTTTTCTTCTTAAAATACTTTATAAACGTAATATAATAGTTTATGAATGTGCTCCAATAAATACTTTTGGCCATATTTTGCCTTACTGTGCAGCGATTCAAGCTTTGATTGCAGCGATTCAAGCTTTGATGCTGATTAAGAATGACGAAAAATTCGACGAAAATTTAATAACAATTCCACCACTCCAAAATTCAAAAGGAATGAAGACTTGAGGGAAAGTATATTTAATAATAAAAGCGAAACTTATCCTAACTTTGTTCGTTATTAAAATTGAACAAGTGCTTACAATTTTTTAAAAATCTATTATTTGTATTTTGACATACAATGGGCGGCCAATGTTCCGCTCTTTTAGATTCAGCACCCTCCAAAGCGTAAACACATAATCTCCATTTTGGACCCATCGCAATACTTTCATTACCTTATGTTTCATATTAGGGAAAATAGAATGTCTTGTGCTCAACAAACGGCCCTACTGTGATATCTATCACAGCATCCCAAACTATATCACAAAACTTGCTTCAATGGGCCTGTATATTTCACACCTTGAGTGGCACAGTAATGGAAATGAGGTCTTAATAAATATAGTGATTGGAGCTTACGGTATCAAGCCACCTATCACCAAATCCACCCATAAAAGCCAGGAATGGTCACATGAAACAAGCTAATTTATTTAATTTTAAATAAAGTTTCAATTCTTGAGTGATGACAGCAATTTAAAAGAATAAAAATAGGGTCTTGTAATGCGAATTAAATGGGCTTAAAATGAACAGTTTTTTTAATAATTGAAACAAATTTGTTTCTTTCATTTCTGCACTTGTGTTTGTAGTTTGGGCTTTGAAGGTGGGTTACAGAAGGACATAGCCTTTATAAAAGCTTCCACTTTTTTGCATTATAAACATAGTGTAACATATACGTGCAAATGCATCCAAACTAAATTGTGTTTAAAATATAGTACCTAATAAAGAGTTCACCTTAACTATTGACTATTTAACTAAAGTCTATTCCTAGAAGTAATTGATAGAAGGATTCAGCATTTTGTTATACAAATTGTTAAAAAGATTCTATGTATTAAATACTACTTTTTTACTACAGTGATAGAAAAAGGAGTATCAAAAATGATTTGTCATTTGTGTAGTGAAAGTATAAAAAGATGTTTAATATCCAATATTCCTTTAAAAAATTAATTTTTTTGGTAGCGCCTATGTTTATACTTTTTAATAAATTCATATTTCTTGTAATGGGATCAGATGAATCCAATAAACTATTGCCCCTTCTAAAATGAATTGTGTTCTTGTGTTAGATGCTTAAAATATATTTTGAATCATAAAAGTTTTAAAATGATACCACACATATCTAAGATATATGGGGTTTTTTTTAGTATTTAGTTTTACACACAATTAGAATTGTACCGCATTACCAAATTTGTTTGCTCTCCCGGCTAGAGACCTTCAAGACACAGATTGAAATGCCCTGACAAGGAGCTGGCATCTATATAATAATAAAAGAAAGTCTGTATGTCTGTGAATCGTAAAAGACCTACTTATACTGCCCTCAGAAATTCGAAATTTTTAAATAGATTCCCTTTAATACCAACGTGTGCACCTGAGGCTTAGTTTTTTCATATTTGTTCCATTTTTAGAGAAAATTCAAATTTTCTGAAAAAAAATACACCACTTTCGCTCAAATCCGATCATTTTTTCCCTTTCGTGTTGCCATTCGACAGAAGAAATTAAAATAAACACAAAAATTAATTAAAATTGAAATTGCTTTTTTTTCTTGCCATTACCTTCGGAAACTAAATTAATGATTTGAAAAGTAATTGGCACGTTTCGTGTGACGTAATTCCGTCTGAACTCCATTCCAGAATTTTATTGAGGGCATAGGTGATGATTTCATTGATGGTTCTGTTGACTGCATGTATGAGTATCTATTATATGCACCCATGTTTAAGCTATTACGGTGAATTATAACTATGATGGTTGTTCAAGGCCATCGCACTAGAGTTGCATATTAGGGTTTTATGTCTTCACTTTTTCGCCAAATACGTCGCCAAACTCTCAAAATTATTACCTAAAAACGCGCAAAAGGGGAAAATGTATTTTTTTTTAAAATAATTTAGTTGGTTGGTTTTAGGAGGTCATCGCGATAGAGCTGTATAATGTCAGTGTTTGTAACAGTATTTTCTCTCCAAATGATTACCAAAAACGTGCCAATGAGCTAAATGTTTCTTTTAAAAAAAAAAGCAGATTGGAGATTTTGACGTGTGACATTGTTATACAATTATGGTTAATTTTGAATTTGGAAAATTGCGATTACAGTAAGTTCATATTGAGGAAGATTTTTGTGATATGAGGATGTGCATTTTATAGTGATGTATTTTATTTTGGAATTTTAAAGCAATATAAGTAACGGGATTCTATTCTTTATAATGATCGGGAAAAAAGGCAAAGCTTATTATCCTATAGCAAATTAAATGCACATATACTTGGATCGAATTGATATTCTTTTAGTCCGTGCGAAGAACGGGTAGTTGCTAGTATATTGCAATTAGATAAACGTAAAAGGTCATTCATTAATCGGGAAAAAAAGTTATCTATGAATCTTTTTTGGTTTTTAGAATTCATTAGGTATCAAATAATAAGGTCTGCAAAAAAACGTACTACCTAAAGTATGGCGTCGTCGTTCCTAATTCCCCCTTAAAAATTCCTCTTTCAATGAATACTATCAAGGTAAATCCCTTCCATTACCATTCCTGCCAGCATTAAAATGCTGCACAAAAAATATTTGAATGTACCTTTTTAATGATGAACTAGTTTTTTCAATGTGAAGTGGGACCAAACATGAAATATGTTCGATTCGTTTTTTTTATAGTAATTATATAGATAAGTGGAAGAAACGTTGAAAATCGGGGGCATTTCGCACGTACCATTGAGTCGCTCTCAAGTTCTTTTATTTATCGGATGGTTCCAATATAGTGCCTGTCCAAAATGAGGCCGCGTTTTCATAGAAATTTCATGATTTATTTCAGAATTACCTAGTTGCGATTTTACTGGAATTCCTTCTTAAAAGTTAGCGAGTGAGTTCTGAATTAAAAATGGTAATTATGTGTCTCATTGAAACGTGTCAAGATGGACCAAACCTTCTGAAGCTCGCTCCCCATCTGAAGAAATGGCTCTCCTAGAAAGTTCGTTGGCAGCCCCCCCCCATTGTGCGCCGCCGCATTCCTCTCTCCCAGGTGTCGGGGCCCATTGTTGTGTGCGGAGGTGCGTCCCCTCGCTGCCTCGACTTTCACTATTTATTGGGGGGAAGAGACCACGTTTTCCCCCCCTCTTCCATTAGATTTGGCGCCTCATGCATTTGTATTATTCCTATTTGAGTCATTTTTAGCCCCGTTCATTTCTAATTATAGATACATTTGATGAATAAGTTGAATGACTCATTAAATGAATGACTTCAAACATAAATACATTTAAACTTAATTTTGAACTCAATTTTTAGCCTACTTTTCTTTTTTTAATTCGAAAGAATTTAAAAAAATGAAAAAGTAGGTATTGACATGCGGTCGATGTCCGTCTGTCTGTCTGTCCGTACCCCCCTTCCAAAATCGGTTCTATCCATCGGATCTTAAAAATTCTTTTTTTGTTAGAAAGCTATGACCTCAGATACCCAACTTTCATACTTTTTGTCCGTCTGTCTGTACGTCCGGACGGACATAAATCTACTATCTGTCGGCGAATTTCCCATTGAATTAGCATTGAAATTCAATTTTGAGTCATTTAAGTCACTGTATGTATTGAAATGCGGTTGATGTCCATCTGTCTGTCTGTTCGTATGTCTGTCTGTCTTTCCGTCTGTCTGTCTGTCCGTACCCCCCTTCCAAAATCGGTTCTATCCATCGGATCTTAAAAATAGTCATTACGACACAAGTTACTGGTTAGAAAATTACAGAAATGTGGCAGCAATGGTGAGTTTGGTTTTTTTCCAATAATTGCCCGTGTCGCCCTAAATTTCAATTTAGACATGTCAATTTTTCGCATTTATCAAACCCGAATAGCCTTCTGTCGTTCGAAGCTTCAATCCCCCAGTATGTTATTAAAAAAAGCCGAGTGTGTTTGGAGATTCTGAAATAAACATTTCATAGCTCTAGTCAGCAAGGAGGATTGAGTATTGACTTCAAGAAAAGGTTTCGACTGATGACGCGTGATCTCATATTTTCCTGCTCTCCAGTTCCAAGACTGCAAACAAGCTGACATCGCGATGTGTGTGCATTGGGACACCTGTGGGTCGCACGTGTGGCCCACTGTTTGGAAAAGGGGCTTCGGCGGGTGTTTCTTGGAGGGTTCTCTTTGAGACGGATATTTTAGACTGGCCTGATTCCGAAAAAAATTCTTTTTTTTTTTAAATTATGATACAGAGTGGATCATTTAGTTAAGTTAGATTTAGTTATTTTCCATCTTCCTGGCTGCAATAACTACATATGAATGAGATGTTCAGACTGCATTTATATACTATAATTCAAAAGAATGCTGAACAAGCCCATTTCTTTTTCAATCCTAACTTTTACAAAGATTCGCAATCTGTTGTATTGATAATTGTGTCATTGTTTACAAACGATTATTTTAATAAATGCTCTAAGGGGAAACATTGCATAAAGACAAGAAATAACTAGCTTTATCTAATAAGGTTTGGATGGATTTATGTAAAAACAAAAAGGCAAAAATGGTTGTGAAAGTGTCCCATTGCCTTTTGGCTTGTTGTTGTATTAAAAAAAAATACTTGGAAAATTGGAATTAGGTGATTTGAATTTCACAACTTGGGCAAAACAAATCAAAATAGGAGACTTTCTATAAAATCAATAAATAATTAATCAAACTATCGCATGTTTTATCCTTATTACCTAAGGTTGTGTGATATAATTGTCAAGTTAATTTCAGGTAAAATTTTAATTTGTTTTAATACATTTTTGAAAACCGAGCGATGCTCAAATAATTGACCTAAACTAAAAGGTTTTCTACAAATTTGTCTCCAAAGGTAGTTCTTTTGTTTCCTCTACGGATAGACCGATGGCGCCTTTTGGCCGAAGCCGATTGTTTACCAATTGTTAAAATATAAAACCTATTCCCGATATGTCGATAGAAAAAATCAATTACAAAATTCGGTTATATCATGCGAAAACAAATACAAAAATACGATTTAACTGCGACCTTCTATTTTTTTTTTGTTTTAATTTAGAATTTGTGCGGCAGTTTAATTGGTAATTTGCGAGTTCGGCAGACGTAAGTAGCGGTCCATGAAATCATAACGTCGTGGACCGGCTTTATCAGCTTTTCAAATTCAAATTAACACAATATTCAAAGGTTTGATTGACCGAAATTTGTCCGGTAGAAAAAGGACACTACGCGATCATGCCGTTAACATTACGAGGCGTCTAAGTTTAGCTGACCGATCCGTCCTGAACTATAAAAACAACGGAAACATCGGTGATTTTGCCGCAAATAATAAAAAATTACGAGTCTTCAAGATTGATTGAGCGATCCGTCTAGCCAAAACTAACACAACTTGGACTTTGCCTCAAATTGCCCAAAAATTAAGTGTTGAAGTTTGGTTGATAGTTTCGTTGTGAGTTAAAGCTCTGGACTAAATTAAAGAAGAAAAAAGCGGCGTAGTGGATTTCAGTTCGGTAAACGATGATTCACATTATTTAGCTAAAATTCATAAAATCTTATTCAGTTGGCTGAAGATAAAATGCTGACTTCCCTAGGGTAACACGTGCTGGAAATCAGACCCACGTGTAATCGTTTTGAAACTTAGGACAATTCAATTATTACTAGGGTTTAGATCATAAAGGATTTTAAAAAAAGTAGGTTTACCTCGGCATGCCGATTTTTTTCAGGCCGATGGACCGATTTTTTTTTATTAAAGTAAAATCGGCCGCCGATGGCTAAGCCAATGGTAAATTTTTTAAACATTCGTCGCCGATGCACCGGTAGATACCTAGTTACCTCTTAAGATCCCCTCCAAACTGCATGACGTCCCTGTTCATGGACAATATCAGATTAGTATTTAAGATTTTATTTATTTTATAGATTTTACTTTGCAAATATTACTCACATTGTTGAACAATTCATGATTTTTGAAAAAGGTCCCGCCTCCAATTATCCTGCCCTCCGTGGAGCACTGCTTGTCAAAAATTGTAATACATTTAAATTTTCAATGCATTTACCTTTAGGCCTTTTTATTAAATTTTAAGTTTAGCTGGGAACTGTTTTATCTCGCATTTCATCTTTCTGTATCTGAAAACCTATTATTCATAGAATAGAAAAATTAATAAATTTTTTTTTCAAAGAACTTGTTTTCCATAACTTTCAATATAACACTTCAGTTTTCATTTGGAAATATTGAAAAATGACCCGACAAATTTGATGTTTTAATATCTAAGTCTGTGGGACACATGTTATTATTAATAGATTTAGTTAGTTAAAAAAAGTATCAAAATTTCATTTAAATAGTTCTTTTTACCACTTGCTTCCCAGAGGGGAAATGTTGAGCACTAACGTTGTGTTCCTTTCCAGAGACCTCAGTAACAATCGGCTGCACCTCCTGAACAACTCTACTTTTCAAAATCTGGGATTCCTACAGAAACTGTGAGTGCTTTTTTTTATTGGAGGGGTGGTGTTCCTTTAATTTATTTTATTTACTAATAAGACCTTTAAAAAAGAAATTAATTTTTATTGATCAAAAAGATCTTAATTTTAACCTGCTGAAGTGTTTAATGTCTTTAAAATCGTTAATTTATTGTATTGCACTTATAAAAGTTAATTTATAAACTCATAAACTTATTTTATAATAGTTTTTATGTTTATAATAGTTATTGTATCCAATTGATTAAAGTTGTTAAACTACTACCTTAGTCGAACTTTGAAGAAGTCTTGAATCTGTTTTCTCTTTCAGGGTCCTCAGTCACAATCATTTAGTTGAATTCCCTTCCCTGGGCCAGAACTCCAACCTCACCCACCTCAGTCTGTGAGTATCTCATGCAGTTGCACAATGGAAACAATCTATATAAATTTGGTCATTTAGGATGAGTCTTTAGTAATCATCTGCTACAGAAATGTAAAAGTTCAAAAAATTTAAAAGAAAAGTATTAATCTCATGTAGTGAAAACAACATGACAGCCAATTTGCTTATCCTGCAGAGGGTTAAGGCTTTTACAAATTCTCAGGCAGCCTGCCTTCAGAGCCAAAAGGACATTGTGCCATTTAGAAAGAACAAAGTTTTGCCATGCATATACTATATAGAGGAATGTTTTGCTACTTAGCAACAAGTCGTCACTTGACTGTGGTTCTAAAATATGACGCCCGTCGCCAATAGCCCTCGTGTAGCTCTAGTGCGACGATAATTCAAACCTAACCTAACCTTAGCAACAAGTAATGACCCTCCAAACAGGGAGGGGAAAGTTGCCTTTGCTGGCAAACTGCAGCCACCTCAACAATGAATTGGCCCATCTTCTCCCAATCAGTGTACTTTCAGTGTCATTCTTTTAACTTAGAGTTATGTGAGTGCTTACACCAAGTCCTTTGTCCAGTGCCTGGTGTTTGGATAATGAGTGTGTGTGTCTCTGTTTCAGGGAGCACAATGCAGTGCACTCCCTGGATCCGCTGGTGCTGGCGCCCCTGCCGCGGCTGCAGCTTCTCGACCTCTCCTCCAACGCCCTGGTGCACCTGCCCAGCGACACGCTCGGCAACTCCACACACCTTAAGCATCTGTGAGTACACTCACCCTGGAAAGTGTGGGGTTTGATATTGGCTCTCTTTTTGTTAATAAAGATTAGAAATTGGAATGGTCTATGAGAAGTGTCGGGTACATTTTAAGATCTTTCAAATGATGCATATGTTGTAATTAGTTATGCCCCTTTCAAAGAATCGCATTGCTGGTGTCATGAATGGGCGGCCTCAGATGAATGGTGTGCCAGCATTTTCTTAATTACTTGCAGTTACTGTGCAGCACAGACAGGATAGTTTCTTCTTCTGCAATTCATTCTATGGGTTAGGAGAAACTTATTTCCAAAGTTCTTTAAACATCGTGTATCTTAAAAACAGTAATACCCTTTTATTGCTAAAATATTACTTCCATGAGTCATTTCCAATTTATTATGTATTAAATACTCCAATATTATTTTAGTTGCTCTAACTATGTAAGTGACTGCCGATTCATGAAACAAGTCCCGCATCCTGCCCGGGCACTTCCTCTTTAGCCGTGACTTCCCTTCATCAGCTCAAGTGGACAGATTTGTGCCCATCAATTGCCCCAATCAGTGGGCTGTTTTGCTTTCACATGGGCTTTTTTTTTAGAAGCTATTTTATGTATCCATGGGAGGAAATCTCTTCAGATCATCACATTATTGGATATCGCACTGTTTTGTTGAGCTGTTGATGTGTCTGGAAAAATATTAAAAAGAAGTCAAATGGGTGCTGACACACGGTTATTGAATCAAGCAACATTACCTAGTGTACTTTGTTAACTTTAAAATTTAAATAAGTTTTTTCATATTTTAAATAAAAGTGTTTTCATTGGGAAAGCTTGCCAGTTTGTATGTAAAACAAAATGGGTACACTACATCAAAACCAATCAGAAAAGTAACATGGCATGAATTGATGTTTATTCAAGGGGGGTTCAAAAATATCGCAATATAAAACTTTGGTATAGGAACATAAAGCTCGTGGGGACATATTTCTTCAATTATAGAACTGGTGTTGCTATCTGTAGGTTGGGAAAGAAAAGAACATTGAAATAAAATACGTAATTTTGACACAGCCTACAGTTGTGCAAAGTGTAATCTGGTACTAGTTTTTATAGCTAATATTTGTTTGTAATACCCTAAATTAAACCTTGTCCTTTTTAATTTGTCACCAAGCATAAATTTTTAATTCGCCTATAATGTTCTCTAGTCTGGAGACCTAGGATTGATTAAAAAAGGGATGTTATATATGTGGTCACTGTTACTATAAAATTTATTAAACAGTTCAATTACTGGAATTGTTTTTTAGTAGATGAATTAAAAATCACTTTAGGCTTTGGTATTTTAAAGGTTTTATGAAAAACAATCTTATAATATTATTGTATATTGTTGATCTTCTATGGCAGTACAAATTACTTACATATCTATAACTTGGGGGAGTCTTGTTTTTTAAGACGTCAGTGTTGGTTTTTAATTTATCAATTGTGAACCAATAAGTTTATTGTGGTACATTATTTTAGGGATATAATAGACCTCAATAACAGTAATGTGACCTCAATATGTGACCTCAATAACAGTAAAATAGCATCACTTTTTTTTTACATTTAACTGCTGTCCATACAATGTCCTTGATAGTTTTTTCTGTTGTTACCTGTGTGCGATTGTGTAGAAGTCAAGCTTATTCTTATGGGCTTTTTTTTTTGAAGTTCTAAAATAAAAATGAGAGTTCAAAGATACTACACACTATTTCTCTACAATGCATCAAAATAAAAAATAAAAATTTAAAAACTTTTTCAACCATTTTGCAAGAAACATGATTTCTTACTTCATTTAACAAATATTGAAAAGAAATTTTATTTTATTATTTTCATTTTCTTAGGTATCTAAATTTAAATAGGATAATTTGAACTAGTTATTTCTTTAAGGGTAGGATAAGGTTGTATAGTATAGGGATAATATTGTGACTATTCGAAAATTCTAATTTTTATATTCACTATTTATAGTGATTTTTATATAATATATATGGAGGATACAAACAAGCAGAAGTAAGGTATGTAGTGTTGTAAAATACATTAGAATTTGCTATTCATAAAAAGAAGTCAGTTTTTCAAAAAAGGCTTGTTTAGAGGCTGAGTATTCAAAGTGCTCTCAACATCCTTTACATGCCTCTGAGCAGAAAATAGTTTCGAATATTTTGGACAAACCAAGTTTTTTTCAGTTTGTTTTTTTGTGAAATGTGTTTATCCTCTGCTGTGCTTATCCTTCTTTGACCATGTTGCAGGGTGCTCAGCCACAACCGTCTGGTGAGCGTGGAGCGTGGCGTGTTCGATGGCGTGCCGGGGCTCGAGTCCCTGCGTCTGGGACGCAACCGCCTCCCCGCCCTGCCCAGGGACCTCTTCAACAACCTCACACACCTGCAGCACCTGTGAGTATACAGGGGAATGGCCCTCCACAGGCCAAGCTCTCTGGCAACAACATTTATTTTTCTTTTTGTGTGTGTTTTCCAAAAAGTAGGCATGACTGTTCCCTCATAACGTCAACGTGCTGAATGATGCCTAGCCCTTACTTTAATATTAAATGAGCAAAAACAACGAAGCTCAATAATCAGACGTTCAAATATGTTAAAGTAGAACAATTTATTACATCAGCAAAAATATTGTATATAAATATATTTAATATGCAAACAAATGTGTAGAATTATTCAAATAGTAAATAAAAATAAATTAAACTTTTCAGGGGGTACCCCGGAATTCCGTGTTTTTTAAATATTCTTCACCCGAACTCTAGGTTTTATTTTAGACTAAAAAATTGTTCAGATGTTTTTTAAAAATTACATTTCTGTCTTTTAAATCACTTTAGCATCAGTACCGCACTTTTCACGGAGATCGCACAAAATCTCTATACTTTGTGACGTCATACAGGGTTGCGGCAGAACCGGGATATAAGGGAAAATTTCCAAAGGTGCCATTTCGCGCCAAACCTGAGCTTAATCGTCAATATCTCACTATTACTACTTTAATCCGAAGACAACAATACCAAGGCAACCGGTGAAGGAAGGGAAAAAAAGTTTAGCCAAGTTTAATCCTACTGCGGCTTTCGCTTGAGTATTTGAGTTACTACTTTTTAATCCTCTTTCGTTTTCACTGTCTTGCCGACACCACACTTAATGAAGCACATGGTGATTTATGGAATATCCTTAACTTCCATTGATTATAGATAACAGAAGTTTGTTTTCTCAGCATTTCTTAACCCTTATAATTGAATACAAAAATTCAATTGATTGCTTTAAATTATGACACCCGTCGCCAATAGCCCTCGTGTAGCTCTAGTGTGAGGATGATTCAACTCCACCTTTCTTGGTCCATATCAATGAAAACTAAACTTAAATTTCAATGAAAATCAATTTTACATAATGAATTTATGTAATAAAGATGAGAAATTTAATTAAAATTTGAAGATTAAGATTTGATTACACTTTGATCTCTTCAAATATCAGCTCAAATATAAACCAACTCCCAGTGCAATTCAACAATTCTGATTCACTTATTTTGCTGCCTAGTAATTTTCATGAAATCCACGGATGACGTCGCACGCTTCATAATGATTGACATCTCTCTGTCTCTGCGTGATCGGAAGAGTGTAATCTTGTTACTTTTGAAGCTCTGGTTCAGGTGAATTTGGATCAACCATATTTGTTCGATTGGTTATAATCAAGGGTCTGTGACCTTGTAATGTCAAGAAAAGCTTGAATGAAAAAAAATCTGTTGTGAAACTTTTATTGGACATTTTTTTTCTACTATGTTGGGGTTTCGGATTTTATACGGGTTTTAGTTTCAACAAAGAGAATTGAGGTTCGGCTTACAACGCTTTATCTATTCCGATTTTAGCAATTTCTACTCCTTGAATTTTTCTGGAAAAGTATTCAATTTTTTTATTTTGTCACTTACCACCCCCCCATAACACTCCTTTTTGGTTTCAGGATTTCTCAGTGTTGGACAGTTTTACCCCTGAATATTGCACACATTAATCTAAGACATTAGCAAATGAACTGAAAGACAGATATAATTTAGCTGGATTAAGTTTTTAGAGAAACATTAACTGTTACAAAATATAACCCCCTGCAAATAAACAACGTCAAAAAAATATTCCGCCCAGCTTTACACAGAAATCCCTAACCAGTTTACTTCGTTAAAACTAAAAATTCTTTGCAAAACTCCCTAACTGATTTTAGTTACTATTTTAGCCACCAGCCCTACATCGGGATTTTTTAAATAGATTGTCCTTTAATGTAACACAATTATTAAAATAATAAAATCCTAATTTTTTAAAATTTCTTCCTATCACTGAAAACTCCCTTAAAAAACCCTGTGAAGTGTGACCTTTGCTAACCTATTTGCCCTAACCTTGTCATATTTTCAGGGAGCTGAGCTCGAACGCGCTGACGGTGGTGGAGGGCCTGAGCTTCCAGGGGCTGAGCGCGCTGCTCGTGCTCAAGATGCGCCACGGCACCATCGCCACGCTGCAAGACGGCGCATTCTACGGCCTTAGCGCCATACGCAAGCTGTGAGTACTCTTGCTCTTTCTACTCTCTTTCCCCAAAGAGTTTGCTACGCCTCAAAGAATGTGTTGCCATGGTGTGTTCTAGATGTGTTTTTTTTCGATACTAGCATTCAGATGAAGATAAGCATTTAGTGAGATAAATACTTTTAGCTGTCCTATTTATGTGGGTGCTTGAAAGTCTTTTTGTGTCCTGTTTGTAAGAAAAGAGCGATCTTTGTCTTAATGGTGTCTCTCTGTTTCAGGCAACTTGACTTCAACAACATCGGGAAGGTGACCAAAGGGTGGCTGTACGGCCTCAACTCCCTGCAACGCCTGTGAGTGCCTTCTCTTCTCTCGGGGGAGTGTTTCAAAAAGATTTCTAGTGTGGGAGGGTTTCATTGCATTTTAATTCAAGGGTATATTATGGTTAACATTTAATGGCCTAAATATGAGATTATTCTTATATCACAATGACAGAAAGTTTTGTAGCGGTCTATGACACGCTCTTTAATATTTGTCCGCAGAATTATCTCAAAAATTTTATTTTAAACATGGTATGCAGGATGTATTTTTTTTATTATGTGCATGATCTTTTGGTTGTTTAATACATGGATGTGATTAATCAAATGGAAGAAACATAAAATTTAAAACTTCAGAAAACAAAAAAATATGTATAGTCAATCTATATGATAAAATATTAAAACTGCATCCAATCGTCATATATATTTATTACAGAATATTTGTAAAATAAATCACACTGGCCTGATTTTACCAAAGACCAGGACACCAGGTTAGCCACTCTTCAGACTATCTGAAATTTCTCAAACATGTTTCTAACCAGTCGAATTCCAGACTTTTTTGACAACATAATACATGAATAAAAACTAATTTTACCCTTATAAATACTCTATTAATACCATACATTAAGAAAATGCTTTAACCTATGTAGTTTAAATGTGATTGGTTCGCATTTATAATAATAAATATGAAGTTTTGTGTGTGTGTATGTCTCTTATAGACTCATAAACTAGACATTTGTTTGACTTGTAACCTTGGCACAAATGTGTAGTTCATACTTAAGTTACAGATTTTGAACTTCAGAGCTCAAAATGTTCTATTTTTAGAGAAAATTCGAATATTCTGAAAGAAATACACCACTTTCGCTCAAATCCGATCATTTTTTCCTTTTGTGATGCCATTCGGCAGAAGAAATTAAATAAAACTTTTAGGAAAATAATTAAAATTAAAAATGTTTATTTTATTCTGTTACCAATACCTTCAGAAACTAAATTCATTATTTGAAAAATAATTGACATGTTTCAAGTGACGTAATTCCGTTTTGTCTCCATTCCAGGATTTTATTGTGGGTTAGGTAATGATTTTTTCATGGATGGTTCTGTAGTTTGCAAATATGCCTATTTAAGCTATTTCCGTGAATTATAACTGATGGATGTTCAAAGCAGAACGTACTAGAGCTTCATATTAGGGTTATATTATTTCGCCAAATACGTTGCCGAACTCGCCAAATTCTTACCTAAACGCGCCAAATGAGCCATTTTTAAAAAAAAATTTAATGTTGGTTGATTATTCGAAGGTCGTCGTGCTAGAGCTGTATAATAAGTGTGTTTGTAGCTATATCTCTTTTATTGCCAAATTCTTACCAAAAAGGCGCCAAATGAGCTAAAAGGTTTTATATGTTTATGAGGGAAAGTACGATAACTATTATGCATACATTTTATAGCGTATGTTTTTATTTTGGATTTTTAAGGTAATATAAGTAACAGTATTTTATACTTTATAACGAGCGAGAATAATAACATAAGTTTATTATCCTAAAATGGATTAAATTGTACATATACTGGGATCAAAACTTTTTTTTTAGTCCGTGCGAAGTACGGGTATTTATTTGCTAATTTTAAATAATAATTAATCTTCAGAGATAATCCTTTTTCAGAATTGGACTAAATTGGTAAAACTAGGGCATGAAAAACAATATAAAAAAGTACTACGTTCACTCCAGCAAATGATGGTCGATCAGGAAATCCCGCAATAAAAAAAGCTTCTTTAAAAAGGTCATGCGAGAAAACTGGGTCATTTTATCCTAGTTTGTTTCCCGGACATCGCTACGAATGAGATCCTTTTCTGGCTCTAAGTGGTTGTTCTCTTTCTCCCTGCAGGTACGTGAACAACAACAACATCTCTGAGATTGAGGACGACGCCTGGGACTCGAGCAGGAGGCTGGTGGAGCTGTGAGTAGAACTTCCCTTCAGTGGGGTGGAGAAACATTCATATAAAACATCACAATGATGGACATCACAACTGGTGCTGCCAGAATCCGTAAAAAAACATGCAGCAAAACATGAAGGGAAACCAAAATAATGAGAAATGTCATTTCACCCGGGAGAGTCATTTCATGATAGCAATTGGAAAACAATACACTTTTCTGTATCAAGGTGGACAGAAGTCAACAAGAAAACCCTAATTTACCCCTAAGTGGAATACCCAAAATCAAATGATAGTAAAAAATGAAATTATAGTAAAAGAAATGGAACACATAAAAAGCAAGATAAATAATGAATTCAAAACTCAGAAAACAGCCGCCTTTCAAAAAGTGATGCCTCAAAACATGAATTAAAATCAAACAACTGATACATTAACAGTTTAGAAAACGAACTCCGTGGAAACACAAAATCTTAATTAATAAATTTTAAAAATTTACAGCATAAAAAATTTAATTTAAAATTTAATTTTTTTTCAAAACTCAATGTTACGTTTTCCGGTAACATAATAACTGTTGCAATATTATGTTTGATGAGTTTTTAATAAATTTTCATAATATATTATGTTTTGGAATTACGACGCCCGTCGGCAATATAGCCCTCGTGTAGCTCTAGTGCACCGATAATTCAAACCTACCTATTATGTTTTGACGCTTTCATTATCTAGGGGAAAAACAAAATAATCTTACCTGTTTAAGTTACTTTAGAATGGGAAAGTGCTATTTCATGTGAGGTTATTAGAAAAAAAAAACTACAATGGACAGCTCATGAGTGGCCGGGACTACGAAAAGGCATGCCACCTTCATGAAAATGAACCAGGCAGACGCGTTGGCTCGTGGTGACACACTCTCCTTTGCACTTTAGCACATTGTGTGATAAAAAAGACTAGTGTAGATTCACCCTTTTAACTTTTAAAAGCCAACAAGACTTAAAATATTTTATCAGCTGGCATAAAATGTCATAAATGCAAAAGTCAAAAATGTAATTTTAATTGAATGACTTTATTAGCTCTTCTTGGCTCGTAATTTTCATGGTCCTTTTCTTTAAAGTGCACATATATCTATTCATTGCAAATGCCTGAGGCCATGTGTATAAGTATCTGTATAACAATCATGTACTCCATGATGACTCATAGTGTTCAATGATGCTGGACACGCTTGGTTTTATGAAGCTTCTTCTGTTGAGCGGCACCCCTCCGTATTTGAGTGTGCTCTGTTGGTAGACGTAAAAACTAAAGCATGACTGCCGTTTTAAAAACTAACGTTTATTAAAATAATCATAGCAAACTAATAAACTAAATCATAGCATTGGTTGACCGACCAGGTCTTACAAGTTCTGTAACCAAATACGGCCATCCGCCGATAACGCCGTGAACTAACAATCATTTCGAGACGTTATCAGTGGATGACGTTAAAAAATTACCTGGAGCTGAAAAACTCATAATTTCCTGTTGGCTCACATTCTCTGTGTCTTCTCCATGTTCATTTGTGTAATGCCTTCCAGGGACCTGTCCCACAACCGGCTGGGCGCAGTGGGGACGCGCACGTTCGACCGGCTGCACGCCCTTCGCCGCCTCCTGCTTGGGGACAACCGGATCGCCCACATCGAGGAGGACGCCTTCCGGCCACTCTCCGCCCTCCAGCACCTGTGAGTACCCCCCTCTCTATACATGAAGAACACTTCAGTGTTGGGGAAGGAAATGGGCAACAGTCATTTATAAATAGAGGATTTAAGTGGCTAGTGAATCGGAAATGGAGCCATTTTAACCTGGTCATCTAACACGTGGGTTATATCATTTTTAATACAGTGTCGCTTGAAATGACAGCAGTCCCTAAATACTCTTTTAGAAAGTTTTTTTTTTCTCTCTCCTATGTTATCAATAGATCCTTTTCAAAATGAAATGGGTTGAAACACTTAGTTTGTGCAACAAAAAAACCAGTGTAGCGACCATTTAATGATGAACAACTGCAGGTGATTGATTTTCTCAAGATCAGTGGCGCCGGAACTGGTATGGCAGTTGCCATACCAACTTTTGCAGTGGGCCGGAATTGGTATGGCAGCTGCATACCAACTTTTGCATAGATTATATGCAGGGTTTGTGCGCGTATGAAAAGTCATGAATTTGAGCAAAAACTGACCAAAAGTCATGAAAATCGATGGTATGGGTTTTGTTAGCAATATTATAAATTAAATTATTTTTCCTCTCATACAAATATAAGTTCTTAATAGCGGTTATGTCATTGGACTATTTAATAGATCGGCGACGTCACGGCTTGTTGCTGCGGGGTGCTGCGTTTGTTTACTTTTTTTTTCACCGGAGCTTCTATTATCACGTCATGCGTACGTATGTGCAATGCGAGTTTTTGATCACTGCGGGTGGCTATTTCTTTGCAGGATATTTAAGCTTCTGCTTTGAAATTTCTTTTCATGGTCACTCTTTTTTTTAAACAAGCTTTAAATATGGTGGTGATTTGATATGAAGCGCCGGCGAACCTTAAAAACATGGCGGAAACGCCCACTATTTACAAATCTTTATTTGTTTTAAACTTTAATTGTAAATTGCTTATTGTTTCTTTATATTAAAAATTATTTTGATATCAAGTTCGTTTTTTTGCTTCCTCACTTAGTGTCACGTTTTATTCAACAGGTTTTTATAATGGCTTTTTGGATTGTCGGAGTTTCACGAATTTCGGAACGCGGGAGCTTTTTTCAATTTTCAGATCGCTAGAGCTTTTAGATGTTCTAATAACCAAAGTTGCATGATTTTCGGATCGCCGCAATTTATAATGGTAGCAAAAAGATCAGTGAATATATATTCGTGGAAATTTCCGGTGGTAGAGAGGATTTTAGAGCTATATAGCCTTATTTTTAACCTATTTTTTAAAAAATAAATTTGTATCAATAATTTTGCTGAAAGGCTTTTTTGTAATTTAGGTTTAACTGGTGTTTTTAAACTTCTTTTTAATGCAAGCACATAATTAAAAGGAGGAATGCAATAGCAATAAAAGGCACACATATTAGGGTAGGGAACAAAAAAAAGCTCTGGAATAATTAATCAAAGAAATACATTGAGCGTTTACATTAAGCAAGATTTTTTCACTTTATTAATATCATACATTTTGTGAAATCATTTTATGGGGCAATAATTTATTTTTTAAATAAATTTATGCACTTGCACTTTAAATTAATCCAATGTGAAAATTGTCCACACAAACATAATAAGTAGTTTACTATGTGTTGTCAACTTTCATGTTGCCTTAATTTGATTTTTTTTTTTTTTTTTTTTTTTTTTGAGATGCGATTTATGGAGTCATGAAAAACTGTTAACCAGGGATTGGAAAGTTACTTTTAAAAAGTAACACTGTTACAGTACTTAATTAAAAAAGTAACTCCGTTACAGTTACAGTTCCTTAATATGAAAAGTAACGCGTTACAGTTACTTTTAAAAAAAGTAACGAATCACAGTTACTTTTTGAAATTTCAAGTTATAAGAAAATTGAATTTAGCCATCTTACCATTTTTCAAAGAGAACCACGATAAACGAATCATAAGCTCAAACAAAACACTGAGATTATAATTAATAAAAAATTTTTTTAAAATTAATTTTAATCTTTTACCCTGATAATCAGAAGACAAGGAGTCCATCTGTAAACGAGGGGTTAACCGGGGAGGGGGGTAACCGCAGCGTTACAGGAGTATTCGTCAATAATAGCCAAATAATATTTTTCATCCCTTATACCAACATTTTTAACAGGCCCCCACGTGTCCATCACTAATAGTTCAAGTGGTCGTTTCGACTTAGTTTTACTTAACCTTCTAAATGAAACACGTCTTTGTTTATTAATTTTACAGGGCTCACACGAAAAATCTCCGTGTTTAACTGTCGGAAAGCCTTTCACACTTTGATTTCGGCTAGTATTTTCAATTAATTCAGGACTGAAATGGGTAAATCTTTTATGCCATTTTAGTATATTGTCTGCGCGTGCTGCGGACGTTTCAAATTCGACAGATTTAGAAGTTTGGGGGGGAATTTTCGGGTACAAAAAGTAAATTCCATTTTCCAAAACTGCATTAAAAAGATGTTGATTACTACGAGATACTTTGATTTTACCTTCACCACCTACAAATTTTGCCCCTTTCATGTCAAGTTGTGGTCCATATATTAAATTTCTACGTAATTTAGGTGCATATAATACATATGCAAAATAATAAATATTCTGACCAAATTTTAATTTTACAGTCCCCTTTATAGGGTAAGTGACCCCTTCGACAGCAACTGACATTTTCTCATCATTAGTTTTAAAATCCTCTTTCACAAAAGTGATGAGAGGCTGCCGTATCTAGAACCCAACTTTTGTCAGTCATACAGCATTTACAAAATTAGCTTGAGCAAAAAAGTACGACCTGATAGTAGTCCTGATGAAGATTGAGACCCCTGGATTTCCGTGAGTCTCTTCATCAGCAGGAAAGCGTTGATTTGCACATAATATTAGGTTAACTGCAGACAGAGCTGAATAAAAATACTAATTTTCCTTTTAACAATGTAAACTTTATTGAAACATATAGTTAAATATGACTAGATAGAGAACCACAGCAGTTTTTGAGTCAGCGGGGAAAAAAAAATCAAAGAGCGATTCAAAAGCTTTTAAAGATCACCTATCAAAAATCATCAGGCAAGAGTATTGAAGCCCCGCTATGGCAGAAACGCCATCACTTAGAAATTACGTCACACCAATCCCCGACTGCTAGCGGATGCGACCGCCCCGTTACATCACAAGGGGAATTGCGCAGCCGATGACGGTGTGATGAATACATTGAAAGAATCAGCATATTGCTCGTGAGTGCAGGTCGGGGAAAATACATGGTTTTCCCTAACAGCATTCATGTTTTCACAAAAGTGAACATTTTGAGAAAGTGCCTCATGTGTGGCTTAGAAAACACAACTTCAAAAATTTTTGACACACCGAAAAGAAAGGTTTTAAAAGTGAATGTGTGTGTGTTTTTAATTATTAGGAGTTAAATAATTTGAATGTTTTTAATCAGGAATATTAATCATTGTTTTTTTTGGTAAAGGTCTTTCATTCAATGAGCAACATGTTTATGCTTAAGGGTGTGTTTATGTCTTGGCCCTAAATGTCTTTTCTCTCCTCTCCCAGTGAGCTGCAGAACAATGCTGTGTGGTGGAGCGTGGAGGACGGGTCGCGCGTGTTCACGGGCCTCGGGCGGCTGCGCTTCCTGGGGCTGAGCGGCAACGGGCTGCGTCGCATGGGGGCGGGGGCGCTCTCTGGCCTCGCCCGCCTCCACACCCTCAACCTCACCCGCAACCCCCTCGCCGTGCTGGAGGAGGGCGCCCTCAGCCACACGCCACAGCTGCAGCACCTGTGAGTACCCCATGTGGAGAGCTAACAGTTGTATTAAAAAGTTATTTAATTTGGACTTGTTCCAAAGCAACCATTCTAAATAGTTATCATGGAGTGTTCCAAAATGAACTAAAGAAATTATAAATGGATTGAAAGCTATTGATTGCCATAAAGTATTGAGTTGTCATAAATACAAAAAGTATCCATATATTCTCAATGAAGATTTGGGTATGGGTCATTCCTGACAAAACGTACAAAACATGTCCCCGCAAAATATCTTTTTCACAGAAGAAAAGTTATGCTTCCACTTAAATAATTAAGATAAGGAATATTTTATCTACTTACTAGCGTTGAAACGTTAAAAAAATTATTTTTTTGTGTGAAAGTTTGTGTCCACAGACTATGACAATCATGTCCGTGGGATGTCTCACCGTCATGTCGTGGATTGTTTTGGTTAGTAAATCCAATTAAATCCCTATATTTTATAAATATTGTTTTTTTATTAAATTGGCATTACTAGAACATACAAACACAAAATAAAATTATTATAGATACTAAAAATTTATAAATTCGGTGAAAATAAAATGTCCCACAGATTTTCGTCATGTCCGTGTACAACGTATTCTTTAGCTTGCATAACTACTAGAAATGACAACAGTACTCTGTTTCAGTCTTATTATTATTCAACCGTGCACGCAAAACGTTGTATCAAGTCGATAGTTTGAATACCGGAGTAGATAAAAAGTAATTTGAAGTTGAAAGTTAAAAAAAGGCTTCTGACAAGATCATAGCGTAATGTCTGTGGTCAAGATATAAGAAGGTAAATCAATGATTTGAACGTATAATTTGTTATTTGTAGAAAGAATATATTATATAAGCTTAGTTTGCATGCTTCGTTCTCTTAAGCCTAAAACTTTTCTGTTTGTGAGCCCTTATTTACGATTTTATCATATCCGTGAGCCATCATGTCCGTGGTTTTGGCCCACGGACATGACGTTTAATTATATAAGAGAAATCGATTAAATATAAGTGAAATACATTGTAGTAACACAGTATTTTGCCGTGAAGTAATGTAATAATGTAACGCTGAAATTTTATTAAGTGTAACACATCAATAAAATATTTTTATGTGAATTTTGGGGTTAAACTTTTCTAAATGAAACATTATTAAATTAAAACTTCTATCAAATAATTAATATTAAATGTATGATCTGGACCGATGCTAATTTCGAATGTAGTATGTAAGTATAACTTCAATCCAAAGTTTCAAAAACTTTCATCAATATTTTTTTTTTCGAGATTTTTCGCCTCAAATTGTACGTTTTCTCAGGAATGACCCGTATACATGCAGCACAGGAGTTCTCTTATCCTAGCCAAACCTGTGAGTGGACTCCCCAAGGATTTTCCCCCGTCACTCACCCCATTGTCTTTGCGTTGCAGTGTGCTGAACAGCAGCTCCCTGGTTTGTGACTGCCGCCTGTCGTGGCTGGCGTCCCTCCCCTCGCCTGTGGAGCGTGCCACCTGCGGCTACCCGGAGCGTCTGCGGGGTTCGTCTGCCCTGCGTCTGCCCCCCTCCCTGCCCTGCTCCCCCTCGCCCCTCCCGCAGGTGGTGTCAGGCCCCCCCACCACCATCGCCCTCAAGGGGGAGAACGTGACGCTGGAGTGCAGCGCCAACACCACCCGGCCCCCCCTCACCTTCCACTGGAGGAAGGACGGAAAGGTACGCACTACGCAGCCTTCCATAGGAGACGCATTTTTCTTATGATCCCATGACCCATTACTTTGGTACCAAAGCATATAAAAATGGGTTGGATAACTTAATTGCAGTATCCACTTAAAATTACCAAATTTTCTCTTAATATACATAACACATTATATTGTTTCATAAAAAAAATTATATTGTCCTAATCAGAATCTGGTTACTACATCAATGTAAATATATCAAAGTAGTCTAAAGACTTCTCTTTAAGTTGAAACTGATTACAAAATCTATATATATAATCAAGTACAAAGGCTGTGTTAAAGATCTGTTTGTCAAAGGCTAAAATTGTGTAGTGAGGAGCGTTCCTTAAACTTATAATCCTTTTTAACATAATTAACCGTTATATTATTGTTTGATTGTAAATTTTATAATGTCTTTAAGTTGAAAATATTAACTTATTTTGTATTACAGTGTTTATCTTTGTCAGTGCAGGTTTCATCACACTTAATTTGTATTCCCTCTCCAAACAATCCCCATTTAAAGACAAAATTGTTTATCTCTAATAAGTTGAGTTTTAATATGTTTCATTTTTAAAAACTGTTTGGCTAATTACCCTTTTTTTGACCCAATATGGCAGGGTGTGTAGAATGAATTCTAAAATTATTTGCATTAATAGCACCTGACATTGAAAAAAAGTACCTCCATAGTGGAAGAGGAAGAATGTGCTAAGTGACAAAAAGGTGAATACGAGAAAAGAAGCTATAACGTTCTTAGTTTGCCCTTTAATCCTTTGCAAATGGTAAAAAAAAATATTTCACTTAAGTTTATGAATAATGGTAACCTGTTATCTTTCAAGAATGGAAATAATATGTTCATGGGCACAAAAATCTTGATTTCTTTCCAAACTGACCCTTGGTGCATTCTTCCACTCTGCGCTTCTATTATGCCCTTGTTGAGAAGGTGTCTCTGTTTCAGCTGCTGTCGAGCGTGCGCCACCCGCAGCGCAGTGCCAGCCTGGGGGGCGGTGCGTGGCGCAGCGTGCTGGGGCTGGTGGGCGTGCGGGACGACGACGAGGGGCGCTACCAGTGCGTGGCCGACAACGCATACGGCGCCGCCTTCTCCCCCAAGGCACGCATCACGGTGCACGGTGAGCCACACTCTTCTTCCAGATATCCTTACTGATGATGCGTACCAGCATTCATTTTATAGATGTCTTTTAATTCTTTAAATGCTTTCAATGGCCATCTGTAAATATGCATATACTGAATCTATCCCTCAGACATGCTACAGCTCAGTCATAAAAAATAAAGCTTTCTTTTGTTATTGGATTAAAACTTAATATAGTACCACATGCTGTATTAAGAAAAAATAGATGTACATAATTGTGTTTTGTGACTCATAACAGGGTTCCCACGATCCTTGAAAAGTACTTGAATTTAATTTGATTAACTCGGGGCCCCGGAAAGTACTTGAAAAATGCGCGAAGTCTTGAAAAGTACTTGATTTTTTTTCCTCAGGCGCGGATATATATATATATATATATATGGGGGAAAGGGGGGGGGGGCTAAGATCAAACGCGGCGTCGATGTTTGGTTGACCGACCCGTTTTCAACTATAAAACTAACGGAATCTACTGCCAATTCGCCGCAAATAAGCGAGCAAAAATTACGAGGCATCGAGGTTTGGTTCACTGATCCTTGAACTATAAAAATAACACTCTACTGCGATATTGCCGAAAATTGAACACAAATTATGAGGCGTCGAAGTTTGATTTACAGGTCCGTTTGAACTAAAACTATTATAAAAATAACGAGTCGCTAATCGGGACTGCGATTTCGCTGCGAACTATAGTAAAAATTACGATTCGTTGAAGTCTGGTTCAGCGATCCGTCTTGAACCAAAACTGTATTATAAAAATTAGTCGACATTACTTCTATTATATAAATTGGTAAATATTTAAAATGCGATCATCGTAGCAAGTCTCTGAAAAAAACTCAGTTACGATCTCATTTAATTTGTGTTCAAAATTTTCATTTTTCTTTAAAAAAAAAACAACATCGGCTTCCATCGGTATACCGATATTTTTCAAAGCCGTTGAACCGATTTCTCTAAGTTATCTTCAGGTCCGATGGCTAATTATTAAACATTAGGTGCATTCTTGCAACCAGAGACCGATTTGAGCGGTATCAAATTGCAATTTGCGATGCAAATTCACTGAAACAGCGATAAAAATAGTCAACCGATTAGCTAGAACTGCGATGCTTTTTTTTAACGATTGCCAATTTTTTCTTCGCACCGTAATTTTTGTGAAACTAAGTTTAAATTTTAATAAATAATAAGTTCAAATAACAGATTCTAATAATAAAAATATTAAAATTTAATTAAAATGTGAAGATGAATTAAGATTGGATTACACAAGTTTTCTTTAAATCTCGTCCAGCCAGTGCAATCTCCCATTAGAAGAGTAGTCCAATAATGCTTCCTGATTGACTTATTTAGCTGCCTAGTAATTTTCGCGAAATCTACCGTTGACGTCACACTGCATCAGAATGATTGACAGTTCTCTGGCTCTGCGTGATCAGAAGAGTGTCTCGGTTTATTTTTGTAGCTCCGGTTCAGGCCAAGTCGGACCAACCAGGATATTTTCTTCTGATCAAGTGTCCAACTCGCGGTGTCCGTGAGTCGTGATTCAATGAACACCTTGAATGAATTTTTTTTTGTTTATGGTTGAACCTTTTTTTCTGCTTTGGCCTTTAATGGGGTTTCTGATTTTAGATAATTTTTAGTTTTAAAAAAATGCAGTGTCAGCATATACACCCTTTATATATTTAGGTTTCGAGTAGTTGAACTTTCTTTTGGAAAAGTGCTTCATTTTTTTTTTGTAACTTTGTATGAACCATGTTAATAAGAACATGTATTGAAAGACCAAAAGTTGGAGATTTCAATACCAAAGAGGCAGTCAAGAAATTTTTTTTGCAAACCCGGCACCTAGATATTCCTTATGGAATTGCCAATGACTTTTGTTTAAAAACTTTTTGTCCTGTGTTGCTAGTAGTAATAAATTACTAAGTCCTTGAAAGAAATTTAAAGGTCCTTGAAAACTCCTTGAATTTTTTTTAAGTGAAAGAGTGGGAACCCTGCATAAGGTTAAATGTCTGTCTGCTAAAGCAAAAAATATTCTTAAAACACACATTTTCTTTTTTTGGCTATTATATTCTATTAGATAGTTTTAGTTTTCTTGTTTATGGACAACCTTTTTTCTTTAAATATTGCTGTATTGTCTTCCTTAGCAACTGCATGCCTCCTAACCAGGGCTCGAAAATTATGTTGCCCAACGTGCCCGGGCATGTATTTTTTAGCCTCACATGCCCAACCGGGCATGTAAATATTTCATCAAAAATACCTTTCCATAAATAAACATTTTGCGTTTTATTGAAAAATCCCCAACATATCCCTCGCGCCGCATGTACCATCGAAACACGGCAGGGCGCATACGTCACTGTTTTCGTCGGCAGTCGTCATAGTTTTTTCCATGTCACGTGAGATACGCGTCGTCCAATCCCAATGGGATTGTGAATATGCAAGTGGCATGCCTCTTATAATCACGCGTGCAAAGCGAATAGAGCCGTACTCAAATTTGTTTAGATTCGTGATTGTGTTTTTCGATTTTCGTGTCGCTTTAAAATGGATATACGACAGTTTTTTATAGCCCGCAGTGACAGTGTTATGCCTGAGCAGAAGATCCAAGAATCTATAATAATAAAAATGAAGATTTGTGTGATGGACTCATAAACTAGACATTTGTTTGACTCGTAACTTGGCACAAATGTGTAGTTCATACTTAGATTATGATTTTTGAACTTTCAGAACTCAAAATGTTCTATTTTTAGAGAAAATTCGAATATTCTGAAAAAAATACACCACTTTCGCTCAAATCCGATCATTTTTTTACTTTCCTGATGCCATCTGCTGAAAAAATTAAATAAAACTTTTAACGAAAATATTTAAAATTTAAAATGTTTATTTTATTCTGTTGCCATTACCTTCAGAAACTAAATTCATTATTTGAAAAATAATTTATATGTTTCAAGTGACGTAATTCCGTCCAGTCTCCATTCTATTCTCCATTTTATTGTAGGTTTAGGTGATGGATTTCTTCATTGATGGTTCTGTTGATTGCAAAAATGTGCATATTTAAGCTACTTCCGTGAATTATAACTATGATGGTTGTTCAAGGCCATCATACTAGAGCTACATTTTAGGGTTTTGTTTTCATTTTTTCGCCAAATACGTTGCCAAACTCGCCAAATTCGTACCTAAACGCGCCAAATAATATATATATATTTTTAATTTATAAGCTGGTTTGTTGTTCGAAGGCCATTGTGGTAGTACTGTATAATAAGAGTGTTTGTAGCTATATCTCTTTTCTCGCCAAATTCTTTCCAAAAAAGCGTTCAAGGCCATCGTACTAGAGCTACATATTAGGGTTTTGTTTTCACTTTTTCGTCAAATATTTTGCCAAACTCGCCAAATTCTTACCTAAACGCGCCAAATAATATATATTTTTTAATATATATATTTTTTAATTTATCATCTGGTTTGTTTTTTGGAAGGCCATTGTGGTAGAGCTCTATAATAAGAGTGTTTGTAGCTATATCTCTTTTCTCGACAAATTCTTTCCAAAAAACGTGCCAAATGAGCTTTATATGTTAATGAGGAAAATTACGATGACTTTATGAGTGCATTTATAGCGTATTTTTTTATTTTGGATTTTTAAGGTAATATAAGTAACAGTATTTTATACTTTATAACGAGCGGGAATAATAACAAGTTTATTATCCTATAATGGATTAAATTGTACATATACTTGGATCTATTAAAACTTTTTTTTTAGTCCGTGCGAAGTACGGGTATTTATTTGCTAGTGTGAAATAAATGTTGATAGTGTGATGGAATGCCCGACGAAAAAACTAAAACCTGATTATGAACAAAAACGTAAACGGTTAGTACAGCAGGATTGGTTAACGGAATTTACGTGGTTGGGCACAAATAATGAGCATACTGAAATGTGGTGCAATGTTTGCCGGGCTTTTTAAAGAAACAGCGGTGCAAGGAGATGCGGTACGAGCACACAATAAAACGAAAAAGCATGTTTTGTGCGTTCAAGCAAAATTAGCAGTTGATGCCCTTACTGCCACTCCTTTAAGAAAGTGTCTGGTTAAATTAACAGCACAACAGCATAAAAAATGTCAATTTTCTTTAATTCAGCCTATTTTTGTGCAAAAGAGGAAATGGCATTTGTGAAATTTAAGGGATTGTGTGAACTTCAAATAAAAAATGGGATTGTATAATGTATGTGGAAACAATTATCTAAATGATAAAGGAGCTGCGGAATTTTCCAATCACATAGCTCAAATAATGAAAGATCTCATTAAAGAACTGGAAATTGAGATTCATTTATGTGATGGCAGATAGTAGTACAGATAGAAGCACCATCGAAGAAGACGTTTATGTAAGATTCATTTCTTCTGGAAAACTAATCACTAGATTTGTCAAACTTGCTGAATGAGATCATGCTGATGCTCCCGGAGTACATGATGCCCTTATTAACCCTGTAATGCATGAATTTTTTTAATGTCTATAGAAAATGTAAACACAAATGAAGACAGCCAACTTGAAAAAATAATTTCCATAAATTTAGATGGGGCCTCTGTAAACACGGGTAAATATGCTGGTGATGACGAAAGATATTCCCCATCTAATTTCAATTCACTGCATTGCACACAACTTACAGCTGGCAATAACTGGTGCTGTAAAAACACTTATATTTAAGGGGGAGTTTGAAAATACCATCAGGGGAATGTTAAATTTTACAGCCGCTCCCCAAAACAACGAAGGCAACTTGTTGAAATGAGAATTTCTTAGAAATTTCAGCCTTACAAATGGGGAGTGTATCCCAAATCAGGTGGTTGTGCAGCCAACAACGAGCATTATTAGCTGTGCAAAAGAACTTGCCATTGATTAGACATGCATCTTGAAAATGTGGCTGCCGACAGAAACAATGTGAAGTCTGCTAAATCTAAAGACTACTTAAAAGAACTTAGACTTGTTCGATTCGTTCAAACCTTCCATTATTGGCTTGATATATTTGTTGTAGTGTCCAAAAAGTTTCAAGCAGATGATTTCATTATACTTGACATTATCAATACTTTAGAGGCTGCATGTTTAGAGTTGGAAGCTCTGAGACATGTTGATGGATCCCATTTGAAAGCTTTTAAAGAAAATTTCAAGACAAATTGCTTTAAGGGAATTGAACTTATGTGGTAAGAAATGAAATACGAGGACTTATACTAGATGATGTTTTGCACTGTGTTGGAAGCAGATTTTAAAAATTTCAAAAAAAGCCAGTTTCGCTTTTCAATGTTTTTAATTTCAATTTTTGGCCATTAAAAATTACACCTGCTCTGTCTACATATGGCAATGAAGACATTGATGAACTTTGCAATCACTTTAGCCAAAACTTAAGTGAGGAAGAAATTAGTTCAGCTAAAAAAGAGTGGTTAAAACTCAGTCACTGTAAGCAGAATGCAAGAATCCTCATCAAACCTTCTGACTGTGTACTCTTATCTTTTAAAGAGTAAACAAGCAGAACTTATAAATACCTTCCAACTTGTGGAGATAATGCTCTGCATTTCTCCCAGTACATCTGCTTGCGAGAGAGGATTCAGTGCAATGAATCGCATAAAGAACCCATTGCGATGTAGCATGTCTACTGAGACAATGAATAGTTTAATGCGAATAAGCATTGATGGAGTTCAATCAACAGACTTTGATCCATCACCAGCAATTGAACACTGTCTGTTTTGCACAAAAGGATCAAGGCATGTGGAAGGGCGTGTACTTCAAAAGGATGCTACTGTACCATTTGATATATAAGTATAACAGAGTCTTCTACAATTATTTTTAGTTCTTATGTCAAACAATTTTTCTCAAAACCTTGTTATGTAATTTTTGTTTTTCTAATACATAAATAAGATTTTATGTTTCTGATGTATCTGATCTCCCGGGCCAGCCTCCCTCTTGACCCCCCCCCCCCCCCCCTTTTCGCTCGGCCCTGCGCCTGGGCATGTAAAAGTTTTATTCGGGCATGCATTTCCAAGACTAACTTGCCCGACAGGGCATGTAAAAATTTTGAGATTTTTCTAGCCCTGCTCTTGACTACTTAATGCTAATTTTTTTTAACAAAAAAAAACCGTTTTTTCTGGAAACAGGTTTATAACATGGATAACTTTATTCTGGACTTTTCTCCCCAAACATTATTTTTAAAAAAAACCTTTCAACACAGTCAGCGTCTTAAATCCCTGCGCTTGTGTGTTGCAGTGTTCCCCGTGTTCACCAAGACTCCTGCTGACGTGTCTGTGCGCGCGGGCAGCACGGCGCGTCTGGAGTGCGGGGCTCGCGGGCAGCCGCGGCCGGACGTGTCGTGGCAGAAGGATGCGGAGGACTTCCCGGCCGCGAGGGAGCGCCGCATGCACGTCATGCCCACGGACGACGTCTTCTTCATCGTGGGCGTCAAGCCCCAGGACGCGGGACGTTACTCCTGCACCGCCACCAACCTGGCCGGCACCATCGTGGCCAACGCCACGCTCACCGTACTGGGTAAGGACCCCCTCCCCCCACTCTACGTCATTTTTCATGAAAATGGCCTTGCGTCACCCCACTTTTAATACCACTCAAATACTTGCCCCCACATTTTATGTTTGTTGAGCTGCTTTGCACAAAAGTATTTTGAACTGATGAATAATTTTAGTTCTCACTTCAGCAAAGTGTGCAACAGCTCTCTTTTAAACAACTATTAAATGTATTGTAAAGTTTTATGACACAATGCTTTATTTTTGTCCCATACTTACCCTAAGTAAAAACCTAAGAAATAGAAGGTTCATTTAAAAAAAGGACACTTGGCCAACATAAACGAATAAATAGCAAATTTTTTCAGGAGGGGTACTTGCAACCAAATCACAAGCTCCTCCCACATTTTCCCCTTCAATTCTAAAAATATTTATAATTATATACAAATATCAATGGATAGAAGATTGATTAGAAGGTTTATTGATGCTTAAAGATTATCAGAACTGTTAAACATTACAGTTAAGTTAGAGTACAGTTTGACATAATTACAATTAATTTCTATACCAAAACACAGATTAAGTATGCAGCATAGAAATGTTCGACGAAAAAAAGGGTATATAGTTCTCATTTCTGAGTGTGAGAATTGAATTTAAAAAAAAGGTATTTCACATTCAATAAACCACTTTATTTGTTATTTCAAGACATATTTTTATTAGTTTTTGCTTCAGTTAGAGTGTAATATTAATTATTTTTTCTTTCAATTTTTACATAACTGTGCGCACGAATATCAGAGTATCGCAAAGGAGCAGACAAAATTTCGGCGCCTTTGCTTGGCGATATTTTTCTTTGCATTCGTGCTGTTTCGACAACGTGGTCTGTTTTGCTTTCATTAATTTTATGTTTTTAGCTTCCGAACTACATTTATAAAGTAAAAAGTGGAAGGTATTACAAACGTTCAGTCCGTCACCCACTTTCATACCCCAAACTACCAATGCTACGGACAAGTGTGGTACATCAAAAAATTCAGCGCATCGAAATTAGAATACATTGAAAATTTCATAAAAGAATTTTGCGAGGATGATTAAAACCTAACCTATTATTCAAAATATTAAGAATTTTAATATATTTTATCTTGCTATATTATATTTTTAAGGCAAAAACATTTTTATAATTAAAAAAATCTAATCTTTTCTATTTATAAACACAACAAAAAAACCTATGCCGACTTTATTTGTTTACTTTATCGCCTCGAGTCAGCATTTAACCGTAAAATAATTTAAATTAACAACAAAACAGATAATGCGCCAAATCTGATGCGCCAGTAAGGATGGTATCATCGAAACTCGATGGCAACCCAATAGCGAGGTTTATTTATTTATGCCGTTTCCTCTGCGTAGTACATTTCAATGCTGCACACTTAGTCTGTGTTTTGGTATATTGATGCTAATTAATACAAAACAATAAATCATTTTAAGATTGCGTAAAAATTATCTCATGCCCTTTCATATAAGTATTATCAATAAAACCTTTTAAAATATGAGGGAGGAAGAAGTTCTCGATATTTCTAACCATCGGAATTAGGCATTCTTTGAAATCAAGTCCCTCTTTTTTTTCGTTGGGACAAACCAAACACTTACTGCAAAGTCATTATTATTGTGTTACAGAGTTCCCACGCTCCTTGAAAACCTAAAAGCACTCAAATCGGGAAAATAGGTTTTAGGGATTACTGATAATTCTCTAAACCACTAAAAAACACATTTTTATGAAAATAACAAATAATTCTAATTGCAACTTTTGCTCTTTATTGTACTTGTTAAGAAGAGGGTAAAACACCACACTGGACCTATCTAAAAATGTTATGATGTAACCAACGTGTCATAGCGCAAGTGCATTAATAGGGATATTCTCCATCTCTGGATCATGCACATATGTAGCCTTAAAAATAAGTTTCTGTGTTAATTATAATTTAAACTTTATTCATTTGTGCTCAATTTTGCTTCTACCAAGTCTTTTTGTTTACTCTCTTACGGGTTCTAGCCCTCGTGTAGCTATTGTGCAATGAGGATTCAACTCTAATATGTTCTTATTGTGTGTTTGAAACAATGGTCATTTTTGTAAATGTCGCACTTTACCTGCCCGCTGTTTAAGAATTTAGCAACTTTTGTCCGCTAATGTGTGCAGCCTTCGATGTCTGTGTTGTGTGCGTGCACTCACCCTCTCTCTGTCTGCAGAGACGCCGTCATTCGTGCGCCCCATGGAGGACAAGGAGGCGCGGGCGGGGGAGACGGCAGTGCTGGAGTGCCTGGCGGGGGGATCGCCCCGCCCCTCCCTGCGCTGGGAGCGGGAGGGGGGCCGGCCCCTGCGCCCCACCGAGCGACACTTCTTCACCGCCCAGGACCAGCTGCTCATCATCGTGCAGGCCAGGGCGGAGGACGCCGGCGCATACACCTGCACCATGACCAACGCCCTGGGCACCGAGAAGGGAACATCCGTGCTGCGCGTCACACAGGGTCAGTCTCTCCTCTTCTCTTTTTTCCGAACATTTTGCTATTTTTTCACCCCATTTTTACTGACATACGTCATACATTAAATCTATAAAGTATATCATCCAAATCTTAAAAAAATTCTCATTTGTGTGTGCTTTTCAGTGGCGGGCAGTGGTGTGTTTGGGGAGGACAGCCATGCGGCCCTGACCACGGGGGTGGTGGTGATTGCTGTGGTGATCTGCATCGTGGGCACCTCCCTCATCTGGGTGGTGATCATCTACCATACGCGCAAGAGGAGGGGCCTCGCACCCCCGGCCACCCCGTTCCTCGACACGCACTCCGGTGAGTTGTTGTGCTCTCTGTCTGGTAGGTTTCACAAAATGTGCACTTGTTGCTTCTCTGAAGTACAAGCCTTCTTTCTAACCGTGCGTTTCTCCCACCGCAGTGTCCGGCGTGTCGAAAGGGGGCGCCAGCAGCGCGGGGGACAGCGGCCGCCAGTCCTCGGACGAGCTCCTGGCAGAAGAGGAGCGCCGCCCCCTCCACCGGAGCGCCTCCTCCGTCAGCAGGTGGACCAAAGGTATGCTGCACTCTCACTTTTATTGTGGTGTGTCACTGCCAGACATGTGCCGCATGGTATCATGTGCACAAGAATGTTTAAGTTGGTTTGTGGCAGCCCATGACACATGAGTGTCTTGTCCAAAGCTAAGGACTCAGGATTAAAAGTATGAGTCCCCTGGTATATTTTCATTCCCTCAAAGTGTTTTGGCGTGGGACAGTGCCGTTGGCTGGCTATTCCAGCATCAGTAAGGGTTGAGCTGGATACTTTATGGGTAACCCTCTGAAATCCAAGTTTACTCAGGCTGAGTCAGGGGAAACAAACTATAACCTTCATGTAAATGTAAGTATGAATGAGATATGTAATCAAAAAGCTTGGACCTCAAAGTGAAAACAGCTGCACTAAAGTACCTCAGCTTCAAATAACTAAACTTTTAACGATTGATGAAATGTTTTTACGGTAAAATTTTTCATAAATAAGACATTTTGAAAAATTAACAGAATAAACTACCTGAAGCATTTTTTGTGTGAAATTTGTCAAGAAACTCTTGAGTTTTATAATTGTGTCAAAAATGTAAATAGTCAAAAAATTATTTGTTTGTTGTCGTGCCTGTTTTTATCCCATGAAAGATGGTTGGTTGCTAGAGCCTCCAAAGAGGTTGACATCTTTTACACAAATAAGGACACTTTAAATTATCCATGAGCTTACCAACCGGGATTTGAACCTGTGACGGTTGGGATTTAGACATGCTATTCATTATGCTGAGTAGGTAGCAATCCAAAAATTAATTGTACTATTAATACAAAAAAAAGCCTCTTTTTAGTTACCTTCTAAATTTGTGATTTCAATGGCAAAAATTTGTTGCATTTAAAGATTATTGCATTTACCACTTTTTGATCATCTAGGAATTCTATAAGTGCAAATTACAACAAGATTTATGCGATTGAGATGAGAGTACCCAATTCTGAATGATTTCAATGTTCTAAACACGAATATCACCTTAAAAAATGCTTGTTAGCTCTAGTTTTTGAGTTACTGACTTTTTTTCATTACGTAGGAGAAATGAATGGGCACACCAAACGCAAAATAAATTGCAGTCAATTTTGTTCACAGAAACACTCCGAATTTTTGCTCATACAGGCTTTATTTGATATTATCAACATAAGGGTGGGAGGAGATAAGTTTCAAGGTTTTTGCACCCATATTAGCGGAAAAAAAGAGCAATAAATTCCTTGCATTTCATCCATGGTTGTTTTTAGAAGCTGTAGCATGTTTAGCAGACGCATAGCTATTATCCTCATTAAAATATTGGAGACTTTGGAGCAGGGAGTCCTTTGTCATGTGGGGCCGGACGCAGAGTAGAAGGAATGTTAGGCTATTTATCTTTTTTCCTCCTTCCTTTCTGAAATAAATCATCAACATGATTAGTTGGTTCAATCATAAAATGGCATTTCCTTTCCTTCCATAAAACAGCATTAATTTTTCTTCCTAGAAAATGGCATTACCTTTTTTTCCCCTATGAAGCCTAAGTGACAAATTTGCTTCACAAGTCTAATAACGTACTTGAGGGGCCCAACATTTTTCGTGGTCTCCTATCTTGTAACCAAAATACAAATGAAAGCAACTTGCAGTGATGCTCCTTTTTTTGTGAGCAAAAAATTCTAATTTGCCACAAATATAACAGAAGTTATTAGCGCTATTAATGCATTTTACTGGGCATTACAGTTGTAGATTTATCACCCACACTAATTTTTGATATTCTACAGCTTCTAAAACAACGAAATACAAGGAATTTATTAATCTGCACCTCTTGATGCAAGAACGATTCTACTTAACGGAATTAAGCTGCTAATATGGGAGCCTTGTCATCTCCTTCCACCGTTTCTTAAAGTACTTAATGAATATAATGGTACATTTAATGAAGTCTTTTTGGGGAAACTCCAAATACAGGAGTTTACATTTCAGAGTTTTAGGATTTTGAAAAGATTGTTACCATTAAGAAATTTTTTATTGCTATTCTGCCTCAAAACATTGTATTGTTAAAAAAAAATTGGAAATATAATTTAAAGTTGTTATGTGTTTGTGATTTTTTGCACTGCACTCATTGATATATGCAGACACCAAATCAATAGGTTTTAAATGATATGAAAGTATTGAGATAGGGTTGAACCTCTGAAACGCTTTTTCTACACATTTTGATGGGTGCCGATTCTAAAATTGTGGTTTTTGCTTCGCTTGTCGTTCTCTCTAGAACCACTCTATAGAAGAACCTTTATCTTGTCCTCTTTGTATAAGTTAAACCTTTCATGTGAAACATGTCTTGTTTTGCGTGTTGGTGACGGAGTGTTCTTCTTTTCCAGATGTTCCTAGGGGTGACAGCTTCTCTCTGGGGGAGGAGGGGAGGTGCCACTCCAGCCCCACCCTCTGCCCCCCCACGTGACTCTTCCCCCCCGCCATTGTCCACAGAACTCGCCTCATCTGTAAATAGACATTCCAAAGGAACGGCCGTTCTCCCTGGAACACGCGGGCCCCGGGGAGGACTCCCTTCTTCTGTGAGGGCAGCTCTCATTCAGGGTGCACATTGAGAAACTCTTTCTGTTGTGAAGATAGTGTGGGCGTGTAGGATTTGAACTTGAGTTTGTGAATAAATGTCGCGTCACAAAACAACGTCACCCTATTTAAAAGCCAATGGATGACATTTTTTAAACTTAAATATTTGTCATTTATTTCAACTCTGGATGGTCATTGTTTTTAACTCTCTGAGGGATAAGCAAATGGGTCTCACATGTAAACTTACTTTCATTGTGTGAGATTGAATTTTTAACTTAAAATATGAATTCTGTATTTTTTTAAAAATTATATGAATGTAGCAGATAAACAACTCCTCCATACTTGAAATTTATAAATGAAAGAAATCTGTGCTGGAAAACATGATAGTCAGGTGACGGGTTTATCCGTCCCTCGGACAGTTGAGTCACTTTTATCGAACCTGCCAAAATGGAATTATAAAGAAAAGCTTCCATAACTTAAAATACATGAAACGTAAGGCGTTCCTAAGCACTTCATTTCAAGCTTGGTGTTCTCTTAGCTATTTCCAGACTTTAAGGAAGTTATAGCATATATGATAGGGAGAGAGATTTTCTCAAAAGACTGCTTTGATGATCCATTTAAGAAAGGCTTTTCATATGGAAATGAATCCTGCAGAGACAGTAGACCTGATTTCCAAATTTGAATTCTTTAAAATGAAATTTCTCTTTCTTTCATTGTCCATGTGTTTCCTATGAGCAGTTGATATGTGTTGTAAAGTATCACCCACTGATGTAAATAGTGTACAGTTGAGATTAGAACACACACAGAGCCTATCTAACAAGCGTGATATTTTCATCATCTGAACTCTGTGTATTTTTTATGTGCAGTGAATGCTGCTTTGTCATGCAGTGCAGTTGTGTCACCCTAAAAAAAAAGCTCTTATGAAGTGGATACAGAAACTCTTTCTATAGGAGCTAATCCTTTGAGTCCCCATTTATTTTTTCATTGCATAAATCATCTAATTTAAACTTGTATGTTTTCCAATGTGGAAAATGATAGCTAAAAATATGAATTGAATTCTGAGTACGTTTAAAAGCCACCAATGAGAATGATCTTTAATCGCATTTCCATGTTAAGTGTAAGCAACTTTCCAGCTGCTTTTTGCGTCCAGCAATGATCTTTTGGACCGTGGCACACTTTTCGAATAAAATGAAAGATCCCCAAAGAACGCATTATTTTCTTCTTTCAAATTGCTCTCAAAGTTTTCGAAGAAGACAAATTGAGTACCACTTTAAATGACAGATTAAGAGCAACCATAGTACTGACAACTGTATCGACTGTTTTTTTATCTGTAAATATGTTGCTTTCAAAAAATGTATTAGCACTTAGAATCCAGGAGGACATAGATATATGGCCTCCAAACACATTTAATTGAATAAGTCAACGTCAGAAAAATTAATTCTGAAAACATACCCTATCGTGTTACAATTGTAACTAAGATTTTATCATTTACTTTTACCTGATTTAAAATTACAACGAAAATATTTTGCAAGTGAATTAACACTTCTTGTATATAGAAGTAGTTATTATGTGTAGATTAAAAATGAAAACTACAAAGCAGCCATATAGGAACTGTGTCCCATTTAAATGAGGCGACTAAAAAAAGCATGAAATATGTTTTATATGTTACACTATATATTTTATTATGTCACAACTAAAAATGGCAAACAAGTGAAAAGTTTAATAGCGTAGCTGATACCCAAAGGAAAATTTTATGTCAAATTTGGGGGTTGAGTGCTTTTATTTATATTTAGCGAGACATACCCTAAAAAATTTTTAACCTGACCTTATGAACGAGAAGGTGAAATAGTGTCCTTCAAAACTCAGTAAATAAGTAAACCTGTTGCGCTAGTCTAGGCCATGCTAGTTTAATTCAATCATATTTTCAAACTGAACCAAATTCTGCAAGAAATGACAAAGCACAGTTATCTCATCTGACTTAACCCAACATCGAAATGTACAACTGGGATCTAAAACTTCGTTTCCTGAAACTAGTTTCTAGGAACATTTTGATGGATGGTTCTCATACTGAATGAAAAAAAATCAACAAAAATAGCTAAAGTGAATTCTTGTCAAATAATTTCTAGTGCCAATTGTGTTTTATAGTTAGTTTTTAGTACAGATTTTTTTAATTGTACAAATTGTATAATCCCAGATTATGTAGTTTTATTTAAATGCTTACTAGACTTGTATGATGTACAGAATGTGCAAATAAAGTTTAATAATGCCTACTCTTGTTGTCCAGGTCTTTTTTTCTCTGTGAAATGCCCCGTTTCACATATTCAAAGTAGGCTGGAGAAAAACATGATAGGATAGTGACATTCATTTTGACAGATGTTTTTAAGAGAAATTTTGGAAAAGAAAAGCGCACCCTTGAACTTGAAGCATAAAAAGCTCCTATTGTTTGAACTGTATTTCTTCTCTTTTTGTCATGTAGCTCTAGTGCGATTAATTCTGACCCTTCGTGGGTATGAAATAAAGTCTCGATTGGTGAATCCATGGAGTAGGCGGATCCCATGAAAATGAAAGTAATGTCACATAAAACAAGCCTATTCTTGAAAAAAGTACCTGGATCACATTGAATCTCGCGATGCATGCTAATAGGAGCTTATTTGTTCATTGACACCTACTATATTTAAATAGCAACCTTAGATTTCCTTTCATCCCAAGACACGAAAACTTTATATAATTAGAAATAGATAGGTGTTTATTAATAGTCAAGTTCATTATTATAGAAATAATTTCATTTCTAATGAGGGGGGCATACATTCATTTCATTTTTAATAATTTAATTTATAATATAAATGATTAATTAGCCAGTTTAATTGATAATTTAGAATTAAGTTTTGGTAATTTCTGCTCCTTGTTAGAAATCCAATTTTACATAAAATTGTAAGCTTGTCTAAAATTATTTATTTTATCAATATGAAATAAAAATCACTCCAATGTTTCATATATACTCTCGATCAGGTGTCTGTGATGCATTTTTGCATCACGTACTCTTAAGCTAAGTTCTGTTCCTCGCTCTAGTGCGACGTATTGAATCAAACCGTTGGTTAAAAGAAACTCTATTACGGGTTATTTCGGCTAAATAGGTTTTTATGACGCTTAGGAGGAAATGTTTAGTTGTAAGCTAACCTATAATCGACAGCTTATGAGTTTGTAATGTTCAGACTTCATAAATACGTTTATATTGCGATGTGAGTTAATCGAAGTCATAATTTAACTTTTGTGGTTCGAGTCGATCCAAGTCTTTGTGACGAAACGCGATTGCATCGCCAACACTGGCGATCCAATTCCCAGGTCGTCCAGTCCGTTCCGAGAGAGAGAGGAGAATGCTGTCACTGTCGCTGCTGCTGATCGCTGCTTTGAGCACCCATTGCGCCGGGGTGCCCACGGTCTACGACGTCCTGCAACTCGTCTACCAACTGTGTTGTAAGTACCCATTCGAGTTTGAACAATCTGTTTCGCGAGTCTTGTTTAATAATAGTTTTAGTTCACATCTTATTTTTAGTTCAAAATGTGTGCACGTACATTTTCAATGAATATCCTCGATCAATCTGTTATGATTAATTATTCCCAATATTTTCATTAATTTTTACATTAGTGATGTTCATTATATACATATAATTTGAAAATTTTAATATTAAAAAAATTAATATTAAAAATATATATATATATTATATATTATTAATTTATAATATAATTTATGAAATTATATTTATTATTAATTGATATATAAATATTAATATTAGTAATAATATTTTAATTAATTATTAATATAAAAATTATATAAGTGATGTGCTGAGTGTAGAGCTTTGAAACGTGAAACCCGGGCTTTGAAGAGTATATGTTGTCTTTAATTTGATAATAAATGTGTTCAAATTAAGTCAATAATAGTTTAATGTTCAACGTTATTTCAAAACAAAATTACTCAAACCTCCAAGTGCATGTTACCTCTTTTTGTGTATAACTTATCGTTATTGGAAACTAATGTTATCTAAATATTAAAGAAGACCAATGTTTTTTTTAAACAAAAAATGTGAAATAGGCAAAAATTGTGTCCTTTTTTCGGAATGTTCTAAAAATGCTCTTTGTTATGTTGCACTGCAGCCGCCTAAATGATACTTCGGTACAAGTACATTTCGATCCAATAAAACGGCAGAAGAACAAAAAAGTTATTGAAAAATGTTGCTGGCCATAATGATCGATCCAGTAATATCGAATAAAATGAGTAGAATTTTATATTTTAGGTAATAAACAGGGACGAAAAGTAATTTTATTTGTTTTATAAATTATTATTTTAAAACTATCTTTAAAGACATTATCTTCACCTGCTCCGTCGGACGATTTCGTTATCTTACTTACAATGAGTACGTTTTGTGTCGTCCAGCAAATTTATTTAAAAGATTTTCTACTCTCTGCATTATAATCCTTTTAATTCGCAATCCATAAAAACAGCCCACTTAATTTAACCGATCAAATATCAAAATTAATGTATCGTGTTTAAAAGTGTTCGAAAAAAAAGCCCGTTCTTTAATATAACATCGATTGGTGTTCGTTTCTTTCCTTTATTAGTTTCAATTCAAACCAAAGGACACGTGTTCAAAGTATTTTCACATTTCACAAAGAAAAAATAGATAAAATGTGCATCGTCATGTTTGGACTGTCCAAGTTTGGGGTTGAACGTTGTTTATTAAGTTTCCCGGGTATACAAACATCTAAATACGAATTTTGAAAAATGTCACGTGGGGATAATGTGGGGACTGGGGTGGGGTGGTTGGCGGTCGTCAAAACCGCATCCCTTGATTTATGGACGCCCCTGTGACCTCTCCTTCCATCCCAAGCAAGCTTAGAACTCATTTGTCGGAGTGAAGTGAAGCCACGACCTGCCCGGATCTGAGTGTTCAGAAGTCAGTCGCTGACCATTGCGTCGCCACCTCAATTATTTGACGTACCTCAAGTACTTCAAAAATGGGAGGTCCAACTCGTGAAGCATAGAGAACTTTGCAAATAACATGTTTTCAAAGTTAAGCTGGCTCTATTAGGATTTTAGTGAGAGAACGAAATAGTCCGGTGGACTTCTAAGTCATCTGTCCATTGTAAGTAAGTGTGTCGTTGATAAACGGCTTGTATATAAGTTGGAGATTGTGGAACATAAATGGAGCTTAGCAAAACCAACCACTCAATGGACTTATTTTTTTACGCATTCTTTTTCGAATTCAATTTATCTTTAAATAAGACCAAAAAAAAACATGACATTTGGGGAAAACCCAGAAGAGTGTGTGCGCCTCGAGAAGAACAGAGTCAATATTGCCCTCTTCAAACACACTCCTCTCCTGAAGTGGCGATTCAGTTTGCTGAACGAGCCGCGGCTGTTTTACCTCTTTGTTCTACACGGGGCAAATATTTTGAGGGATAAGCAAATGGGTGTTCAATTATTTTCACTGCATGAGTTTTCGACATCCTTTTGCAAACGTAGCACAAGAACCAACATAGGCCAATATTTGAAATGTTGGACATTGAAATGACAACATTTATCGATATTTGAAGGGCTCATTTTTAAAAATGGGAATGAAGGGAATATAATATTGTATGAGTTGATAGCGACCGATTGCACACTAAAACAGTGTAAAAAATAGTTTCAATGCAATATTAAATTATAAGCGGTGGTATCATTTGAATGATATAAAAACTTAAGGTTTGATTTCGTTTTAATCAATAAATAAAATTAGAATGAAGCTGAAATATAATAAAACTTTTTTAAATATTATTTTTGATGTGTGAGGGATACATGGGTCAATGTTATGAAAAGTGCCGATGGACAGATGAGGTGTTACACGTTTGACGACGACAATAAATTGTAATATAATCAACTATTCAAACGAAGTATAGAAGAAAAAAAAAGGTTATAGCACTGCTTAAGCACGTGTTTACGAAAAATCAGTAACGGAATCGTATTTTGGTAACAAATCGAATTTTCTGAACGTTACCGATATGACAGAATTTTGTTTTTATTTCTTAATTTTTGTATTGTCAAACTGGAAACCATGTTGGCTCAAATCGTAAAAACAAATGTATTTGGAATGCAAAGTGTTCATTAAAAAAAAGTCCAGTTTTTGTCATTCTTCAGTTGACTTGTTGTAAAATTGAAACGCAGTTCTTTGTCCTGGGGGCTCTTCTAGCAAGATCTTCTCTGATAGCAAGGAAGACTAATAAGGGAGATTTTATTTCATCCTAATTTTCGTCTTACCCCTCGTTCACCCGTATCAAGAGAAGACAACACGGAGCGTGGGAAACACTCAGTAGTCATTCCTTCTCGCATTTCTCCTCTTTTTTGAAATGTTACCTTGATTCAAAAATATTTAGCCAAAATTAGTTTAATTTTTAAAACGTTGATTACGACCGCCTTTACGAATGTAGGATGTAACTTTTTAGGTGTTATATAACTATTTATTATTTACATTTTTTTATTATCATTTTGTAATGCTTCTTTGTCAATTAACATTTAGTATTTAAATAGAAAAACTTAGATTTTAAGCTCATTATTATTTAAATAATTTGATTTCTAACTATTTTAATTCATTTTATTTTTAATAATTAATTAAATTATTAATTAATGTTAAAAATGCCTTTTCAAGAACCGTAGTTTTTGAGAAATGGAAGAAACATATTTTAACAGCAATGCCCCGAAATGCTATTTTCGATTGCTTTCCCATGGCTGTGCACAAGGATTAAAAAAATGAAAGTTAACGGAATAGTTGATCTACACTTACTGAAACTAAATAATATAATAACCAGTTTAATGTATTTCAATTTTTTTTCAAATTTGAAATTTTTTTTAAAATTGTGACTTTCACTGCACTTCAGTGAGAGGGCCAATCATTTTATTAAAAGAATTATAATTACAGTACCATTGCATCCCTCATTGCACGCAGACAAGCAACGCCCATTATGCAATTCACCCCGCACAGGCCAAACTTGGCCCTTCCTTTAAATAACCAACGCAAATGATTCAAGTGTTCTTATCATGAAGACATTTGGAAACTTCTATCATTTCAGGTAATAGTTCTTACAAAAAATGCACTTTAAATAAGCAGAAATGTTAAACTTATTAACCAAGTGATGTGTGTGAAATAATTCGGATGGGCGGCTTCCAACGTAAGTGAAACCGTGTTGACGGTCACGGTCGCCGTGTCGGATGTGGGTCAGCGTGTCACGCGAGATGCAGCATCGCCCCTTTGATCTCCGTTAAATAATCTTTAGTTCTTTTTTCAGCATGTTTTCTTTTTCTTTTGAATACTGATTCCTAAAGCAGACCCAATGATGCGGCAAAAAAAAAAATCCCTCCACAAACGTATTTAAAAGTACTAGGACCTATTTTGAACATTCATTTTTTCCAATGTGCAGTTTAGCACTCCGAGTGCAAAGGGTTGCACTGTTGAGGCTATATTCTTAGATTTTCGATGCCATTGAGTTCTCTACTTTTTAGCCGGTGATTTTTATTAAGAGTTTTGGCTGTTGAGAGTTATTAGGAGTTCCTTAACACGTGAACTGGTCTTGGTTCAATGCAACTGTTCATAACTATAAATGAAGTTTTTATAGGGAGGGGGCCTCAATTCAATAGGATTGGAAAGTACGATATGTATAATATAATGTACTTCTCAATACGTAAAAATAAGAGTGTCATCCCTATTTTAATGAGGTCTTCAAATGACAGGGGGGTCTTAAAATAATGTGTTGGTGTCGCTGCTAACCCATTAGCATATTTTACATGCAGCCGCAAGGGACGACCCGATTTCGAAGAATTTCGCTTGCTCGTTTTGCACTTGGTAGTGATATTTTACATTTGAACATAAACGATTATTTTCTTTACAATGGAATAACAGAAATATTTTAATTGCAATAACTTAAGTTTTGTATGACTTTTAATTTTAAATGTCTTTTTTTAATTAAAAAAATACCAAAAGAAAATATTCGTTTATTATGTTCAAATGATGACACACATGCAAGATCAGCGGCGTCACTGGTGGATCGTGGATGTCAGGTATGCCGTTCTTGTGATGTATTCTAAGTGTTTTGCTTGTTTCAGCCACGGCCGAGGCGGTGCGCGAGGAGAGACTCGACTGCGTGGGCGAACACCTGGGCAGAGAGGCAAGTATACACAGCATTGTATTTATGTGCGGCATTCAGATGTTGCAGAACTCGAGTTAGTTTCCGTCTTCATTTCTAAACACAGGGCTACCACAATTAGATTGGGGTTTCTTAACAAGTGTTCATAACAGGTCTTGATTCAATACAGTTGCTCAAAACTATGAATGAAGTGGATAGGCTTCCGTTCAATTGGATTAAAAAGTGCGATATACAATACTACGGTAAACTTACTCAAGACGTACAAAATAGGAGTTCAATCCTTATTTTCTTTCATTGCAGCCGACCCCCGAGTGGGAGGCGCATTCAGTTTAGATTGGAAAACAAAACAATGGATGGGTCAAGCGTCAAGCAACATAATCTGTTAGAAAAATGAATAATCCTTTCCAACGGGGCTGCTTTATTGGCGGCTAAGCCTTTGCAGACTCGGCATATTCCCCAGAACTGAATCATTTTTAGGCCACCATCTAGGCGACTCTCACTACCCATTTTGACACTCAGGGCACCATGAATTTGAGCTGTCTGTAGATGTTAAAGTATGCTTTCATTTTGCCGAGAGAACCAAAGCCAAATGGGTACTCAAGGGACGTGCCCATCCAGGAAATCCGACGAATAAGCCGCTGCTCGCCGCATCATTTGTGTTCTGCGCATGGGCGAGTGTTCAGAGACCGAAAAAGTCCAAACTTTTCCATTTTCAGGGGGACCCGAATTTCCGTCATTGTTTTATGGGCACTCATTGGATGGTTTTATTTCAATTTGCATTTCATTTGCAAAAATTCAGTCCATAATAGTTGGATGTTTAAAAAATACTAATTCACCGTTACTCATAAAAGTTATTGAAATGACCTCATTTACATATGCCTTTCAATGTGTGTGGATTTATTGAGAGGAAAGTTGTGGAGCCCGATACATTCAAAAAGATACAAATGGTAAAGAAAAAGATACATTCGGACAAAACAAATTCATACAAAAAGATACATTCAATACATACAAATGGAGCCCGATACATTCGGACCCCATGATGTTCTTAAACATGAGACTATTCTTCTCCCATATGAGAAATCCATTTTTAACAGTCCAGTGCTCCAAGAAGAAAGATGTCGCATTGGGACCTCGTTTTTCGGAGTCAAGGTCCTCTTCGAGGAAGAAGATCTTTTCCTCTCTCTTGAGGAGGAAAGTGTCTTCACTCATTTCACTTTCCCGTGTTCTTATTACTTACCGATCCGATGGGAAGATGAGGCGAGGGGCTGCTTCTGGGGCGCGGCAAGACATTTTTTATGCGGAGGATTTTAAAATCGTTTTTTTAATAATTTCAACGAAATGAATATAATTTAATGAAAGTGACAAAAAATGAGTGAATGCAATTATTGAGTGGAATGAGTGCTTTGGATTAACTACATTTATATAATATTATTTATATCTATTTTAATCAATAAAGTAAATTAGGCAATTAATACGATAAATGAATGCAATAAATAAAATAAATTATTATGGAAATGAGTACGAGTAATAGATTTTATCATACTAATTAAAACGTATGAAATGAATATTGTGTGTTACTAATACAATTTAAATTATTAATTAAAGCAATAAATATTATTAATAGATTTTCTTTCTATAATTAAAACAACTCATTCAAATAATTGGTGGACCCCATTTTGGTGTATGAATGTAATTTGAGTATTAACTGCTTAATGTATTCTATTCATTTCAAATTTTATAATTAAATAGCGTGTCACAGCAACTTTTCCATGATTTCATGCAGCAATTTAATATTTTTTTTGGTTTTATAGATACTCGCATTGTTGCTATCGAAAAAAGTATAAAAGATTAATTAAAATGTTGAATATTTAATTCTAATGTCACTTTTTAATATGGATGCACCAAATACACCTAGCTTATATTAATACATTAACTTACACTACATATTCAAATTTCATTTAGAGTAAATGTTTAAAAAAATTTAATTAATTATGAAACTATGTACTCTAATTATTAAAAATTGACCTTCACAATGTAGTTTAAAATATAATTACATTAATTAATTCTTTCATATTTTTATGAAAAACAGATTCTAGACCTTACTATAGATTTGCAAGTAGAGGATTATGACCCCTAATTTGGGCCCCCCCCCCCCCCCCCAGTGGTTATGCGCCAGGGCGGGTTTGACGGGAGCATTGTTTTACTCTTTGTAGAGAATTTTCATGTTCACGAAACCACTGTGTGAGAAATATAGTTTTTTTTTTCGTCGTCTGGTGGGCACTGACGACCGCGGGGGACTCGCCCTCCCTCATCCATCGACCCACTGTCTAAAAAAAATATTTTTCCCAAATAATTGCATTTTGTTATTTGAAGGATTAGTTTCATTCTGAGTTTTTCGCTCTCTTTTTATTGAACCAAGGCGAAGGTTGTGGCTCTCTGGATGCGGCGTCCGCTTCGCCTAATGAGGAAGGTCTCGAGGCCGATCAAATTGAGCTTCAAGGGGGGGGGGGGGGGGGGTATCTACATCGGGGAAACTTTTACTACTCCAGTAAATTTGATCTGAAACTAAGTTTTCTCTGCTCAACGACAAGGAATTTTAACAAAAATTCTTTAATTTTGAAAGAATTTATATTTTTGACAGTGATAAAAAAAGGTTGAATGTTATTATAGTTGTTGTTGCTATCTTGTCCATGTAAAGCTATAAATTCTATATAGGGCCAAAAGCGCTGATGAAGAGGTCATGGGCCTGGAGACTATAAAGTATTTCTTGTGGTGGTGCGCCAAGCCCAAAAAAGAGAGGCAGCAATTGCTTGGCAGTCATGCAATAACAAATGGTCTGGCATTAGTTGGGTTACTGGACAATTTCTGCAGAATGAGTAGGCTCTTGAGGTGTTATCTGGAGATATTTTCCTTAAAATGGCATGTACGAAGTCTTGTTATAACAGATGGTAGATTTCTACGGCAATTAATATGTTATTATAGTGTTTTACCTAATTAAAAACTTAAAATTTTAACACTGATATTCATTGGAAAACGTTTAAGCAAATTTTAGTTGACCAGGTTGAATTTTAAATGGTTCTTCATTGAAATAAATATTAACCTTAGAAAAAATATTTTGCATGTCATAATTTGTAACGTTATTTTTATGCTGTTTGCTCCACTAAAAGTTATAACTTTTTAAGTTACAAAGCAATAAACGACATCAAGTATCAAACCAATTGTTTCAATATGCCAATTTTCAGTATTAAAAAGTTCCTTCTCCCAGAAGAGAAAAACAGAATGGGATATTTTTACCAAGTTAGGAAAGGTGCCTGCATATTACCTTCTCTGCTTTCCTCTTTTAGGAGAAGGACGATGCTCAGAAGTTAGTTGTTCATGTTCCGTGTGTGTGTTGCAGGTGTCTCCGGCCGTGTCCCGCTGCCTCCCCCCCGTGCTGTGCGCGCGCACCCTGGAGTGGGCGGCCAAGCACCCAGACACGCCCCCGCACCGCATCACGCGGGTGAGTACCGCCCCCCTCTTCCTCCCCCACCGCCAGAATCGTTTTAACAAAATAAATAACGCCAAAATGTTTGTTTTTAAAATCATTTTAAGCGTCATATCCATTGAAATGCAACAAAATCATAACCCTTTTACATTTTTAGTGCCTCAATTTAGACAGTGGCGCTACTGATTCCTTACTTTGAATTATGATAATGCATTTCGATTGGCTGATTGATTTCCTAAGAATTTTTTGAAGGCGAAAACTAATTGGTTTTTTTTATGAGTGCAGTTCATAATATTTCATATTTGTCTTTTTCATTTGATAAAAAAAGAAAATCAGGTGTACTATATTTGAATGGTACTTCTGGTAAAATGTGTCAGTCAAAGAATTGCCAATGTATTGAGTTTTTCGGCAGCGGAAAATTGAAGCATGAGCTCAAAAATAAAAGTTACATTCTCTTATTGTTTCAAATTAATATGAGTCGAAATATTTCAGAAAGCTTTCGTTGTCGAACCTTTTTAACTCATTCATAATCAATTTTACTACCATCCAAAAACCTCAGCGAATCAATCGACGCAGATGATTCCATTAGACCAACGGTGCTAGACTGATTTAAGACTGTCAATAATTTGTTTGCAAAAATATTAATTTAAAAAATATCCTTAAAATTTTTAAAAACTTCATTTTAACTCATTCTTTAATTTTAGTGTAACCAGGAATACAAGAGAGTATTTTTTCAGACGACCTTCTTGAATCGTTTTCTGCAACCATTTCTCACACCATATGTTTTAATGTGTGAATAAAATAGAATCAAAGACTTTCGGTATACAGAATGATATTTCGGATTAGCATACTGTTCGCAGCCGTGGACGGATGAATACACTGCTAGTCAATGAATTAAAACCAAATTCAGAAAGTATCCATCGAACTTTGACTTTATATTAAATCAAAATTAAGAATCAGGTGCGCTGTTCTTTGTAAATAAGTAAAGTGCTTCTTCCAACAGAGTCTTTCATAACAGAGTGGACTTTATGAGTGGCTTTTTGCCATAATGTTGACACTTTTTTTAAAGATTTGTTTTTAGCTCATCTAATCAGATTCCTTAGGGCAGCACTTTGTGTTTTTATCATAAACAACTCTTTATTTGAAGAAAAAAGGATTGGAAAAACTTCTATACAACCAAACCTGAGGGACACCATTTGTAACATTTTTTGTGAGTGTCCAGATATCTTGGAGCAACCGCCATTTCGTCTGGGGAATTCCCCTCGTGTTTCGCCACCTTCTAGTAACAAGAAATTCGGGAAAGTCGCGAAATTGTGGCAATCGCGAGTGGATCTCAAAGAACACAGGAGAAAGCACCATCCAAAATCCAAATTATTTTATAGAAAAATTAAAATCCACTATATTAACTCATTTTAAGTTGTAAAAACATATATTAGTGTGTCGTTTCTTATCAATAGTATCTTTTTCTCTTTTCTTCTTCTCGAAAGCCTCGACGTAGCTGTACAACTCTATCAGGATGCAAATATTCAGCAGGAAACATTTCAATAGCTCCCTTAACTACTCAGTAACTTCCTTTTTTCAGAGTTGGTGTTTTAATAGTTTAGTAACAACATTTACAGAACTAGTTTGCAGACTAGAGAGTCTTAGTCAGCAAAGTGAGACTATCTTAGTTAGTACTTACTTTTACTTACCCCCCCCCCCTTTTTTTTTAAATGGGAGAATATATGACAAACATCGAATTCTCATTTGTGCTCTAAAGTAGAGCGAGTTCGGCCGTCGCAAGAAACTCGTTTTCATATGAAATGGTTACTAGGAGGAGGCTCGGTGTCATATGCCTGTCCTCACTGCGACCCTCCCTAAAAAGGGCGGTGTAGGGCGGCGGTGACGAGTAGCTCCAGTGCGCGGAGAGTGACCCTGTCTCTTGTTGTTTCAGGTGCTGGGGCTGGGCGCGCTGGGCCGCATGGGCTGCGTGCTGGGCGAGGTGCCCCGACCCCTGCCCGTCTGGAAGGCGGCCTTCGCGGTGAGTACTGGGGCCCATGAAGAAGAGGCATAACACTGGGTCAAAAGAGCAATCATTATTTGAATTTTGTACCGCCTACTTTTTTTTTATTTAACTCATTAAAGACTAAATTATTTTTTCACTGGGAATTATCAAACAATGACAAAATACCAATATTTTTTAGACAAGTAACGAAATATGCTATCAGTACTTCAAATTATTAATTACAATTATTTATTAATACAATTATTAAATAAATTATATAAGATAACTTTGAGAACAAACAAGAAGAAAAGAACTAAAATGGCATAATACATATTCACTGAAATTGGAATTGGAAATACTGCAGAAACAAGTAGAAATTTGACAGTAACGCCTAAAACCGCTTCTACACAAGATTTATGCACATTAGAAAAAAAATCGCCAAATACATCATAACTTCAACTTTAAAAAGGTTTTTTAAAAGGTCTTTTATGGTTAAAAAGTTTTTTATGGCCGCAGAAAACCGTTTCTTTACTGTTAAAATATGGTAACGATATGCTTTAATGGGTTAAAAAAAGTTTGTTAATTATAAATATTTATACCTTGCTATAGCACCTTAATTTTAGATGTTTGCATGATTAAAAAAATACTTTCAAAATAGAGATATGTTGAAGATGGCAGTCTGTCCGTACCCCCTTCCAAAATCGGCTCTATCCGTTGGATCTCAAAAATTCTTTTTTTTTGTTAGAAAGGTATGATATCACAGACCTAGACTACTTTAAACACTTTTTGTCCGTCTGTCTACCTGGTTGTCGACGAACTACCCATTTGATTAGCTTTGAAATGTAATTTTTCGTCATTTAAATCACTGTTGACACATCAGCAAGATAAACTTTATTTATTTGATATTAATATTTGAAGGAAAATGTATTAAACTAAGTCTGAATGACGTTTGAAAATGGAATCGTTAATTGTTCATTATTTGTTTACTTAGAAAGGGCCATTCCATTTTTTGCATGGTTAGTTTTAATTTACCTTTGTTCATTTTGGAGTTATTTCATGTTTTGTTGTTACTAAATGTTTCGAAAATATCGTGTTTTACAAAGTTTTATGTTGATATACTTATTCAAGAATAAGAAGCTTTCGTCTTTTAAGGCGTTCCAAACGCGCCAAGTGTCGGAATGGATGCTACTATTTTTTGACATCCTTCGAACTGCAAGTATATTTAGCAAACGGTAAGGAACATTCTTTTAATTCGCTAAAGAAAATGAATGAAAATAGCCAATTTTGGCTTTTGAAAGTTTGAAAGAATTACAATTAAATGACTGTGTAGATTTTGTTTCTAGGTGTTTAAATCTTGTATGGAAGTGGTTCTAGGTAACAATCACTGTTAGTCACTGTCAATCACACTAGGTTTTCGGTAAGAATTTCAGTGAGTATTTAACTAACAGGAAATAACTTCTTGTAAGTTAACTTTCATTTACGCTTGAAAAGGTTTATGAAGAGCATAGATCGTGTTAAAAAATTAAGCGTAAAGATAAGAAATGGGTGGATAGAGGAAATACTCTTAATTCAACATTCCGAAACAAAAATTAAATTTTTAATAGTGCTTATAATTTAGCATTGCATTTTGCGTAGGCTGAATTCCTCCGTGATATTGATGATATTTTTTCGTTTTTCAGAAGTGCTTTCCTGACTTCCAGTCCGTCGATTCCCTCAACAAGGACGGGTGGGTTTTTTAAAAAAATTGTTCTGAACACTTGTCATAATGGAACACGTTCAAGACGAATGTCGCTCTTTCGAAAACAAACAAATCTATGAGTGTGTCTACTTTGGGACAATTTCTGTGTTAAAAAGACGTCACGTGCATTTGTCTCACCAGAAACATAGCATACTTTTCGACGCGAGGTTATTTCGCTTATTAACGCATGCCTCAAATGTCTACAAGTATACGATGATTTGGTTGGTCTTGCGCAACCAAATATATAGAGAAAAAAATCACATTTATAATTTTCAATTCTTCAAGCAAACAAATAGGAAACCAAAAAGGCGATTTAAAAATCGTGTTGCTATTTCACTAAAAAAGAAAAAAATAGTAATAGTTGAAGTAAAAGTTAATGTGCGATTTCTTTCCTAAAATATTAAATTTTAAGTTTATTTCTAACACAGTAGGTTTAGTGTTTAAAATTTGTGTTCTTTTTACGTAAAATGACTCATAACTCATAAATCTTATATTTTGTTTCAAAACTTTTGCCAAATAATAACGAACTTTTGGGATTAAAACTTTTGGGATAGACATTTATTTTTAACGAAATAAGTTTCGTAAAAAATCCTCCCCTCGAAGTACTTGTTCGTCGTTTTAATTAAGCTCTCTAGCTGCATCATTTGGCTTTGAGTGTTGTCAGTTCCAAACTGTGGTGACACACCATTAAAATATCTTGCAAAGAAATCTTGAAACCTCACTGGATAAAAGAACACATCACATGTAAGAATAGCTACCCCTGTGTATGCTCCTTATTGAGTTGCCTTGATGTCATTCATAAAACTTAATCGTTTTAACCGTTAAACTAAATTGCTAACGCTATTCCTCTCTAACTTATTTTAGAAATAGATGATATTTTAATGTGTAGTAAATGTGTGGTGCTGCCATCTGTCGTCGTTCTATTCAAGCTACCACTACCCTATGTCTTTTCTCGCAGGTCGACGGGGCGGAGCGGGAACAGCCTGGCCGACCGATGACGATGCGGCGTCCGTGTGACGCCAAAATGACGTTTATGGTGACGTCTTCTCTTCGGCATCATCCACTCGAAGATTCCAAACTTTTTTGCTCACTTGTTTCATCATTTGTGATTAGGTATGAATCAACGCACATGCAGTTTTCAAAAAAGAGGAAAATTGAAACTCAATCTAGTGGAATACCGGACGTCCTTTCACCGCCGCGAACTTTCCAATCCTATGTACTCTGTGGCACAAGAACAGGATGATTTGGAGGACGATATTTTGTTGACAGGCATCGACTATGAAAACTATGGGTTATTTCGATAGTGTTAGATTGAATGTGTCGGAGTAATAATTTGAGCTACCCATAATTGAATAAACAATAATTTAATAAAAATAATGCAAGTTTATAAATGACTTTGTAAACGGCGAATGAGACCGATTGACCGCATGTCTCCTTCTGGGTTCATCCATTAACAAAAATAAGCTACATTTTCCGACTGTGTTGAATAGTTTTACAAGCGGTTTTTAGCCTACTTTTCTTTTTTAATATCGAAAGAATTAAAAAATGAAAAGTAGGTATTGACATGCGGTCGAGTCTCGTCTGTCGCGTGCGTTCTACCCCTTCCAAAATGAATTAAAAATTCTAATAACCAATAATGCAGTTTATAAAATTCTTTTCGGCGAATTTGATTCGATTGAACGAGTCTAATCTGGTTTTCATCCAGTTACCCAAAATCTTTTCCATGGACTTAAATTTTTGTAAACAACGTCTTTCTACTTTCGTTTTCTGTACTCCGAGACATTGGAACATAAATGAACTAGTCATATCTGATGTCGGTCGATGTCCGTCTTCCGTCGTCCACCTTCCAAAATCGGTTTATCCATCGGATCTAAAAATTCTTTTTTTGTAGAAGCTATGACCTCAGATACCCAACTTTCATACTTTTTCCGTCTGTCTGTACGTCCGGACGGACATAAATCTACTATCTTTCGGCGAATTCCATGAATTAGCATTGAAATTCATTTGAGTCATTTAAATCACTGTTGCCAAATCAACAATGGTATGAGAAACTTTATTTATCTAAACATATTTGAAGCAAAATAATATTTTCATGAATCAGTTTGGAATGACGTCATAAAATGTAGCACAATTTGATTCTTTGATTATTCATTAATTATCTACCAAGAAAGCGGCAAGGCATACTTTTGCATGCAATTATGCTTAGTTTTAATTTACATTTCTTATTTTTTAATGCAGTTCGGAGTAGTTTCATTACTTTTGTTATTAATAAATATTTAATTATTCTTCGAACTACAAATAAATCACGAGCATATGATAAATAATATTTAATTAATTTGCGAAAGAATATTAAGGAAAATAGTTGATTTTGGCTTTTAGAAGTTTAAATTATAGCTGGATGCTGTGTTTCGATTTTTTTTTCTAATGTGTATAAATCTAGTGTAGAAACGGCTGTTGATGATATTTACTTTAGGAACCTAGTTTTTTTTTTTCCCGATTAGAACTTCAGTAAGTATTTAAATAACAGGAAAGTAGGCTATTTTAGTTCTTTGTGAACTTCTTGTTTTTATAGGATTCATGTAGCTGACGTCACCCTAATCACTCTTTTTGACATAGGTTCGAATATTTTTTTTATAATTTTTCAATAAATAATTTGACACAAAATATTCGAACCCATTTCGAAAAGGAGAATTATTGACCCGTCAGTCAGATACATTTATCATAAGAAAAAAAAATTAGAAACTTTGTAAAAATATTTAATACGGTCTGAGAAATGTGGCGTAGGAAATATTTTCCCCCATTGGTTTAATACAGAGGCACTTTGGTTTTGGAGACCCGTGGTCCCTTTGCGATGCATAATTTGTAGCTATAATATTCAAGTTTGGATAAATGATTGATATTATAATTCAATTGTGTCGTCAGATCTCTCACAGCAGTCTCTTTTCATCTTATTGACTCCTCCAGCAACGGGCATCTGCGCTTTCGAGGGCGCGTCCGAAAGCTCTCCTGGGATCGAAGGATTTCCGGTGGTCATTTCTTCGCCTTTTCAGGGCTTTTTCAAATAATTATTTTATACAAAAAATTACAAGTGATGCATCAAATTTGGAAGCTAGTTTTTATGTACCATAGTTTAAAGTATCTGGGGGAAAAAAGTTAGTGATAAAATATTGGTATTTAAAAAAGTTTTAGCATTTATAAAAATGTAATTGTTTAAGAAAAAATATTAAATTGAAAAAAACTTTACAAATGTTCGAAGTTTTTTTTTATATATTGTTTTTATGTGTTAATTCACATAACAAATCAAGGAATTTTTAATAAAAAAAAGTTGATGAACTGAGTCCCCATAAATTATTGAACATTGATAAGCTGGCAAAATATAGTGCTGCCATCTATGAATATAATCTGAAGATAAACAGAGAAGTGACGATGCAGAGAGAGAAGAGTAGAAAGAGCGTATGTATATGTTTTCTGTAATCTCAATTTCTTAAAAACATTTTAATTTAAAATGCAATATTGATAAGAGGAATTATTTTCCCTTATTTTTAGATATTAACCTAATCAATCTTAAATTCCAGGTTTTTTTTATGTACTCTGCATTCAACTATTTTCGGAGTAGTGGTTTTGGATAACTCGAATCTCGATTCTCTCATTTTAGGTTAGAACGTCTCCGTCTGTCTATTTCTGGCCTCCACCTTTTACTTTATCTATTTCCCGAGTTCTATTTTAGCTATGCCTATTTCTTTTTCCATCTTTTTTTAAGATCCAAATCTATCTATCGGTTCTATATTACGTGCCGTGGAGTAATTGCAAAGTGGAGTCAATTACGCCACATAATTTAAAACCACGGTTAACCCTTTCAGTCCCAGTGATGCCATTTGGCATCATCATGTTTCGGATCATAATTTAAAAAAAAATAATAGGGCAGACATGGGATTAATAAAAAATATTTTCTAATCGAAAAAAGTTTGAAGAATCGAATGATGTGCTTTTTGATATCATAAATGGCTATAGACGATCCGAAAAAAATTTCTAAAATGATGATGCCAAATTGTCATTGAGACTGGTTAAGTGCGAGATCTCCCGGCCTCCTCCCTACTTCTCGTCTTCTCACACGCGTGGAAGGCTTTTCTCCTTTGGTGTGGTTGTCGAAGAAATTTTAAAAATATTTTGTAAATGTCTATATTTGCTAATAGTACTAGGAAATTAAACAGTAGAGATTTGCTTTCGATTCATGATTTTATTGCCCACTACCCCCCTTACAAAATCGCCCTGGTATTTTATGGGAGGGGACGTGATATTTATGATATGTAGATTTTTTTTAACTTCAAAAAAATCTTTTAGTACAAAGGAAAATTTGCGGAAATGAACCAGGAGAAAAGTATACTACAGTATAGTATTAGTATTTCAGATCGCGAAAACCATAAAAATATTTAATTTTTTGAGCCGGTTTTAAAGTATTCGAAATATTTTCAAGTATATAAAAATGGAAAAGCATGTTTTCCCATACTTTAATTTCAGAAACATGATCTATTCATAAAAACTTAAATAATTCGCATAGTGTAATTATAAGAAAAATTCTTTTTAAAGTATAACTATAAAGTATAACTATATAAAGTATTAATTATATACCTTACCTGCAAATGTTTTGAATTCTTACAAAGAGTTGTAAATAAGTAATTTGTAACGATTGCGGTCTGAAGTTCATAATTGCCTCTTTTTTAACCACATTTTTTATTGAGCTATTTCAAAAAAATGAGATTTTTTTTGTGCAAGTTTAAATTCCCACCAATAAATAACGCAATGCATATGTGATACATTAAATCTGTTATGGATCCCGCGTCTGATGTCGCCATAAATTCCGTTGGGTTCCAGCTTAGGTATCGTCACTTGACCGGATTTCAAAAGAGCTCTAGTGTGACTCTTTCAAACCTTCTCCCAGCTATTTTTTGTCTTCTTCGGCCGTCTCAATGAGGCCATCTTTTCCTATCGGAAACCATTTAATGGCACCGATCCATTGGAGGTGTACGCCATCTGGTGGCCTCTCTTTCGGACTCCATCTGGTTTTGTAAAAGTTACTTTTTTGCTTTCATCATATGGATGATATCTGGTTGTTTATAGAATTTTTTATAAATCTTAAAATTGCAAAGGGCGCGCCACCTTCGTTAACAGCGCCGAAAATTCTTCTCATGATTTTTCTTTCCATCAATTTGTTCTCCTCTGATTCACTCACTCCCATACGGTAACACTGGTCGTAAAAGGGTTTATATTTCTTTTTGTACTTTGGCGGATAAATCGACTTTTCAACTGGCTCTTTAAACCAAAGTAGCATTTATTTGCTATTGATTTCAGCACTGATGTTGTTTTTATTAATGACTTCCACGGCTTCAAAAGAATAGCCATTCACTTCGAGTGAGTTAAAACGTTTATTATTTATAACCATATATTTCGTTTTTTCTGCATTGATGCCTATTTCTTTGGATGCAGCTTCAAGAGCCTCAGCAGCTCAAGAAAGCCTCAATAACAACCTGTCTATTTTTTCCGATTATAACGATGTCGTCGGCATACGCTAAAATCTGAATCGATTTCCGGAAGATAGTTCCTCGGGTGTTGATGACCTCGAGGGCGATGTTGAAACATGCAAGAGAGTCTCCTTGTCTCTGTCAGTGGGTTCTGAGCATTCGTTCTGCACCATGCATTTGACTCTTCTGATAGTTGCTTTTGGCAGATTAATAAGCTTCCATGGGAATTCCAAGCTCTCTTCCATGGCAACAACGAGTTGTCCCTTTTAATGCTGTCATGGGCAGTCTTATAATCAATAAAAAGATGAAAAGTATCAATATTAAATTCTTTTGTTTTCTCAATAATTTGCCTCAAGGCTTGAATATGGTTGCTGGTGGATTTTCCTCTTTGAAAACCACATTGTGTGTGTGTGATAAGATCCAATAATAATCTCTACATGTAGTACGAGTCTATTATAAAGTATATTAGAGAAAATCTTGAAAACGGTACTTAGCAATGTGAGTCCTCTGTAATTGGTGCAATCAAGTCTGTCGCCTTTTTTGAAAATGGGGCAAATAAATCCGTCTTCCCAGTCAGTGGGCATTTCTTCCATTGCCCACGCTCTACAAATGATTCCATGGGTTGCCTTTAGCTGTTCTTGGTCTTTGAACTTCAGAAGCTCAGTTTTAATTTCTTCTGGACCAGCAGAACGGTTATCGTTTAACCTTTTTATCGCCAGATCAATCTCAGAAAGACTTTTGGACTCTTCAGCATCGACATAGTACCATGCAGATTGGGTTCATTTAGTTTTGGGTTATCTGCCATCGAGTAAATCTTTGAAGTGTTCTCTCCAGCGTTCGAGTGTTTCAGATTTTCCACAGGCAAACTCGCCATTCTTTTTCCTGCAGGTCTGCGCTTTTGGGTTAAAGTCCCTCCTTATGTTATTAATAAGTTGGAAATATTTTCTTTATTCCTTCTGTGTTTTAAGAGATTCAGTACCTTCAAATTGGATTACCATTCCATGATCCTGCTTTTGGTAGTAGTCTGGATCTTAGGCTGTCTTTATACTTTTGTCGGACCTCTGAATTTTGAGTCCATTCACATCTAACCTTTTTTTTTATCATTGGGCTTGTTCTTCTAAAAATATATATATTCAGTTTATATCTCAACTTGGATAATACAAGATAGTGGTCCGAGTCAGGGTTTGCTCCTCTCTGGCTGCGCACATCAAGCAGGCTGCTCCTGTGCCTGCAATCAATGAGGACAGGTCAATCTGGTTAATTGTGTTTCCATCTGGGGATTTCCATGTACCCTTTAACCCTTATGTATATTCTTATGCGGGAACATGGTGCTTCCTATTAAAAGGTGGTTTGAAGAAGCGAAATAAATCAATCTGTAACCGTTGTTGTTGCTAGCATCATGCAGGCTCTGGTTTCCAACAGACGGTGTCACCTCCTGCTTCCCAATTTTTGCATTGAATCTTAATATCACTTTGAGGGCAATCATCAATGGTGAGTTCTAGAAGGTGATAGAAATCCTCCTTAACAGGGTCTTCCTTATCTTCTGTAGGTGCATGTACGCACACAATACTAAGGTTCTGAGGTTTGCCTTTCAGGCGTAATTTGCATATTCTCTCGTTTACATGTTTGAAGTCAACTACTCTTTGCTTTAATCTCTTGTTAACGATGAAAAATGTGCCAAAAGTGTGAGATCCTTTCTGGCAACTGTAGTAGACATTACAAGTTTTCTTCACAAGGGTTCCACTTCCAAGCCATCTTATCTCCTGTATTGCTAAAATGTCAATATTGTAGGTTTCAAAAACATCTGTGAGATTTTTCAGAGCCCCACTCCTGTAGAGGGAGCGAACATTCCAGGTACCAATTTTCAAGTCCGTTTCCATTCCAGGTCGTCTCCGTAGTGGCAGTCCGGCAATAACTCTGAGATTTCTGAATATAAGTTTTTTTTTAAAGGGCAGGGCTGTTAACCCTGCGCCCCGGGGGACCAGGGTGGTCATCTTTGTCTGGTGTCTTGGGTGACCCTGCCAGGAGCCGAAGCCGGCATAGCTCTAGGGATCGACAACACACCACTGCACCACGCTAAGGTGGTAACACCATCGAAGTGGTTTGAACGAGGTCACCCCCCTTTGAAAAAGGTTTAAAGGCCTCGAGTAAGAAAATTTAATCTGCATTTCAAGCAACTCGGAATTTAATGTGTTGGTAGATTTTTTATTTATTTTCTTGTCACCGAAAAAGTAATCTCTAAACTGTATATTCAGCCGCTTCCGAATGCCTATTTCTAACCTCTTGAAAAAACTTCAATGTATAGGAATATTCCCCCTGGCCATAGCAAGTGACGAGGTCGGACTGTCCTCACTTTCACTTGGATATGTTCGAATTTTTTTATGGGCTCTCTCTTTCAACCTGCACTCAGCGCATGCGCACGGAAAAAGGAGGAAAAAAATTGACTAGAACGTGAAAACCGAAACTGTTCTTGTCCATTCGGTGTTCGCCTACTACTGGAGACATTGTTTCCGGCCGTATCATATCGACACGAAACAATGATATCGCCTGAATAATATCCCTCGTGTTATCGTGTTCCTTCTTTTTCGTTCGCCGGCCGAGGAACACCGATTGCAAAAGGTGAGTTCGAATAGAACGACTTTTTGTCACTTACAAGAGGACTTTATTTTAAGTGAAAAAAAACTACTGCAAATTCTATTCCATTTATATTATAGTGTTGAAGGTAGTTTACAATTAGGTGTTATTTTAGTCATCGCAAATGATGCTGCTTATGTAGTAACAATTGCTTATGAGTTTCCATTATATTATAGTGTTGAAGGTAGTTTACAATTAGGTGTTATTTTAGCCATCGCAAATGATGCTGCTTATGTAGTAACAATTACTTATGAGTTTCCATTCAAACAATGCTTCCCTTTTGTGCCCTTCGAAAGAAAAAAAATAACAGAAAAAAAATCATATTTGCATGATTTTACATGTTTTTATTCTTTTATAAAAAAAAGGAACTAAAAAAAAACATTTCATTTTAAAACGCAGTGTTTTAGGTTGACCCATTTCAATAATTTTGTTTCTATACAAATAAGAAAAGTACAATCAGTATCTGGTATTAAATGTATGGGACATAGTAGAGGAGCGCACTTAATCCCTAGATAATAAACCTTTTAAAATAGGCAGCTTAAGTTCTGAAATTCACTACAACAAAATAAAGTTATTCGTCATTGACGGTTCTACTAAAAACAATTCAACTGCATTATTCTTTTTTTTTATTTGGGTAATTAAAAAGGAATCTGTGTTTTGGTGGGGTCAATCTTCTTTTCGAGTTGATAGTAATTATTATTTGAGTATATTTATTTCGATAATGTTAATTTTAATTCAATGTATCTTCATTCTACAGTCGAACCCCGCTATAGTTCTACGGAACCAACACTTGGTTCACTATATCCCACTATTATATAGTATATAGGTTCACTATATCCCACTATTATATAGGTTCACTATATCCCACTATTATTATAGGTTCACTATAGTGGGGTTCGACTGTATTACCTTCGTTCTGCCTAGTTGTTTAATTAAATGCATGTGTTTATAGGATTGTTTCTTCCCCAGATTGGGAAGCTATTTTTTTAAATTGCTCTTTTTTAAATACATTTTTAGTGGCAATAAAAGTCAAATAATGATTAAAAATTATATCAAATGTTGTTTTTTTTAAAAAAGAATTGACGTTTTTCCTAAATCTATCTCATTTCCCTGACTTGGCTAGAAGAGCCGGGCCTTATTTTGGAAAAGGCACTAAAATGCCAAGCATGTAAAAAGGCGTACCAAACATGTCAACGGTAAAATGGGACTAATGTATGTATTATTTCAAATAACTTATCATCCGTTGCATTCCATTTTACCTCCCAGAGCCATACCCTGCATCAGGCGAACACCTTAGGGAATTGTTGCGCTCAACGTGAGGCGATATCCTCTCCATCAAAACGCGCGCCAAACGCTATTAAAGCGCATGTCTTGAGACACACAGTATATTAAAATGAATATCAAATTATGTTTATTCTTTGTGTTCATTCCGCAAGAAGTAATTGTTATAGTGAAAATAAACGAAAGAAAAACAAATTAAAAATCCTCTTTTCGAATTTCTAAGTCTAAAAATTCTATGAAGGCTGTGGCTGTTAATTGCGATTTCCGCTTTGACATATTCATAACTCACACAAAACATGGACACACTCAGCTTCCCGATTCTTCCTGACGCCCCTGGTGGACCCTTTTGCATTGTCCCCTCTGGGGTGAATCATACCTCGAAGAATGGGACGGAAGAGATTTCTGCTCGTTTGCGATTGTGGATTCGAGGGGGGAGATGTGCTTGGCCGTGGCTCCACTTTCCGACTCTTTTGAAAAGTGGTATGACGTCATCCCCCCTCCGGGGTCATTCAGGGGTCCAGGAATTTGAGTAAGCCCATGTCACAGCGCGATTGCATGCATGGCCGACCTCTGAAATGAGCTATTGAAGTCTTACCCTACTCCATTTGAAATTCCAACATCTGCTGATCATTGCAATCTATATATTTTTTGAAAGATCATACTTCTTACGACGAATGTATGTTTTGTTTCAATTTGTCTAAATAGAGTCCATAATAGTTTAATGTTCAACGAATACTAGCTTACAGAATAGGACAAAATATGGAAATGAGTCACATTTTGCTCGGTTTGTTACTTCGTGCTGGAGAGTAATGTAGTAAGAGGGTCACAAATAAGGAGGCGTTTCTAATGCATTTCACGGTGGGCGACTGTAGCAGCAGCAGCTTAGGGCTCTCTTTCAAACCAATGAAATCTCTACTGAACACCACAGATGAGCGACGAGCGCCCCCTATTGCCACAGAACAGAATGCACGATCAATTATTTGTAACCGTTATTTTTTTCAATTGCAGAGTTAAAAAGTATAGAATGCCTCAAAAAAGTTAATTTTGTTCAGATGAATTAGAAATAATGTCGAAATATCCAAGGTGCAGTTTTCGGCTCCCCAAGCATTGCGAAAAACCCACGTACACAAATGAGTGAGACAATAATCAAATTTTAGCATAAACCATTCGGTTAATGACAAACACTCATAAACCATTCGGTTAATGACAAATACTTATAAACCATTCGGTTTATGACATTATTGTAATCTGTCATTAACCGAATTGGACAATTCAATAGCAGTGAGATCTAGAAACCTATATTGCACCACAGACGACCCCTCTTTTCTGCTAGAGTCTTCTGCACTATTATATAACAAATAAAATGATACATGTGGAACCCTGATAAGTCCACCTATGTGCGAGCTCCCAAGGACGCCACCGACGTGATTCAACCGCCCCCCCTCCTATGCAATGGGCCTGATAAACAAGTATTTGAACAGACCATTTCATACGAGTATTCCATGTTGCAAAAACAAAGTACAACTTACTAAGTTGTATCCTTCGCCGACGATTGCACTCAAATTTGCATGCAACAGTTTCTTCCCACAGCTATCATCCAATATCGGGCCCCATTTTTTCAAAAGTGGGTTGAATGTATTATTTTTCACTTGACGTGGCAAACTTTTGGACTAAGAAGAGAGATGCCTTATGTAACCCACCTTGAACGGGCCTTGTTTACGCGGCCTTGGGCAGAAAGTATCTCTTCTTCTGGTGACCGGATCACGGATAGTTTTAATTCAAAAGACACTCGTAAAAAAAAATCCTCTTTTTTTGATTCGAATAGTTGTGGCCATGGATTTCAGAGCTCTTCCGCATACAAATCAAAAACTTTTTTTGTTGTTTTGTTTTACAGGTTCCCTCTGTTTTAGTACGAACCCTGTCAAAACACGAGGTCAGCACTATTCTGATGCCACCCGAGTTAGTATCGGTACTTACTAAATACTCAAGCGCTACTACACGTACACGCCGTGCTTATGTGTTTTGCGTGTGCATTGAAATGTCTGTAACACCTATCTGGACCCACTTTGGAAAAGGGCAAAAATACACCATATTGAATAAAAAAAAGAGTGATTTTCACAGCAGTGAGCAATGCCGCCTTAAATCAAACTCGGCAGAAATGAAAAAAAAATCGAGAATCGTCCCTGGGGCATGTTAACGTGTTTTGTTATGTGTGAAGGTGGATGTTTTTTTTTTGTGGAGATTCTTATATAGCAGCCCTTCACTGCCGCCGCCACCCTTAGGCTATCTGCATCCCGGGGCTGGCATCGTGGAAGAGAGGTGGCCACTTTTTCTCATGCATCGGCAGTACTGCTGATGGGTTTACCCAAAGTAGAATTCTGACATCCACCAAGTAATAAGTGGGGTGACGTTGATCAACTTTCTACTTCACAAATTTGCCACTTACAGACTGTAGAAAGAAATTTTAACCCATTTTGATAAACTTCGGACAATAATGAATAATTCCTGTTCAATTATTGGATGCTTCTAATTTCGAGCAGATACCCCCACCACATACCACTATTTAGATATACCTTACCGATTAAATCTCCTCCACGCTCACAAGAAAATTACGAATACCATTTGCTAGATGGCAGCACCAAAAAATTCGTAATGCACTAATATAGTTAGGTGAGAAAAAATAGTTTGGCACTTCAACAAAGTAATTTTGGTAATTAGAAGTGAGTCGCTTCGTTCGGGGTTCTTCAAAATATCCCCCCCCCCCCTCTTTTCGAAGTCTTCATAGAATGCAGGCCATATTTAGGGGGTATTCAGTTATCACTATAACTGATAGAGACCAATCAGTGCACTTATCTTCAATGGTCTTATCTGTAAATGAGCTTTATTTCTTATCGCTCTATTATCTCCCCGGCGAGGCATCCCCGCCGATAAGCGAGTTATTGCCGACTCGATTGGGAGTAACAAATACCAGATCCTGGGCCGTCTCATGTTCTGCACGCATATTTGGCAATTATAAAAAAAAGCGTTTACACGAATGAATGTTATGATAAAAATCATGAATAATTAGAAATACTAATTTTTAAAATATGACCAAGCTAAAAGAGTCCTTTTTTTTCTATGTTTTTATACTTTATTATACAACGCGAGCATTTATTTACTTTAAAAAATATGACTGATGCCAATGCCATAATAAATATGGATCATTTCCTTTCCGATCAAAGGACACCTGTCCGCTCCGTTTCTTCCTTTACATGACGTAGGTTGACGAGTGCGAGGAGAGAGGGAGGGCGTGTTGAGTTTCGGCGTCGGGTTCCCTTCCTGCGGAAAGCAGATCTCTCCGTTTTGTGTTTTTGCTCTTGTAGAATTAGACAGAGCAAGAACGCCTTTCAAGAAAGGAAAGCTGATCTGATGTATGTGTCATTATTGTCTACCAAAGTGACTTCACGATCTCGAAATATAGGGACGAGATTCAGATATGGCTCAAAAGAAGAGTGAAAATTCGTTATGGATTCGTATACTGTTTGCTACCAAGGTTAAATGCATCCAGTGCTGACTAAAACGGCTATATGGGTACCATAAACGAGTGTATAAAATGTTGCGAATTGTTTAATACCAGATCTTACGCTAAGGTGGCGCAGCAATTAATTTAATAACTTTTGCAGTTGAACTTTTTTTTATGGCCGTTATTTTTCTTACATAAATGTACAGTTGCATACAGGGCCGGACTGGCTCCCTGACAAAGGCGCAGTTTTACCGGCCCTTCCAGCTTCAAAGGGCGCATAAAAAATTGGTGGTGGGGGGGAGATTCAATTTTTTAATATTATTTTTCAATTAAAATTATTTTTAATTAAAAATTAAAATGAGTTTTTAATTTACAATTATTTTTATTTAATATAATTTTAATTACTGTATTTTAATTTCCATTGTAAATGCAGTTTTTTTTACTATATAGTATTACTATTTATGAACATTAATTAGTTTTAATTTTTTATAACTCATATTTGGGGGTTGGAGAGTCCAGTCGGTTAACGCGTTCGCCTTGCATGCGGAAGGTTCGGGTCCAGGCATCGCTAAAATAACTGCCGACCTATAAACAGCCCATGCAGTCGTCCGACGACCCCCTTTAGGGGGAGTGCACGTTAAATATGCTCCATCATAGTCCCGACGCTGCGTACGATGTCGCTATTAACGCTTGCGTTGGGTGCCTACTCAGGTGTCGGCTCGTCACTTAACTGTGGTTTTAAATTACGACACCCGTAGCAATAGCCCTACCCTAGTGTAGATCTAGTGCGACGATAATTCAAACTAACCTAACCTATGAATTCAATTGCGCTCCTATGAAACAGTTTAAATAAAAATGGGAGTCAGGTATTGAAATTGTGAATAAGAAAGTCCAACAGGGCGACTTATGCGATATCTTGCGCTCCAATGAAACGGCACCAGGTTATTCAAGATTAGTAAACAAGACCCATAATTATAAAGTGTTTGAAAACGCCTTTTTTTACTAAAATTTTGTTTTATTGAAGAATGTTGTTAGACCTACACTAGGGCGATTAGCGATGAGTCTCACTCTTTAGAAACGTGGTCAAGTGACGAAGCCGAAACCTAACCTGGCACCCAACCTTATAGCGACATCGCCCGCAGCGTCAGGATTGTAGACCACAACATCTTTAGCGTGCACATTTATAAAACTGGCAGGATTAGCTTTCTGTCCAGCACCATCAGATTTAGGCGAGGACAGAACCTGGGAAAGTATCATCAGTGGCATCTGACGCCTTAATTGTCCCACTTGCGCTCTGTTTTACTAAAAAAACCAAAAGAGTTTTACTCGGGAAATTAAAAAATGTCTACAAGGAAGTTCTAAAATGTGAAATGAGATGAGTTCCAATGCGCGCACTTTTTTTAGATCGCTCATTTCAAACCAATTTTACGAAACGCCTCTAATTTGTTTTGGCACCAAGTATTAAAATGATATACAAAGAAGTCTCCCATGACATTCATAAGCACCCCAATACTTCTTGTTATATCCAAGATTAATAATATATTGGGTAATGTACGTGTTAGGGAGAAAAGGAAGGCGCCTTATTAAGATCTGTTTTGAATATTTATCAAAATATCCCATTTAAAATGTATAGTTAAAATTGATTCCGTCTGGTGGCGTCAAGCCACGGTGGTTACCTTTAAATGTTCTGGCGCATCTCATTTAATATCGATGTAGGCCCGTCCGTGGCCGAGTGGTTAAGGCATCAGCCTAGAGGTTCAACCTTCTCAGGAGTGCGGGGGTTCGAATCCCACTTACTGCCAGTCATCCTATAAATCGGATCTGTGCTGGAAATAGTAGAAAATCCTCATCACGGATGGGCCCGAGTACACAGGGACAGACGTGCTCGTTAAATCTGTGTAGTCCAAAGTCCCGACGGCGTTAGCGTACGATGTCGCTCGAAGTTCCGTTGGGTGCCTGCTCAGGTGTCGACCTCGTCACTTGACCAGGGTTCTAAAATACGAGGCGTTATTGGCTGTGTTAAGCCTCCTGAAGGAGGCTAGAAATAGGCAGCCGGAAACGATTACATTACCTTACCATATCGATGTAGAATAGTTTGCTAGCACACAAACCTGAATATATATGTCTACCAACCAACCAACCAACCAAGAATAGTTTGCTTTGAATATAATGGTTTATTTAACCGTCTCGTCATGCAGCGCCCAGTATGGATTTATGGAAGTGAAGGCGCGCTTTTTAAGTATCGGCTTCATCCCAAGACAGCACAAAATAACCCACTCCTTCCCTCAAAAGAAAAACACACTGCGAATGCTGGAGTCCGTTGCGAATGCTGCTCACGTTGTATCGTCTTACGAAGTCGTATTTGAATAGTCTACACTCTACAAGATTCCAGAAGATGAATCTAGGGTTTAAAAACTATGAGCCAGTTATAAGTGTGTGTGTGTTTTTTTTGGAAAAGGCGCACCGGCCCGATGGCCAGGTTGCATAAAACGCTTTTTAGTTAAGCATTTTTTTAAAAAAGATTCTAACTAATTTATGAAATAGAGACACAAAGATATAATTATGAAACATAATTAAAAATTGCCCCGTGTTTTTGACTCGCCTTTATTCTAATAAAGGCGAGTCAAAAACACTAATTTTGCGCTACCCAATGATCATTCCGGTCAAAGAGGTGTTTTCCCCGGACTAGGATGAGGATATGATAACCTCCGTCTCCTGAGAGCACTCCCACCTGCGCAACAGATCCCTTCATTAACGAGGTGACACCCATCTTTCAAAGGGATATTCTCTAATTGGCTGTGAGGCGAATGGACTTTTGTATTCCTTTCTCTCATGATGGTGTAATAGTAAAAGGCACAAAAAAATAATGAATGCAGAAAAGGACCATAAACATCTGTGTAAAAAAGCTGAACAGTCTCAGTTGCCCGTTCCAACTTTACCTGCGTGCTTTTCCATACATACATCCTTCGCATAACTCACTGTTCATTTTAACTTCAATTCTAAACTCATATGTAGAATTTAAAACTTAACCTGAGGACCTAACCTCTCATGGTACAGTTGTAACAAATTATCATTTGCCACTATACTTACATCAGCAGTCATTTTCGGATTTCTCAATACAAGCTTGAAGGGTCCTCCACCTGAATTTCTAATGCCTACTATTCTGAATGCAAAATAACAATTCATTTTGAGGACGGTTTTAGGTGGTAGTTTTAATGAAATGCCTACGATTCCCACTAAAGCAGGTTTTTTTTTGTGATCCATTTCAATCAATTTCGAATGAATATAGTTTGTGATACTTTTATTCCGATCATGTTAAAAAAGAACTAAAAAAAAAAAAAAAAACGACAGAAAGATTGTCTGAGTGAAACAAGGACCAGGGTGTGATAGTAAGAACCTGTCGTTTCAGAAACAGTCGTCCACGAGAGAGAGACTACGTCATGCCCAGCTGTGACGCTGTGTCGGCCCAAGTCGTGAAGCTGTGCGGTTCGAAACTCGTCCAGGTGGTGCTCAAGAGGCCGCCGACCCACCCGGCCACCGACGCCCCCAACAAGAAAGCCAGGTCAGACGCACTGCCTTTGTCTTCCTTTCTCTCATGGGGTTTGTTTATTCTTTCTTTTTATTTGTATATCTGGGTTATTATAATTTGTCGAATCCTCACTTTTCATCCGATTGTCCAAATGACGTCATTCAAGAGGAATGAAATTTTTGAGTAGTACACAGCAATATTCAATGTACTTCTTTATAGTTGAAATGTTTGGCAAGCACTTTTTTTTCCCTCCTGGTACAGGTTCCTGGAGAAAACCGGAAAATGTTGAATTGGGGCGGCTGCGTTTTAGAAATTTATGACGAATGGAAAATATGTTTAGTATTTAGAAAATAGGAATAGAAGAAAAAAATATTGATAAATGTTTTCGATTCAACGCGAGATGAGAATCAGTTCCATTCCTACTCAGCAGGCGTGTATCCGCGCCCCTTTGAGTAAATTCCAAACAAATCAAACCCGAAACATTTCCAATCGTACCCGTAACTGAAACTTTGTTTTGATGTAATCTTGATTCTTGGTCAGAGATTGTGCAATACCTTGTCAATCCCGTACTTTGCCTGCCATCTTTAGTTCCCTCGCTGTTCATATGCACAACGAAGACTTCTTGTAAATAGGTATATATTTCAAGTCTTTAAATCCGAATTTTCCATTATCATTCTATTTAACTTCAAGGGGAAGGACTCGAGTGAAATGGCGGAGGAAATTGTCTCGTTAGCTTGTCTTATCGAATGTGCTGCGTGCGAAGATTGGAACTTGTCGGGCGGCTTTGGAAATACTCAATTATCGACAACATTTTTGTTCATGGCGATCTTTAAAAACAGCGGATAATCCATTGTGCACATTGTGAATATATTTCGGTCTCTAATTTTGTTATTCTTAATCCAAATACATCTACCATTTTCCTGCAGTCGCATTCCTTTCAATCGAAAAATGACAAATCAAAATATGTTACCCTATGTCAGTTGATTTTCAGTTTCAAAGATTACCCAAACTGTTGTTTGAACTTCAGGATCTCTAAGTTCGATTTTAAAAAGATTTTGTAATATCCTTCCTTATTAATCAATATGGAATGTACTTTTAAGAAAAATGTCTCTTTATGAAAGTACACCTGGAAGCACAATGCTTGAGGCCCAATTAGATGAGATATATTTAAATTAATTTTGCCTACTTTGGCATGTTTATTTTTGTTGTGCTTCCTTGTAACCCTTCCGATTACCGCTTTGAAAGCACTTTTTCTGCAGGCACTCTGTTTTTGACCTATTGTTATGCTAGGGTGTGCCCAAACTATAGTTTGAACACGTCATTTTTTCGGAGTGTTTCAAGGGTTGTTGGACGCTTTCCTCAAATTTAAAGTTAAAAATGAGCGGCATTGTTAAATGTCAATGTAAGGGACTCAACATACAAAAATGGCATTCATAAAAAGGGACTGAATATATTCGTGTGTGTGTCATTTGACATAAAAATGCCACAGTCCCAATAATTTGAACACATTAACATACACACTTTAACAACATGACATGAACACAGTCAAAATATTTTTTCCCTTGTTTCTCAGTCTACTTGAAGGAAAACACCGCTTCCATTTTGGAATAAAACCTTAATTTAATATTTGAAACATCTTTTCATGTCATTTGATTTGGCCAGGACTATGGTCTTCATTTGTATTTTAGATGAGCACAAAAGCTCGCATAGCCAATTTTCTTGCCAATCGTAATTAACATTGCACTCAATTCTCACTCTAATGGTTATTTAAGTTAAGTAGTTAACAGTATAAATAAGCTGTGGAAATAAAAAGTCACATAATTTTGACACATTTAAGTAAAAGGTCATTCGTGAATTATAGATGTAGTGCTTAATATCGCCATAAAAATAATAAACCTTAAATTATGAAAAATTTAAATATTTCAATAAGGTCTAATTTCCATAAAATAGTTATAAAATAATACCAAGCTGTTTTATAAAAAGTGAAAACATATGGAACGGAAAAAAAATAAGGGAAAAAATATGAATGGAAAAAAATGTAAAAAATTGCATTATAATATCTAAAAATTCTTGAAAATAGCAAATCGTTTTTTTGGCAACAGAAATAAAACCCATTGGGTTTAAATTATGCCAAGCATACTCGTTCGCTCCTAAATTTCGACTGCTCTTTCGACTTCTTAGCTAATTTCGAAAACCCTTGTTTTTTACTTATTTGAGTATATCTTTCTTTTTTGCCAACTTTTGAACAATTAATTCAATTCTGATTTAGATTATTTCCTGATTCAAATTATTATTTTTTAGTTGTTTTGGTGCAATCAATACATTTTTTTTATTAAAAAGCAAAGGTACACTTCACATGCTTTTTTCTGTCAAAAATATTTATGTTAAACCTATGTTTATTGTGTTTTTATCATCTCACTCTCTTTCCCCTTTCACAAATTTAGTGTGTCACAAATTTGAAACGTTAATGTTTCGTCCCTTTTGACGAAAAAGGTTGCCGACCATTGATCTAAACAACAGCGTGAGGAGAAATATTGACTGTTTTGTGTCATTACTGTTAGTTTTATTAAAATTAATTCAGTTGTTTGGTGATTAATTTACAGAATAAGATTAATTGGTATACCTAACCAAACCACCATAAAGAATTTAAATTCTAGATCATAATAAAAAATGTAAAAGAAAGACGAAAAAATCAAATTATTTTTTTTATAAAAAACATTTGTTTTAAACCATATTTTTAACCATGATTTAAACCAAGTTTTTTCTATAAAAAAATGCAGCCAAAATCCGACAGAAACACTGAGGCACACATTTTTCTAGATCTTTGAAACAAATGTTGCCATAAAAACAGCTGTTTTTTCTTAGTCGAATTATTTTAATTTTCTTTTATATTTTTTGTTTCTATGGTGTTCAATTCTTTTATTTGCTAGTATGATGTCTAGTTTCTTTTTTTTAAAACTACTCTTTTAGGGTTCCTGAACAAAGTATGCCTAATAAACTTAAATGTATACTTTTTTTAAACTTTTGAAAATTTTGTTTTTTAGTTATAGGCTGTTTATAAATATGCCGACTAATCCCATAAGCTTCTCGCCGCTTGTTAATTTCGTGCGTTGAATAAATAGGATTTAAAAAACAGAAAAATGAGGTTTAAGCCAAAAGAAGGGGAAGAAAACACTTTTTTAAAACCCTGGTTCAAAGTCAAGATGTCGTTGTATGTAATGTTGTGCTAGCTCGGGTGTTGGCCTCATCATTTGACCGCTGTTTCAAACTAAGCTCTAAGCCGGTGTTGATTTGACCAAACAAGTTTATCCATTGCATTAATCCTATTGTATTACAAGCATTCAAGCTTCCTCCCCTGAAAATTCCTTCCTCATTTCCGTGAAACTAGGATTTGTAAAAATCCTAGTTGTATTTACAAGCATTCAATAAGGGGAGGGATGTCAGAAAACATCTCGCATGACACTTTCCAAGATTTGTATTTTTTTCTTTGATGTCTTTGGTGAATTTTAAATAGTTTTTTATTAAGCTCCATAGTTTTGGAATACGGTTCCGAAAGCAACGATAAATATTATCATGCAAGATTTTTACTAAATTTAAGTCCAGAAACATATTTTACTAGAACTATTTTATCGCAATTTAACGTTGATTTTTTTGTAGGGAAAAATGAAGTGATATTTGATGTCATCCCCCTCCTGCGTGATATTCGACCCCCTCTCCCTAAACACGTAATTTATGAACGCTTTCACAGTAGCTGTATCGTTCTTGAGGATCCTTTTGCTGCACTTGTGTGCTCGCAATCCAACCATCTTAGACCAACTTACAACTTTTTGCAGTGTAGTAAATATTATATGACCTTCTTAGCAGTTGTTCTTTGGCTCAATTCAGCCAATTTACAGAACTGCTAAAGTTAATTCACTGTAGAGATAATTGTGTAGCAGCGTTTCTTTTTCCCTTGAACATCAGGATCTTTTTGGTCTATAGTTGGGAGATTTGCATCCATTTTCTTTGGTTAAAAACCCACAAGCTGCTTCCGTTCTTCTTTGATGTTGGTTTGAACATTATTTCCTTATTTCTTCCTTGTGCAATAATTCGTAAAAATCCTGTTGTATTTACAAGCATTCAATAAGAAGTAAAAAGTGATTTTACTTGTTTCTACCCAACCACGTTTCAAACAGATTCCAGCTCCTTCTTTTGCTTATACAAATGATACAACTGTATGCACTTTCTGTTGAATAAGAATGTACCCATGTGACTTGTGTTTCAGACGCCTGGTTGTCCCTGTGGCCATGCTGAGCCGTACGTCGTTCAAGCAGCAGCTGATGCGGGAGCAGCTGCAGAAGCTGGAGGAGAAGGAGCGTCTGTCCTCCTCGGCCCCGCCCACCTCGGCCATGCGGGTGCCCCTCCCACAGCCCGGCTCCCTCAACGTGCAGGTCCCCATCCCCAAGCAGGTGCTCATGGTGAGTAAAATGAAGGGCATGCGGAAGGTCCCAGGATCGGATCTGCCTGATAACTGCTGTCTTCTAAACGGCCCGTGCACCCAAAACAGTACCGCATTCAAGAGGGAGTGTGTTAATTATGTTTCAAGGTCGTGATGCCGCCCTGGAAAAATTGTTGGGGGGGGGGGGGGCGCCTTACTTGACGGTGGCTCTAAGTGATGACCCTCATGTCGCTCTAGTGTGGCCTTCATTCAACCTAACCCGTAAAATGAGGATTTACAGTGGAAAGCCCTTAAGGAGATGGGTTTAGTATCTTTGCATTTGTGTTTGAGGTACGATTAAGAACTTGGCTAACTTTTGAAAAGATGTGGAAAAGAGATATTCAAAAAAAGCTTATGAAAAAACGTGATACAGTCATGGTGTTTCATGTGTAGGAATGCAAACAGGGGTTATACTTTTACAATTTGAAATTTTGAATCGAAAGACATCAATTGCTTTTTCTAGCCAAAGCCAAAGGAATGTCTAACACATTGGATTGCCATAGTAAGTAGCTGCTTCTTTCATCATTATTTGTACAAGAAAATGATGGGGGCTTTCCACAGCGGCATTTCTAAGGAAAGGCCATAGCGTGTTGTGTACAGTTCTGAATGTCTCTTGCAGGTGCACACGAAGCTAGAGAACCCCTCGCCGTACCACGTGCGTGAGATCCAGCAGCGGCAGGTGCGCGAATACCTCTCCCAGTCCTCGCGGGGGGGCAGTGTGGACCCCTCCCCGGGATCCTCCCATGCCTCCGCAGCAAGCACGGAGGTAGGCACTTTCCTTGCTTTGGAAATTTCTGCATGTCTGATACATTAGATGTGTGTTTTTTTTTTAAATACCGTCGAAGCAATTGTCTTTTTTCCGATGGTAACTTCGGTCCTAGCATCGGAAAAAGATTTGTTTCTTGATTTCTCTTCGTAAAATGATCCGAGCTTAAATTGTTTTACATTTTTGGAAAGATGGAAACATTGCCTTTCATTTCATGTAAAACAAGAAGTTCATAAAGAACTAAAATAGCCTACTTTCCTGTTACTTAAATACTTACTGAAGTTCTAATAGGGAAAAAAAAACTAGGTTCCTAAAGTAAATATCATCAACAGCCGTTTCTACACTAGATTTATACACATTAGAAAAAAAAAATCGAAACACAGCACCCAGCTATAATTTAAACTTCTAAAAGCCAAAATCAACTATTTTCCTTAATATTCTTTCGTAAATTAATTAAATATTATTTATCATCTGATCGTGATTTATTTGTAGTTCGAAGAATAATTAAATATTTATTAATAACAAAAGTAATGAAACTACTCCGAACTGCATTAAAAAATAAGAAATGTAAATTAAAACTAAGCATAATTGCATGCAAAAGTATGCCTTGCCGCTTTCTTGGTAGATAAATAATGAATAATCAAAGAATCAAATTGTGCTACATTTTATTACGTCATTCCAAACTGATTCATGAAAATATTATTTTGCTTCAAATATGTTTAAATAAATAAACTTTCTCATGCCATTGTTGATTTGGCAACAGTGATTTAAATGACTCAAAATTGAATTTCAATGCTAATTCAATAGGAAATTCGCCGAAAGATAGTAGATTTATGTCCGTCCGGACGTGCAGACAGACGGACAAAAAGTATGAAAGTTGGGTATCTGAGGTCATAGCTTTCTAACAAAAAAGAATTTTTAAGATCCGAGGGATAGAACCGATTTTGGAAGAGGGATACGGTCAGACATACGAACAGACAGACAGATGGACATCAACCGCATTTCAATACCTTCAGCGATTTAAATGACTCAAAATTGAATTTCAATGCTAATTCAAAGGGAAATTCGCCGACAGATAGTAGATTTATGTCCGTCCAGACGTACAGACAGACGGACAAAAAGTATGAAAGTTGGGTATCTGAGGTCATAGCTTTCTAACAAAAAAAGAATTTTTAAGACCGATGGATAGAACCGATTTTGGAAGGGGGGGGGGGGGGTACGGACAGACGGAAAGACATACATACGAACAGAGAGACAGATGGACATCAACCGCATTTCAATACCTACAGTGATTTAAATGACTTAAAATTGAATTTCAATGCTAATTCAATAGGAAATTCGCCGACAGATAGTAGATTTATGTCCGTCCGGACGTACAGACAGACGGACAAAAAGTATGAAAGTTGGGTATCTGAGGTCATAGCTTTCTAACAAAAAAGAACTTTTAAGATCCGATTATTTTTATTATCCGATGGATAGAACCGATTTTGGAAGGGGGGTACGGACACAGACGGACATCGACCGCATGTCAATACCTACTTTTTCATTTTTTTAATTCTTTCGAATTAAAAAAAGAAAAGTAGGCTAAAAATTAATTCTAATTTTGGCAATACCACTAATGACGTTTGTGGTGTTGCCAAAAATAAAATAGCTAAATAAAACACTCTATACTATTCTTTTATTTATGGGGATGAATGTTACACCATTTTGTTTTAATCTAAGTTGAATACTTTTTATGCTATATTTGGTCACCGAGAAACTTTTGCCGATGAAGGCGAGTAACTTTGGTCCAAGATATGATTTTGTTATGGAACTTGACACTTTCAAAATTGAATATAGACGTGTATTCTGTTTAACTATTTTTTAAGAATTATTACTTTTATGATATCCCATATTTGGGCTGAGTTTTTTTTTTAAAAATTAAAGGATTTTAAACATTAAAAAGATAAAATGCAAGAAACGTACAACATTCAAAATTGCTAATGTCGAAATGTAAACATTTTCAAATTCCTGATTACGAATATATTGTTTTTCTTTTTAAATAAAATTGTTTGCCCTTTATAAAGATATTTGTTCTATCTTGCTTCTAAAAATGAGTTAATTTTTGAATATATTAAAATTGAAATTTGCATTGCTTCTTTTAAACGGCGATCAATTGTGTTATTCACAGTGTCATTATACGATGCAATGCAAATTTTAAGATCCATTTTTTATAACTTTATCAATTTTCTGTTTATACATTTTCATATTACTGTTTTATCTGCTACACAGCCCATGATAAAAGGTATGTTGTTTCTTGCGTACCTATTTCATGCTTGGACTAAAGTAACCCGCCTTGATTCAAACAAGGTCCTCATTTTTTAAACACCAATTTTAATTTTTTTTATAAAACTTAATGAAATTGCTTACAAATTATTTCTAAAAGTTTAATACTTAAAATGCATGTTGATTTCAAAGTATTTAAATGGTTTTTGTAGCTTAATTTTTTCTTTTGTAAATAAAATGGATTTTTAACCAAAGTTACCCGCATCGACAGTAATGCGAAAAACTGTCTCGCCCTGTTGATGTCGATGATGAAAAGAACCTTTTAACTCTTTTTTTTGTACCAAATATCCTTTCTAAAATTTCATTTTGTTCTAGTTATTATTAGTATCGCACTCATTTTTTAGCTTCCAAAATATGTTTATAAATTTTAAAGTGTGAAGTAAAAATGTTAGGTATTATAATTGTTGTGGTCAACCACTTTCACAGCTCAAAAACACAAATAACATGTGGAAAACTTGAACTGCCATCTAGTTTGTTTCAGAAGGGTAAATACGTTTGTCATGTTTTAAAACTAAATTGGACATTTTATTATAGTTATAATCATGATATTGTGCCTTACTCTGTTCTATGGGCGTATTAAAAAAAAGAATGTCAACTACGTTTCATGTTAAGTATCTGAAGGCTGTGTTGCCCTGCTAATCCGAGCTGTTACCTGCGATTCATGTGGTTTTAGCTTCCACACTACGTATATCACGTAAAAAGTGGAAGGTATTATAATCGTTCAGCCCGTCCGTTACCCACTTTCCATAGCCCAAACTACAAATGCTACAGGCAAGTGCAATACGTCAAAAAATTCAGCGCATCGAAATTAGAAGGCATTGAAAATCTTAGAAAAAAATGCGAATTCAAAGTACTTCAATCATTTAAAAAACTGAAAAATTGAATGCTCATTTAAAAAGCATGGGAAGCCATTTTTTAAAAAATTAAATCACCATTGCTATTCGCAACAATCGCTCGAGAAACTTTAATTCTTTTAGACAATAAATTAAAATAAATTTATTTTTGCGACATCGATCCGTTTGAAATGACGTCATTCTTTGTATTTTGATATGAAATGTTTTCATTCTATTTAAAAGCGAGGAATGTTACATATTTATTCTTTGAAATATAAATTAATTTTTGCAAACGATAAGTAATTATTGAATTTTCGAAATGAAATAAATAAAAACCAGCCCAATTTAGCATGTCAATAGAATGAATGCTGTGTTTGGAGCCTTTTTACCTATTAAATACAACTGTTGTGTGGAAGCGGGACAGATTCTGTTACAAACCTACTTGTTTTAAAACCCATACAAGTCTGGTAACGTTCTAAATATATTTCTTAAAACAAACACACATTCTCTTAAGTCCAAATTTCCAATGTCTTTGAATCCTCTCCAGGTGAGAAAGAGTGATCGGGGTGCACCAAAAATCACTACAGTAGTCGTATACACTTTATTATTAGTATCACTACTAATGAATAGTGTACCCTTCATTTTATTTTTGCTCTTTTTAGAATACAGCACACGAATACAAACGGTCCGGAACCAGTTGAGTTTTGTGCCATACTTCATTTCTGTGTAAACAACTAAGTTATTTTACTTTCTCAAAAGTGCAATTATTGGTTGTAGAAAGAGATGCATTCACCTAAAAATGGATTTTTTCATCCTTATTTGTGTTGCTTTTAATAAAAACCTTACCTGCAACATTCGATACACTTTCTAGTTGTTTGTGAAAAATGAACGCAATACTCTGAGTATGGCTCAATAAAGTGTGTTCTGAATTATTTGTAGTTGAAATTGAATCTGGATTGTCTTACCGAAATTTTATTCTCATTTTAGTGCTGTTTGAAAGGGAATGAATGCATTGAATTTCTCCACAATGTTTTTTATTTTTGATGTTTTTAGTTTCAAGATATCTGGACTTCAAACCAGAACTCTTACTCCGACTCTGTCGCAAATAACTTGCTGGATCCCAGCCTCACCGTGGACAAGGTAAGTGGCACATTGGAATGGCATTGCTTTTTCATGTTCACAGCGATTTCAAAGACTGCTTTAGAAATAAGTTGTTTTTACAAGAGCACAAGATGTATAAAACCATTTCCCCGCATCTTTCACATGAAGAAAGGTTATGCTTCGAATTAATTTAACGAAAAGCATGTTTTAATCTAACTACTAACGTTGAATAAATATAAAATATTTTGTATAATTTTTTTTTTTTACATTTTACTATATTACAAATCTATCCGAATACTGTAGACTGTTTTGGTTAGTAAATCCAAATTAAATCCCAATTTTGTATGTGTAAGAAATGTTTTTTTTAATTAAATCTGCATTACATGAACCAACAAAACACACAAAAAAAGTCATTATAGAGAATATAAATAAATTCTGTGAAAATAAACTGTCCCACAGATTTTCGTCATGTTTGAGGACAACATATTATTTAGCATGTATAAAAATCTAGAAATGACAACAGTTACTCTGTTTCAGTCTTATTAGTATTCAAGTCGATAGTTTGAACACAGCAAAAGATAAAAAAAATAATTTGAAGTTAAAAGTTAAAAAAAAGGCTTCTGACAAGATCAGAGCGTAATAATTAATGTCCATCGGACATGATTTATGTATCCACGGACATGTCGTTTTAATTATATAAATTGATTAGGTAAATATAAGTGAAATGCATTATAGTAACACTATATTTTGCTGTGAACTAATATAATAAAGTAAAGCTGAAATTTATTAAAGTGTCAATAAAATATTTTTATGACACATCATAAAAATATTTATTATACATATATTATATTATCATCAATAAAATATTTTTATGTTAATTTTGGAGGTTAAGGGGAGTCGGATGGGTGTTCGGGTCAAAAATGTTGATTTTCTGTTTTTCTTTTAATTTTAATCTGCATATTTATAGCTTTAATTTAAAACCAAGATTATCGATTTCTGTTTAGTGGTTTTCTTTTTATAAGCATTTTTCAGAAACTCTGTATATCAGTTCTTACTTAAACCTTTTGCGTTTCCTGAAATATAAGGTTTTTCAACAGTTAGGAACATTTTTCTCAGGAACTATAAAAGATAACATGTTTTGTTTTATAATTTCTTCCCCATCTCTTTGATTTAAACCCAGGAATTTTAAATATCTTAAAAAAATATCTAACTTTAAATCGGATAATTTTTTGGTTTTTTTTTTAATACAGTAAAACTTCTACAAAAGACCACCTCTGCAAACAGGCAATTTTTCAAGGCACCGTTTTTTCCCTCTATATACGCTTAATGTTAAAAATATTACCTCTCGAACGGACCAGGCATACCTCCAGTTACGACCAGATTTCAGGTTACATCCGGGGGTCACTTTTCCAAGAAGTAAATCTAGCTTTCCCGCCGCTACTGTTTACCCTTTTCATCCTTTTAATGATCTTCAATTGTTAATGTGGAAGATTTCACCAGCCTAAAAAGTCTGAACAAATTCAGCCCCCCTCGTTGCTGTTAAAAGGGATATTTCGAAAGACCTTTCCTCGAATTGTCCGAGTTGTCTCTAAGAAGCTTCTTTCCTATGCAGTTAACAATTGCAAGGTAGGGCCATCTATTATGTACGTTGACATCCCTGGCCAAAGTAACGCTTGGTCACGCCCTTCAAAAACAAATCACTAGGGTTGTGACACTCACACAATTAGGGGCTATCGCCGAAGGCAAAGAGTTAGGAACCTCACAAAATGGAGGGAATACTAGTGGAAAGTCATGTGGACAATCTTATTGATTGGCCATCTTATGTTTGTGGAAGGGGCGGGATTAGGTCTAAAATGGGGTGATAGAGGTGGGTACTGCATCAGTTATCGAAAAATTCATTTGCAATTTACGCTAAAGAACTCTCAACGTGTCTAAGAAACGGGTGATTTTAAGTTTGGAGCAGCGGATTGAAGTGATAGAGTTGCATGAAAAAGGCAAATTGGAGCGAAAGTTAGCGGATTTATATAACTGTGGAAAAACTCAAATCAACAAAATCATTAAAGAAAAGGAGAATATCCGTAAAGAATGGGAAGAGTTCAAGTTTAGAGGCGTTGAGAGAATGAGGACAGAACAATTTCCAGACGTTAACAAAGTGCTTTTGGAATGGTTTAAAAATGTCCGGACTAAAAATATTCCAATAAGCGGAACCCTAAGGAAAGAAAAAGCCTTGTAGATAGCAGATGCCTTAGGAGTAAAAGACTTGAACGCAAGCAACGGATGGCTCGACAAGTTTAGGACTAGAAACAATATTGTGTTCCGAGCATTGCGTGGAGAAGCTGCTGATGTGGTCGAGAATGTCTGTGTTGACTGGCAAACAAGACTTCCATTTCTCTTAGCCGGATATGATGACCGTGACATTTTTAATATGGATGAAACTGGACTTTTTTTCCGTGCTCTCCCTAATAAGAGAATGATGCTCAACTCGGCAGACTACAAGGGGGGAAAACAAGCTAAAGAAAGAATGACTATAGCATTTTGTGTGAGCGCAACAGGGAAAAAAATGAAACCTCTAATGATTTGGAGGTCCAAGAATGCGTGGTGTTTTAAAGGAAAGGACATAGCAAAGCTTGGTGTTCAGTGGAATCAAACCGGAAGGCCTGGATGACTTCTGCAATTTTTGAGGAGTGGCTTGTAGATTTCGATAAGAGAATGGGAAAAGAAAGAAGAAACGTGCTCCTGATTTTAAACAATGCCACAAGCATCAAGCTGCGTTGAAAAATGTTAAACCGGCTGTTTTTGTCGCCGAACACCACCTCCAAACTTCAACCCCTAGACTGTCATCAAAATGGTTCAAGTTCGACAATACGTTTTGCGATCGATAATTGCTATAATAGAGGAAAGTGAAGGTACGACTGAGCTTGCTAAAACAGTAACAGTTGCCGTGGGATGGACCAAACGCGTTGGGAAGGGATGCCGACTTGGTGATAAAATGTTTTGCGAGTTGTGGACTCACTAATTCTGAATTAGAAAAACATATTCTTCCTTCGATAACTCTGATGCTATTGCTGAAATAGAGGAACTTTCACAACTTGCTGGGATAGAGTAGTCTCCGGAATGCGAGGATACCCTACAATGTTTTGATGACCTCGAAGAAAATTTGGAAGAGCGCCTAATACAGAATGCTATTGCCCGAGGTTAAATGTGCACATTTTTTTCTTTTAATCGTTATGCTTGAAGTATTCTTTTAAAAATAATAGACCCTTTAAATTTTTGCCTTTTATAGGCACTAATTCTGAATCTGAAGAGGAAAGTCCATCTGATAACATCGTTCAACAGACGGTTGAACCTATGATGACAGCGCAACAAGCATTAAAACAAATAGATTATATAATGTCAAATTTGCGAAACATGAAAGACGTTTCTATAAATAGTCTTTTTCCAGAACTTAAAAACAAATTGGAAAATGAAGTAATTTCCGAAAAAAATGAAACAAGTAGAAATTTGCTCTTATTTTAAAAGATTGTAACTTGTTTTGTATATATTTATTAAAATAAATAAAATGATGAAGATTGAATATTTTTCTTAATTTTTACTCCTAAACCATTGTTTATAAAATTGATTTGGATATTTAAGCAGCTCAGTGATGATACTTCTCAAAGAGACCACCCTCCCTCAACGACCGATTTTCCTCAGTATGGAGGGTGGTCGCTCCTAAGAAGTTTACTGTACATATTTTTAAAATAAACCACTGTAAAACTATTTTTTTTTATACTGTGTAATATCCTCAGTTTAAATCAAAGAGCTATATTTAAGGAACAAACTGTAAAAAATCATAATGATATCTTATATTATATTGTTCCTGAGAAAAATGTCCCTAAAGTTAGTAAAATTAACATAGGCAAGATAGAACGATCCGACTACCCTTAAAACTTTTCAAAATGAAACATTAAATTAAAACTATCAGAATAATTCCGATGGACCGTATGATCTGGACTGATGTTATATTTTTAATTTAGTATGTAAGTGTAACTCAAATCCAAAAAGTTTCAAACTTTTTTCTCCTCCAATTGTTTCTTTTCTGACCAATATGAGATGTCTTGCAGGGTGGGTTTGACTCTGAGGCGGATCTGCTGAATCTGCTGTCCCTCCTCCAGTCCCCCCTCCAATCCCCCCTCCCGGAGGAGGGAGGGGCGGAGGAGGAGCGAGCGCGCGCCAAGGACAGGTTGAAGAAGGACAACCACAACCGCAGTGAGTACAAACATTCACACACTTCTGACCCTACCTCTGCTCACAACTCTTTTGGAAATCGCCCTTTTTTTAGTACACATAAAATAACTCATAAAACTGTGCCGCAACTTTTAAAACTGCATGAGTTTTTCAGTGCTGTGTGCACAGCATATTCTTTTAAAAAAATTCTTTGCATGGGAGAATGATACTCGATCGAGTAATAATTAAATATTGCTTTCGTATATTCAATATCTTTAAATGAATAAGATTCCCTTATATTTATTCCCTTATATTTACCACAATAGAGTGAAAAAAACCATCCTAAGTACTAATTTTTATTTGACTTTATGTTCTCAGTTGAGAAGCGGCGGCGATACAACATCAATGATAAAATCAAAGAACTGAGCACACTCCTGCCCAAGAGCAACGACCTGTAGGTATCTTTTGAACTCCTAAGAAACAAAGATCAAATTTTTTTAGAAATCTTGAATTATCCTGTTCACTTTGAAAAAGGATTTTGGCCCTCAAAATAGGCTCAAAACAAGTAGCAAGATGAGAGTTAGCAACAGAGTAACTTTTTTCTCCCCCCTACACCCCCTTTTCCGGATTACACAGCCATCGCATTCACTGTCAGTTTGTTTATGTACATTGCTGAAGTTGGTGAGCCTCGATCTCACCGAAACATGTACAATTTTCACCTAATAAACCATTTTTCGCCTATAATTACATTGTTTTCTTCACTCTCATGTTTCTTGCGCAAAGTCTTTTCTGAACAAGTAGTTGGAATTTAATCCTATCACATATTAGAATAATGAACCCGTGATTACAGTTGAACCCCACGAACTCATCAAAACATCTTGTGTTAACCATCAGAATTTTTTTATACATTGAACCAGTGAATAATTTAAAAAATGAACATGGAAAAAATATTCTTTTTTTACAATGTAATACACTAATAATACAAGCATACAATTAGTAATTCAATTAATATATAGCAAGAAGCAATATATGGCATATGTGCATTAAATCATGACGTTCATTTGGAGTAGTAATACTATAGAGAAATTAGGAAAATTTTTAAGGAACAGCAATTAGGAACAGTTCATAATTGCAAAATGAAGTAAGAAAACACCAACATATGTTAATGAAATAGGTAGCCTTAAAAATGAAGCAAGGAAACTTAAGGTGTAGCTTTCTTAGTAACTTTTAAAAAAATTAATTCATTTTGAATGAAAATCCAGTTTAATTGCGAACCAATTCTAATTTCATACGTTCTTTAACCTGTGTAGAGAAACACCAATGCTTTTTATGACGTAATGGGTCATCCGTCACCTGCCGAATAAAATTGATGAAAAAGTTTTGTTTAATTTGTGATTTGAAACTAAGGAAAAAAAGGTCAAATTCTGATTTTTTTTTTCGAGTTAAACAGAATTTCCGCTAAAGCGATTGCGCTTAAGATATTTTTTTTAGCATTAGCTAAAGGCTCTTTAGTCCGGGGAAATCCACTCAGTTCATGTTAAGAGAAATTTCGTGTTGAGCTCGTTCGCTTTAAGGAGATTCGACTGTATTTTTAATGGATTTAGGGCTGACTTACTCAAGGGTCTTCCTGGAAAAGTTGTACACATTTTTAATAACTAAAAAGCTGGTTTTCAAGCACAGCCAAAGAGTTCAATTTGTTCTCTATGTAACAGAAAATTAAATATTGTCTCAACCATATTTGTGGTGATGATTTATTTTATAACTATACCAATTTTATAAAACATTCTACTTTTTGACATCGTGAATTATGTAAGACTTTTACCAAAGTACGCACATAAAAATATGTATGATATGTGTTGAACTGTGTCATATAAATTGTTTGTGAACATTGTCTTTGAATTCATTTTTGTTGTGTTTGTAAAAAAATGACACTTTTCTGGCCTTCTGTGACTTTTCGGGAGCCAGTGCTGTTGATATTCTTAAATGTCATGTTTTCTCTAATAGTTACGAATATTTTGCTTTCTTAAAAATAAATGAACCGTGCGTTTGTTGTGCAGGTACTACGATCTTGTGCGCGACCTGCGCCAGAACAAGGGCTGCATCCTGAAGGCAAGCGTGGACTACGTGCGTTGCCTGAAGAATGAGGTGGGGCGCATCTCGGATCTGGAGGGGCGCATGCGCGCCATGGACCAGCTCAACAAGAAGCTGCTGCTGCGCATACAGGTCACTCATCCTCCCCTTCTAACAACGCAAAATAAGACAATATTAAAACTTTCTCGATTTTTTGGTGGGGGGGGGGGGGTCTAGTCATGCAAATGTCGATTAAGTGTAAATTTTTTTTTTAATGAATGCATTAAATGTTTAAATGCACTGTTATGAGTTCTAACAAAATGTATAATTTCTGCACCTTGTTCGTGGGGTCATTTTGTCAAGCCTTTTTCACGGCACTTCAGGCCTGACGTCTGTGTTGAGTGATACTCTCAAGAATGTGGTGCGTGACCAGGGCCGGATTTATGGCCGCTTGTAGGCTACGATTGATTTGCTGCCCCTGTCACAATATTCTCCCATCTGCAAAATAGGGTGGCGTGTGCTGTTTAAAATTATTATAACGAATATAAAAGAGTAAACATAGGTTTATTTGAATTACAATATAATCAGAAAATATGGACATCCCACGGTGGTTCACTTGTATTGTTAGCAGAAATTAGTTATCTGCTAATTACTACAACGCTATTGTATTGCATGATGCTCGCATCTTTTTTTGTTCTACGAATTTTTTTTACAGTAAACTCATTTATGACATCTTCATATGACAGTTATTGTACTATGTTGGATTCTATGCACAATATAGCTAGAGAGTTTAATTTTGTTTTGTATAATTCTTTTATTTATGAACTTGATGTTTTTTATATGTCACCAAATCTTTTTAAATCTACTGTTTTGTTTCTGTTTTAACTTATTTCTGTATGTGTCCCCTATAATTGGGATTTTCTCCTGTAATTGTGACACAATAAACTAAATTAATAATTGGTTGTAACATTTGCCGCCCCCGAAAATTTGCCGCTCTAGGCTACAGCCTATTTAGAATTTTTTTTTTATTTTCGCGCAGAACCTGGAGCTGCAGATGCAGGCGCATGGCCTTCCCGTCCCGGAGTCCACCTGGACCCCCTCCACTCCCTCCGAGCTGAGCGCCCTCGTCAAGGAGGAGCCGCAACACCACCACGGTGAGCATGCCACAGAGAAGTTTCTTATTTAAACTTTGTCTACCTTGTTTGTATCAGTCTGAACTGTCTCTTAAAGCCTTGGTTTCCTAGCAGTGGCCGGTAACAAAATAGAAAACAAGCGCATGAAACTGGTTGTGACCTCACCAGAATAAAACGTTGAACAAAAGCTGTCAACCTAGCAAAACTAGTTTTGATGATGATGGTCAACAGAAAAGTGCCAAACGTTCTATGGTTCGGACTTATTTAAAATAAAAACATATATTACATGCCTAGCCCAAGTACGATTTTTATCCATTTTCATTATTTTAATTAATTTTTGTAATTTACAATATTTTTATTGTTAATGATATTGTTATTCTTCACAAAATCTATGAGGATCTCATTCTTCTCTAGTGAAAAAATAATTTTTTCGGGCTCCTCATTTGACATCTTGCCCGTCACGCACAAAGCAAAAAAAATCCCTGCTGTGTAGCAACAGACGACAGATAAAAACAGTGGAGCCAATGTTTCCCGCCACACTCGAGGTGACACTTTCTCAGTGGTGGACGGACAGAGCGCTCCCTAGGAAACCATACTGGCTATACTGGTCGCCAGACCATACTGGTTTTGTATTCATTTTTTCACCAGACTTTTCTAGCTACTTGATTCTGTTACCAAACTGCTAGGAAACCAAGACTTCAAATCAACCACTGACAGACGCCTTATCAAGGCATTTCATTGTCCTTTCCGCTTCATTACAATAGACATTGTTTAGACGCTAAAATTGTGCACTTGTAACGCATGTTACAAACTTTAAAAGCATTTCTTATGTTTCCTAAAAGGCATTTCAAAGAGTACATTTGTACATTTCTTTGTCCATCCATGGCTGCTGCTTCAGGTACATTCTTCTACTGAGCAATACTGAAGAAAGCATAATACTCGTTATATCTGTAGAACACCACAGACTTGTTAAAATTCTTGAAAATTAGTATTGTATTTTAAAAATGTGTCCTAATATTTGGACGCCAGGGAGGTTCAGACATAATCCTTCGGATTTCTCGGATGGAGGTCTGGTCGACTCTGTACAAAAAGTCGAGCTGCCAGGACGAGTATGGTATTTATTTCATAAATCGGAGCTCTCGTAGATCGACTTGTCTGCACAAGACCTACGAGAATGTTTGGTCCCTATCATTGTGGACCCACTTGCCTGTGCATGACTTTGCATGTCCTTTGTTCCTTTCCGTGCCCGTTACTGAATCTCTCTCTCTGCAGCGTGCTCGGCCCCTGTGGAGCCCCTGCGACCCCGCCTGCCCCACGTGCAGTACCTGCGCAAGGAGGAGCCCCCCGCCTTTTTCGACGTGCTGGAGGAGGGGGGCGGGTTCATGGTCGCCGACCCCTACCTCCCCGCCCCCAGGGACGAGGACGTCATGGACTTCATGGCCTAGGAGCACCAGCAGGGGGGGAAAGCAAGCAAAACAAGATATCTGCATATCTCTTCACGCTGGAAGGGATATCTGTATTTTCCGTCCATCGTGAAGAGACGCCTTCCTTGGCAGAGTGTTGTTGTGGACATGCAGGTAAATATTCTATGAAAGAGTTCTTGGACATGAAGATGGGCGTGGCACCGACGTCTTCTCCTTGTGTGGAGCGACTCCATTTCCACCTCCGTGTGCGTCCTCTGTGACACGTCACAAAATGGTCTGCTTGGATGGACAACACGCTTTCCACAAAATACCGGGTCTTGTTGAAATGGGATGAAGCCACTGTTTGCAAAAACTGGCCACAGAGTGATTCTTTTATATGTTGTGTCATGGAAGTATGTCACTGTTTTAGTATTTCATCAACGCATTAAGTGCTGTGTTTCTTATCCTTGCATCTTTATTGAGTGTCATATTTCTTGGTGTCATTTTTTTTCTCTCACTTGAAGCACATTTGACGCATTGGTCAATTTTTCTTTAAATGGGGCTTCTCATGACAACATGCAACTCAGATTGGGAATGCACCCGGAAGGTCCCAGCTTCTGTTCAAATAATCCGTTTTGGATAGACAATCTATTTTTGTTACTTGTTGAGATTTATTATTGGAGTATTTTTTTTCAAACATAAATTGGGAGTGAGTCATTTGAAATAAGTTTAATGAGTGAATTAGACAATCCACAATATTTGTAGTTCTGAATTATTTTTATCTATTTAAATTTTTTATGATGTTAAATAGCATAAATCATTTACAGAAATTAACCTATGAAATTGTGGGAATAGAGCTTTGTTGATGCAGATCTTTCTATCTGAAATTTTCCCAGATATGTCCCAAAGAATTGATTGAAAAGTATTTTATTATGTGTAAGGTTAAGTAGTGTAAAATTTAGAATGTGTTACATAATATTTTGAATCAAGTGTTAGCATGTATTTTAAAAATGGAATGTCAGTTCAATATATTTTTTTCAATGACATGTCATCAGCCTGATTTTATTCTAAAGTTTAGTATGGTGTGGCTATATTTTAGTAATGATTGATCCGTGCAGTGTTATTTTAACCTTTTTTCTTGTTGTGAATGTCAGGAATGCATAGATAAGATTTTATTTATGTTATTCTTAAGTAAATTCATTCTATAATTTTCAGTGTTAATCTCTCTTAAATTTTACATTCATGTTGATTTTTTTGAAATGTCATTTGTTCCAATTCTCGTGGGTGTACACAAATTACATTTAACAAAATTAATATAATTTCTTATGAATACAGTATGAATGTGTGAAAATAGTGGGCAATGAAAAAGCTGTCACTCAGCAAGCATGGCGTCATTCACAGGCATTGTTGAATCTCTCATGTTTAAAATCGTTTATATATTTTTTATTGAAAAATGCATGTTCATTTTTTGGATTTTAATGACTTTTTTTGACATATTGATTGCTAACTGTGACCCGTACCCATTACTCTGAACAGTGATTTTTCTCAATTTTGTACAATTCGTTTGAGGTGTAAATAATGTTTTGTGGTGTTTGACCGGAGCTGCCTCTCACTTTTACCTCCAAGAGGTCCCTTCTCGTCTAATATGGGCACATTTTGTATGGCTGCATTATTTAGCTTCCACGCTATATTTATACCAAATTGAGGGCCTAAGTTTCCTTTTAAATGTAACTCATTTAAACTATTGGGGATAAACAAGGAACCTTTTATTTAAAATGAAAACTTGAAGAAAATTAGAATGGGATTCTAGTTGTAGTTCATAGTTGTGAAAAATAATTATATCAAATCGTTTTTTCTAAAAATGAAGCAATCTTCTCATACTTAGAACTGAAATTTAAATTAAAAATGACCAAAATTTTAAGCAAACAAGTGTTCTAGTGAACCAATAAAGAATTATTGGTTCACTAGAACACTTGTTTGCTTAAAATTTTGGTCATTTTAAATTTCCGTTCTTTTTTTAAGTATGAGAAGATTGCTTCATTTTTAGAAAAAACGATTTGATATAATTATTTTTCACAACTATAAATTTTGCCACGGATAAAAAAAATATGAATCAAGTTAGGATATTTTCATTAATCTTTTTTCACAGTTTGATTGTTAGAGGTATAAATTGGAAGTAAAGAGTTTCAAAGTGATTGTTTTGTTTGGCAATTTTGCTCTTAAGGTGTATAAATCATGCGTGGAAGTGGTTCCAGGTGATACTTACTGTTGCAGACACCTGCTTGTTTTATATTGTGTCAGTCAGCGTAGTTAAACGCAAGTCAAATAAATATAACTTGATTTATGAAACTTATTTTCATACATGAAGTTTTAAATGCTAAAGTGTTCTGTGAATGCAAGAATGCATCTGCAAATTATAGAGTTTAAAACTAAATCCGAATAATTTTGAGCTATTTGCAGACAAAGCAATGTCCTGTGGCTTTTCTTTTTAAGCAATGTTGATCAGAACTGGTTGTTCATTTGTTGGAACAACCAGTCCCTGATTTGTCGAGTCTTGTTATGCTTATCTTTCCACTTATTTTTTTAATTAATGTGGTTTTACTTATTTTATTGATGCGAGTCTGATGTCTCAAGTGAACAGGTGTTGATTTAGTAGAGTATGAACTTGCAAGTTCCATGTTTTAATGCAGAGTGAAATATTCTATTCCAAAGATAGCCATGATTTTTAAAAAAAAAAAAAACTTTTTATAAAACTTTTAATGTTTCAAAGATGTCAAATATTAAAATACCACGAATTTTTTTTGAAAAAAAAGCCTTTAATTGTCTGCAAAAGTGAAAATGGACAGTAGTATATTTTAGCTGTACCTAATTTCTAAATTACTAAAGACTCTAACTTCATATTTTGTAAATTTAATATCTGTTGTTATAAGAATTTATAGTCTTCAAATTAATATATTGTTGGGTGAATTTTAGATCTTATTTAAATAATACGTGATTGTAGCTGCTGTTCCTAGTCAAAAAAGAAATGACTTCTTGTGTTTGTTGATCTATGAATATTATGTGTGCAACAAGATGTGCTCAATTTGTTTCTCACGAAGAAGTGTTTAAATAAATGTTTTATATAGAAAAAACTGTTTTCTATTGTGCAGAGATATTGATTGCCTTAAGCAAATTGTAAAGCCTAACATTAATCCGAACGTAATAATTGTTTCAGCCTTTTGAAAATCAGACAAAAGAAAATTGGTAGTTCAGAAATTTTAATCTTGATGTATGCCGATTTATATTTTCAAAAAAAAAAATTAATGAAACAGAATTTTATCTCGAATAAGCATCCGTCGCCAAGGTGATCACTTCCTGGATGTGTACAATTTGTGGGAACCGGTCTTTGAAAGTTTTTTTAAAGGTTCTGATAATAGATTCTTTCCTGTAAAAAAAACAGACTAGTTGTAGCTCGACTTCATTCAACGTCAACCAATATTACATTGTACAGGAGGGTTTTAGTTTATTAATCTAGAAATTGTTTTTTTTTTAAATCTTAAATAAGAATACAATTAAACTGGCAAACTAAAGCAACTAAATTATGGCAACAGCAAAATTAATCTAATAACAATGTACTACTATCACTTATTTAATCAGCTTGATAACAGTTGATCAGATACTATAAACACGGACTAGAAATTAGAACGTAATAAATGCAAATCAATCCTACTGTATGCATTTCAATTGATAACTCAGATAATTTATGAGACAGTGTGATACAGCAAAACAAATTTTATTGAGCAAAAACCCAACATGGAAGAAAATATGTTCACACTCCCTTTTTTTAAAATGTACTTCTTATGTACACACAAATAAACTATCACAGTACCAGTTGTTTCACTCAAGTAGCACAAAGACGTCGCAAACTAGAAATGGTCAAAAATAAGCGATGTCCTTCCAAAGCAGTCATTTCAACATGGTTATACGAACATAAGATACACCATTTTAGACGTCCTCTTATTGCGTCCATCCTTTTCCAACAATCTCACAGCACTCTTTTCGACTAGTTTGTTGAGCGGAAGAAATTCATTTGCTTCAACTGAAAGGCCGAGACTAAATGCAACACTCTCAACTTATCATTGCTTCAGTTCGTGGGGAAACACAAAAAAATACTTTGTCATGTCAAGTGAAATAGTGTTGAAGGTAACGAGGATATATTTTTGCAATAGCATACTTCCTATTACACATTCAAACAAAAACTTAATAAAAGAAATAAACAATTTTTCGGGGCTTTCAAGGAAGGGCTTATTTTAAATGAAAGGTAGTCACAATCCGATAAACTGACTTTTTCACATATTTATGTTACAATAACTACTACATTTTCCAAAATAAGTTTGGCACCTGATGCCTAAATATACATCCCACAATAAAAAATATCTATAAGCATTGTAAATGCATTTAAATGAAACTCTCTTTAGCTTAAAGTTCAATTAACGCACAATGGAATAAATTTGGAGGATGCTCTGGGTTAACCAAGTAGAAATGTCAAGATATTTTTGCAGGCATCCAAATAAGCCCTTCACATGTGTTCCATATTTGTACAGATTTTCACTGAATTCTAGTATGACAATAATTTAAGGTAAAATGCAATAAATTATGAATGCACAGGCAGATACAAGTAAAGGAAACCCCTTTGAGGTCCCAGAATATCACAATTTCTACATAAAGGCCACCACACTTAATAAACCATGAATTTACAAAACTATTGGGACACAAAAACAAACCATCAAATATGACAAGATCTGACGAAAATTGCTGTCAATATTACCTTACATTCACTATCCGTGAATCAAGTCCCACCTGAAGCACACTCAGTGAATAGAAGGGAACTGATATGGCCCTCCACACTTTTTTAAAATAATCAAATTATGCTTTTCTGCAAGATTATTTCTTTCAACTGATAAACGTGTCCTCGACCAGAAAGACAAAAAAATAATTGATTCACCATTTTTTTTATTCAAAGGGAGACTAATTGGGGGAAAGTTGGAAATATATATAAATATTTTATCAACACTTACGAGTTAACTAAATAAATAATTTAATTTAACAACAAAAAAGCGTAACCTAATTACAATAAAGGTAAAACATAACATTCATACATCTCAATAGTTGAAAATAATATAGATAGCTTTGCACTGTAGAAATGGCATCAAATTAAAACAAATATTTTAAACTGAAACTTATACATTTCTATAGTAATGAACATATAATAGATTTTGATATACCAGTGTTCTTTTTATTGCATTAAGGGGGAAATAGGCGCGCTGGACCGCGGGTCTCCAAACTCAAGTGCCTCAGTGTTAATCCAATGGGGAAAAAACTATTTTCTCGCCACATTTCTCCGGCTGTATTGAATATTTTTACAAACGGTTTTCTTTTAAATAATAAATGTAGATAACTTATAGGTCTACCTTCCCACTTTTTGAAATTGCTTTGAATATTTTGTGTAAAATTATTTATTGAAAATTAATATTCGAACCCATTTCAAAAAGTGGGAAGACCTGTAAGTCAGCTACATTTTTAACATAAAAAAATCTGCTTGTAAAAATATGCAATACAGCCGAACAAATGTGGCAGAGAAAATAGTTTTTTCTCCATAGGATTAACACTGATGCACTTTGCTTTGGAGACCCCCGGTCCCCCTTAGCATGTAATTCTGTAAGTGTATAAAGCAATTTAATGGGAATCTGCACACAGATTATTTAACAGTAAGAAATGCAAATGAATTTCATTTTTCCTGAATCAGCCCACAAATGATTCGCTCATAAAATGTCTCAAAACTGAGAAAAGTGTGTGAAAGTCATTAGAAAGACACTCAAAATATGACATAAATGCACAATTAAGTGAGCACTGTCATTAAGTGAGCCAGGATCTCAACGACTTCATTCTTGAAGGAGAGTTTCGAAAGGGGTTATTTTTTGGAATCCATTTTAACGAGAAAATAACCAACATTTAATAAAAATGGCTAATGGAAACACAGCACAAAAAATGACTCCTTAACATACAAAAATACGGATTTTATTCCTTCTCATCTTATTGTACACAAATCTGACCCTTCATCAAAACAAAATCTTACACTCATTCAATTGATATGCCCCAAAAGTGTTGTGGTTTAAACACAATTCATTGCATTCGAAAGCTTCAGAACTGCAAGAATTTAATAAGGAAAACTTTAAAATATACCTGCAGGCTCTTTTTTAAAAATACCTCTATTGTAATTCTTAGCTTAGTTTTTCATTGCTGGACGTGTTGTTTTCCTAATGCAAAATAAACGACAGAATGAAAGGGCTAATCTGCTAAAGCTTGACAATAATGTTAGTAACTTATTCATATTACCTGTCAAATATAATAGCATTTTTAAATATTATCAATATTAATATAGCTTTTTTTGGGTAGAAAAAAGCTTTTTCAAATTTAAACTAATGGAAAGTTACAAAGGAAAATATTCTACAGTCCACAAGAGCTGTGCTAAACAACAGGGAAACAGCTTCCACCAAACTGCATTTAAAAAATTAAAAATTTTTGACAGTTCCCTATCTAGACTGGCTTTTTGGGATGATTGACTTTAGTTTACAATCACTGTGCCACATTGATTTGTTTTTGATCATATTCAAAGAATTTTTCATAAACTGTAGTATACATACATAGATTACCAACAGAAGACAATATACTTTCAAAATTAACAAAGATATTCTCCCCCAACATCAAGAATACTGTTCCACAAGTTCACTCTGAGCTCAGCTCAAGCCAATCATATTTGAGAGTTGAGCACCCTTTACAAAAATTATTCACAAAATAAATGACACCTTAAAAAGTCAGGTCTTCATCTTAGTGATAATTTTTAAGAATTAAAAATGCATTCTAACGTGGAAAGTGACCGATATTCAATAAACATTACTAATGGAAATTTAATACTTGATCAAACAAAAGGGAAAAAAAAGAAGTTTGATACGAATGATCCACGGGCATTTCAATGAAACAACATAGAAAGAGGGCTATTTAGCCGCCAAATTAATAGATACACATTATTTAACTTCTAAAAAAGGCTTCTTTCTGCTTTTTGAAATTGATTTAACTTCTAGAAGATGATATTTAGAAGATATATAACGGCATTTTTTGCATCAGCAAAATCAGCAGCAATTTAGAAAATGCCCAATTAAAAAATTTGTAAACCTATAACGGTCCTAGAAAGCCGTTATCATTTCATTTTTATTATTTAAATTATAAAAAATTAACAGTTAAAAAATGAAAAAAATCCAGTTAAAAGCCGAAATCAGTTTAAAAAAAGGGATAATTCTCATGTCTGTAAATTTCCAGAATTGGATCACCCAAATTCCCAGAAATTCCGAAGCAAACTTCCAACTAAATGTTCATCCTTAAATTAGTTTTCAAACTTGTTACACACTTATGCCATCCACATATCTTGACTGTTTACGAAAAAGGAAAATAAGATGTTCATTTCCAAATTTCACTTGCATCCATTTCAACCCCATAGTTTTTATCATTTGCCATATAGAATTAAAAACAAAAATATACTGTCCTAAAAACTAATTTAAATCAGTAACATATATGATCCCTAAGGCTAAAATGGACAGATCTAGGAGAGACAGACAATGGCGTCCATTCGAAACCGAAATGAGAGCTCTACCTTTGGAAACAGAGCACAAAAAAGTCCCCCCGCACAAAACTCCCGCGGAGGAAGATGGCACTGAGCACGCGTGGAACACTCTGTTTCCACAAGGGGGGGTCGCCTCTGTCCAGGTGTGGGGGGAAGAATGGAATTGCACACTGTGTTCCAGTCGCTGCCGCACGTGGGGGATCAAGTGCTCAGCCCGCCCTGGTCGAGCGTGGGTTCTGTGCTCTGCTGCCCTCCCCAGGGCTGCGTGGAGGTGTGTCCGTTGCAGGCCATGCCCTGGGGCGGGTGCCCCCCGTTCTGCGCAACCCCGAGGCAGCAGTTCCGTCCGACGTGCGTCCGCAGGTGGTGCATCCGGTAGGACTGAAGCTCTTGCTGGTGCCGCCGTGACAACTCCTGGCGCTCCTGCTCTTGTCTGCGGAACAAAACGCGTTAGGAAGGCAAGATACGACGCCAATGTTTTCATTCAATGAGGCCTGCTCATTAATGAGACTTCATATTAATTACAAATGTAAATGTAATAAATACATTTATAAACACTTGTAACAGAATCAATCACTGAGACCACACAATATTTGTGCTCAACAGAGTGCCAAACAAAGCATTTAATTCTTAAGTAAACATTTACTTGCTCAGTTTGGCTAGTTTCATTTATTTTATTTCGAAAATTGAATTCATTATTCATGATTCTTCGCTAAATTTATTTATGTTTCGGAGAATAAATATATAATATTCCTCGCTCTAAAAGATTTTGCGCAACATTTTTCATTATGCACCTTCAAACCTAACTAACAAAGAAGGACCAACTGATGAATTCCACTTGCAACAACAAAATATAATTAAAAGGAATAAATAGTATGAAAACATCACGATTCATTAATAAATTCTTAAATGTTTAAGAGAGATTATGCTTTCTTCCAATTTGTGGTTCTCCAATGAAGGACTACAAAATATAACTAAGTAAAGCAAATGGGGTGCTCATTCAAGGGCTTCTTACCTTTCCAGAATGACCTGCAAATATTCATCATTGCATTCCCACATCTCGCATGTTTCGGGCTAAAGACACAAACAGAACATTACTACACTGTTCCAGATAAAACACTTTATAACACTTCAATATTTGTTCAGGTTAAGATACAGACGCTGGCCAACTTAAAGAGCTGACAGTCGAATTCAGCCAAGAACTTATGAAAAATAGAATTACCATAACTGGGACAACATTTTCATATACAATAAATACATGCATACAAACTAGGGTGCGCATTCCTCCTCTAGAGAGGTTGCTGTCAACGGCTCCTCCTTTCTTAACAGAAGTTTTAACTATAATATAATTAAAAGTTAAATTGAGGTATAACTACTTAGCATAATAGTAAATTTTGAAAAATGGAACATTCCCAGTCAAAATTAATCGAACTCTTTTAAACTTTGCTTGTATATTAAAAGGTGGAACTCATGGAAAACAAGTTGAACACACATTAAATATTAAAATTATTTTTATGAACTAGTTCACACGTATTTTACTATGCAGCAGCTATAATTCTTCGTGAAATGTACACTAACTATTATGAATAACTATTCACAGGGTTCATACTCTATCTATGATAGTGAAATTCAGGAAGGATTTTTCAGGAGTGCATCAATGTCAATTCAGGAAGTAACGAGTAATAAAGCTGAATATGTTTGTTTATTATCGTATTACTCTAGTGACTTCACTGCACATTAAATGAAGAAAAAAATCTTTTAAAGAGTTGTGAATTCTGGGACTATTATCATGATGTCTGAACTCAATTTTTCTACTGTGCGCAGTAGACTTATTGCGAATAAAGTACGGGAAAAAAACGTCAGATAAAAAGATAAAAACTATTCGTGATATAATTTTTTCAGGAGAGGGGAAAAAATATCAGGAGATAAGACCCAAATTTCAGGAGTTCTTAGAAGAAAAAAACTGAAATTCAGGAGTTTTTCAGGAGGAGTATGAACCCTGTATTTATTAATGTGATAATGTTTGCAGTGAAAATGAGGACGGCACTCACGTTGGGGCCGTTTCCAGCTCCCTGCAGGGGATTGGCGTTGGCATCCTTAAGCACCAGCTCCGGCTCGGCAGCGGGGCGGGCCAAGTCGGGCCCATTCTGCGTCACGACCTGCGCGTAGGTCGCCCCGTTGGGGAGGCCCGCGGAGGGGACGTCTGCTCCGTTGGACTGCTGCGTGTCGCCCGCGCCCTGAACCGGTGAAGGCGCCACCACCGAAATGTCGGACACACTGCGCGTGACCTGCGCCGGGAGGGGGGATGCCAGGGCGGGGTTGCTGGACGCGTGGGGGAGCGGGCCCCGCCCCTCCGCGCTCGGAGATCCCGCGGCAGGGCTCGCACAGCACGCCTCTGCAAAGGGAAAGGAGCAACTTCAAGAAAGTAAAAAGGGATAGGGTGACAGGATAAAAAGGATTTAGATGGACACATTTGATATCTTATGAAATAAATCCTACACTAACAAAAAGTTTTGGAACAACTAAAATAACCTACTAGTACGGATGATAGGTTTCCGATATCACACATTTAGATATAAACAAAATAAGAATTTTGCAAATACGCCTCTCTGAACACAGAAACAGGATATATACAGATGGATGGATTGATAAAACTGGACAGAAACACAAACATAGACAGACTGATAAATAGTATAAGATATCTTTGATGTTATATCCAGGCACGAGAACACAAAAATATGAAAAAAGCTGAAAGTGCGATGGGACAGAAATCTCTTAGATATTAAGTAGGGGGGGGGGGGGGGACAGTAACTAATACTTTAAGGAGCAGTATTATTTTTTAAATAATTGCAAAATGTTGATTTGCCTAAAAAAACTTATCATAATAGCAATAAATAATTATCTGAGGCCTTAAAAATGCTATATTTCTACTGAATAAAGGATAGAAAGGAGCTACAAATTCTACCTTCTCTTATGCAACTCACTCAATGAAATTCAAGTTTAGTTTTTAATAATATAGACCGAGAATGGGTGATTTTTTTTCGGTGGCGTTAATGCTATGGTCTCGGGTATGAGCCTAATCCCTTTTTTAAGACGCGTCCGAAAATTCTCGGCCTATGCTGCAGTATTTATTAAAAATATGGAGTTAGAAAAGTATCACGTAACGCAGGTTAAAGATGACGCACAGTTATCACATGATTTGGAAATTACGTTCATAAAGTTTTCTGCTCCGATGCGATTTTGCAATGTAAATGGGGTACATCCAGCATGTATTTACTCATGTGGGAACCCCCAAGTAAATACAAATGGCACAATTTCAGGTAAAAATTCCACAGGAGCAGCAATGCAGGCGGCAATACACACCTGCGGTGTTGTCTGCCACCCTCGTGATGTGGAAGCGTCCCTGCTTCTTCACGGGATGCGGGTCCACCACCGGGGTCACCTTGAAGCGGGACACCATGCGGGATGCCTCGGTCGGCTTGTCTTCTGAAATATATTCATGCATTGAGGTTTCCACATGGATGCATTTAACAGCTATATATTCTCTAGTTAAAGCAATGAGGTGTTTTTTAATTCCTAACCACAAAAAATGGGTTGCCCCTATTCTAAAGAAAACAAACCAATTGACTTGAGGCAAAACTTTTGCTGCCAAGAGTGAACCTAGTACAATAGATACCTCCTGAAGTAAATTGGATTGGTTGATGAACTTGCAAGGTGGCAAAAGAAATGAAACTAAGTCAGATATCAATATGAAAGAAGCTTTTGCAAAGCAGCCTATTTCTTTTACGTCATTAAACTAAGGATTGCTTTGGCCAATCAACCAGTACGCAAGGCCAGAAGAGGGAGGCACCCACCTTGTGTCGCGTCTTGCTTGGGGCAGGCAGCAGCAGCGGGTTCCTGGGTGGGTGTGGCCGCCAGAGGGGGAGTGGGAGCCGCAGAGAAGATGGCCTGCAGCCCTTGCTCAATGTTGCCTGCAACACCGGGGAGAGACAACTTTTGAATTAGATCTCACTCACTCTAAAAGTGAAGAGTTAAATGTCTTGGATCCAAGGAAACAAACATGCTCATCCGGCAGACCATTATTTGATAACACCTTCCACATCGGGGGACGTAGAGAGTGCATCTACTCATGTCCGTAACCTTGTTGGAGACAGGGTTCATACAACTCTTGGCTACCCAAATTCCAGGCCTTTTCAAGGCTTTTCCAGGACTTTTTAATGATTTTCCAAGCTACCATGCTACACAGCGAGATGAAACTTTAATAACTCAAAATCAACTTTCTTAAGATTTATTAAGATTAACTGGTTGAATTAAAATTTGAATGTAAAATTACTGTAAGTTACAGAACTATATATTGAGCTAAATGATTTTATTAGCAACCATATTGCCTTAACCCAGAGCAGAAACATCAAACTAATTTCTGAAATTATACCATCATGGGTTAGCATACCTAACTTTTCCAGATTTCCAAAAATCGGAATAAGTTTAGAGGAACCACCTGATCAGAGAATAGCTTTATAACATGGTTCGTACACTCCTTGAAAAGTTTTGAATGAAAAAGCTGCTCACACTTTCAAGCCCTTAAAGCCCAAATACTTGAAAATAAATCTGAGTATAGGGGAAAAAGTCTGTACTATTTATTGCAAAATCGAATCATATTAAAAAAAAATCTCAATGCTAAACACGTAATTCATGATAATTTTAAAACCCCATGTTTTTAAACAGTCATCAATAGCTATAGTAGATGTAGAACTCCGATTACCCGAAAACGGTGCCGATTATCCGAATGTCATAAAAAAAATTCCACCTGGCCTACCTGTTACTGTTCGTCTTAATTGAATGTCATACCTAGTAATTTTTTTTGTACCGACCAAAAAATTACTAGGCATGACATCCAACAGAGACAAACAGTAACAAATAGACCAAGTATATTTTTCATTTGGTCTATTGGTTACTGTTTGTCTCTATGTGTTGCAGACAAACTTTTGTAAAACCAAGATTCTAATAAAAGTTGAATAGCAAAAAACTATTACAAAAAGCTATAACCCAAACTGCCAAATGACATCTTACAATTTGGATTGGTTGATTTCATTAAAATATACCTTTTCACCGATAAACCGATACCTTTCCACCTCCAATTATCCGAATTACCGATTATACGAATGTTGCTGGTTAGGTCCAATTTCTTTGATAATTGGAGGGAGTTCTACTGTACTGCATAACTCGTTTCCTTCATTCTCTTCTCCCCCTACCCTCCCAAGTCCATATCAATGAAAACTAAACTTAATTTAATGATTAAGATAAACAATTTAATTAAAATTTGAAGATGAATTAAGATTACACTAAGATATCTTCAAATATTGGATGCCGACAAGTGTAATCCCCTATTAGAAGAGGATCGTCTTTACCAGACTAAAAGTATGCAATCCAATAATGCTACCTGATTTACTTATTTTGCTGCCTAGTAATTTTCACGGCAACCACCGATGAGGTTGCATTGTCTCCTAATGATTGACATTTTTTTGCCTCTGTCTGATAGGAAGAGAGGCAAGTTTATTTTATTGCGGTTCAGGCCAATCGGACTAACCGGAATATTTTCTTTTGATCCGTTAGTAGTGATCACAAGAACCTAAACCTGAGCAAAAGCCGTAAGAATTTCACAACGTTCTGATCGCGTCCACACGGGGGAATCCCGAGTGATTGACACCTGCGGGGTGGTTCGGACATGCGCAGATAAACGGAGATGTTTCGTCCACCGCTAAGCTAGTTCGATTTAATTTTGAATCGTAATAAAAACGGGAAATTCCAGGATTTTCCAGGCTATTCAAGGCCTTGAAATACAAAAATGAAATTCCATGCTTTTCCAGGATTTCCAGGCCGCGTGCGAACCCTGTGGAGATTTTTGTTGTTCGTTCGAAAGTGTCATTAATAGCTTTAAAGAGCGATTCCATTCAATTATTATTAATATATGGCCTCTGGGAAATAGAACATTTTTTGGAATAAAGAAATATCCAACAATAAATAACCAACCTGCAGTGTGTGACAAAAATAAACCATTATTTTTTTTCCCCCGTGGGAGAGACCCCTTGTTTAGGGCAGGCATCACATCAACATGTGCAAGTTCCAACTTTAATAAATGAGGAAGGGGGGGGCACCGACCTTTTGGGGGTGCGGCCGAAGGGGTGTGGATCTTCTGCAGCTCCAGCTTGAGTCCCTCGATGTCGGTGGCCACGGCGTGCCTGGGCGGGGCCTCGGCGGGGGTGGATGGGTCCTCGCCCCCCTTGGGCGTGGCTGCAGGACAGGGCTGCAGGAGAGAGAGAGGGACGTCAACAACCTGCTCTTGTTCTTTGAAGTTATTTATTTAGATTTGGCATTGTGTCTAATGAGCACTGTGGTGATGAAGACATAGTTCTTCTGCGCAACAAAATGTTGCAGTTTATAATAGATCATGACTCTTTGCAAACGAGAAAAAAAAGGGGTTCTTTAAAAGATAATCAAGATACGGTACCTTTTCGAGGCATGCATCATTAATAAATATCATAAATGAAAGGCTACAAATTTGCTCATATCATTGCAATGACACTCGGATATCTATGTAAATAAAAAAGGAATGGTTTTCAAGAATATAGCTAATAAAAATGTACAATTTTGGGTTTACAAGATCATTTTAGTTTGGAAAAAGTAGATTACAATACACTAATTTGCGAATCAACTAAGTTGAAAAATTCAGTCAAAGTAGCCAGTTTATGTTTCTAGAATGAATTTACTAGTTTCGAAAGAATATTACTTATTTTGGGCAATAGGGTATTTGCCTAAATCAGGAAACTGCCTTAGAAAACATATATTCATTGGTTTTTCTTCATAAAATTACTCAAAATTTTATTTAAATTAGGTTAAAGATTGCAATATTCTGCTGTTTCGTCACGTGATTACAAACGCTACACGGATTGGTCTGACAAAAGATATAAATTTATTAAAAACTAAATTTAAAGAAGAAAACTTTTAAAGTTCTAATTTTGTAGGATAAAATTCAAGAACAGGGTATAAAGAAAAGTCCAACATCACAAATCTGGGCAAATTATCCATGTTTTTTCGCACTTTCTCTATTATTCAGAAATCTTAAAACTTGCAAAAATACACTTTTTAACTGTCACATATTTCCAGATTTCTTAAGTAAGTGTTTCTATGTTAGGAAGCTTAATGTTTTAGCGGTATAACAGAAACATCTTCAGACAATTGGAAAAGGGCAGAGTATATTTTTGAATCAGCATTGACACTTTGAGTAAAAATCATTGGTACCAGGAACATTAATTTATGCACTCAATCTCATGTTTTGTATTGAGTGTCTTCTGTAGTTAGGTTAAAAAATCCTAAACTTAGTCAACACATTTGATTTGCGAAAGGCAGATAATTCATTCTGTATGTTCCATTGCAAAATATTGTAAAAAGTTCTGCTCTTAGAAGGTGAGGCCTTGTCTTTAAAAGTGATTTCAATAAGAGAAACAAAATCCCCGTTCAAAAAGCTAGTTTTTGAAAAGTGACTCACCGTGAGTATGGCAGCGGGGACAGCCGTGGGGGGGAATGCAGGGGGCTCGGTGCCACTTCCAGTTGAAGTTAACTGCGCTAACTTTAACTGTAATATGTTGAGGTCGGGGACGATGGGCCTCTGCTGCAAGGAATGCTGGGTGCTGCCCCCACTGCTGTTGCTGCTGCTGCTGAGAAAAGCACCTTTTAATATAACACTCTTTTTACCGTGGGTTTTTTTTTAAGTCTGCAGTTTTTTACAAGGTGTATTTGTTACAATATGGAAATTTTTCATTAAATAAACCAAAATTAACTAAGCTAATATTTTACTTAACATTAATATAAGTATTAACATACCAGATATAAATGATGATTTATCTTATATAACAAAGAAAGATTTATTATTAAAAAAGGGGTTAAAAATTGCAAATCCAATTCATGGATTATCAAATTTCCAATATTTGAAAATTCTTTTAGTACGTTCATTTAAATCGTCACTCAGTAAAACTGTTTGGAATTTTTTTTGTGTGCTATTGTTAGGGAAATTCCATCTTACTGAAGATTTTTGTGGTGATGTAAATCATAAGTGAAAAAAAAAGTTGAAAAAAGCTTTTAAAGTAAAATTTAAACAATAGATTGCATCCTTAGTTGCAGTAAGTCTAGTTAAACTATTTCTCTATTTTCTTCATTTAATGTTAAAAAATTTAATAATAATAACTTTTCCACACGACAACGGAACAGCTAATTCTGTCTGGAATCAGACTATGCAAGCCTACTGATATTAATGTAAGAATTCTTCTGATATTTTCAAAGTTTATTAAAATTCACCTTTTTTTTTAATGTTATTAAAATACATAGTTCTGTAAGGATAACACACAAAAGTTATATAAAAAAATAAGCAGGTTTAGCTGTCGAGGGGGGTACTTATTCTGGGAAACTTTTAAATTAAGTTATAATTAAAATGATTTTTTCAGTAGTATAAATAAAATACTTAACCTGGTAATATGATGAGAATTACACCTGAAATATATACAGAAATGACAAAAAAAAAAAGAAGCTAAGTAAAATGTAACCAATTGGAAAAATTATATAAAATTTATCTGAAGAGAACAAAACTAAATTATTGTTAATAAGGCAAAATTTGTGTTTTATGTAAACATTTGAAATTTAATTAGTACTACTTTAATGTTAATGAACAAAAAAAAATTGCTTAGGAAACAGAGCAACTCTTCTTAGAACAATACGACAAAAAAAATTAAATTCACCCAAACAAGTAAAAAAATATGTTTAAGTACTGTGAAATGTGCCCTTCAACCGTGAATCTTCATTTACATGTTGCTTATTATTTTGTATACCACTCAACTCGAGTATTCTTGAATATAAGTAGCGCTACGAAAACGCGGCTTGTCTTCGAATAAATCTAATGTTATTGACAACTGTGTACTTTCCTTCCAAGAAAACGCAAAGTCATTAAAACCTTTTATTTCAATAGAATTATGCTTTTGGCTTGTGTGGAAAACATCAGTTTCTAATTATTGTTTTTAGCAAAATTTTGCATTGGACTTATTGTCATTGAAACAAAAATAATTGAAATGTTAAAAAAAAAAATCAAAAACAATTTACTGATTTTTTATGGAAAATTGTAAATTCTCAACTGCTAAGCTTGTTGAGCTCACCAGACTTTGTTGTCTTACATAATACAAGTTACATAAAAAAAATCAGTTTAAAGCATTTTTGTGGCTTTACTTCTGCAGATTATCTGCGAATTTTCTTATTTGCCGATATCGATTCACCCGACTCAGTGGATATTTTTAAGGGTATTTTAGCAAGGAATTTTAAAGAGTTTCATATATACTGAGGGGCATATCCATTTTTAGAGACGTTTCTTTTAAACAAATGTTTTTAAAAAGAAAAATGCCAATAAAAGATGCTGAAAAAACAAGAAGTTAATAACTGAAAAGTGAACGTAGTGATAAGTTAATACTTTTATAATTTTAAGACAAGATTATTATTTATAATCCATATTTTGAAAAATGTGCAGTCGAGTTTTTCAATGATTGAAAGACTTCTTACCTGAAATCGTGTGCCCCTCTCGCGTGGTCGGTCAGGACACCCTTGACTTGGGAAGACTCGGGCACGACCTCAGCGACAGCCTGAAAAAACTCATCATTACACAAGCGATGGGCCTCGCAAGGATTTTTATACAAAATATAATAGGAACTTTTAAAGAAACATAGAGAGTCATTGGACGAGCGTATTTTTATGGAGTAAATATTAGACATTTATCGAGTAAATAAAGGAATTTTTCAGGAAAGAAATTCATATTTATGTTTGTTAGAAAGAAAAAAAAGATTCTAAAAATTGACAAGAACATGACATCTGAAAAGACTGTTAAAGTACTGCCAAAGTGCTTTAAGTGAAGTGTGCATATTAATAAATCAGTTGTCAACTCATAGATAAAAGGAACGCACTTCGATATTTACTGTTTCATATCATTGATCAAAAGCTTAATTCCATTTTATGAAACATTTACACATTAAAGCATTATTTCTACTTTGAAAAGACACAACATTTATCCATATATGAAATCAAAGTATAAACAAGATACAAGAACACAAATATTATTTTACTTCTTTACATCAACTATCAAGGTCAGCCTCAACAGATCCCAAAACAAGCACACACATTACAAAATAAAAAGATTAAACTGAAGTCATGTGTACCAGATTTAAAACATAGAAGTTTCGGAAATGAAACTCAATTTTTTTTTATTAATTCCAATCGAAACTATATTAATGAACGTTATTCCAAAATTAAATTGTGGTTTTGACTAGTTGGACCAAAAATGAAAGGGTCAAGTTTAAACGGTTGATTTCACACCCATTGATTGTTCCTTCAAATAATATCTCACAAAGATCTGTTGTTTCCACCATTATGAAACACTAGCCTAACTCTAGAATTTGTGCGATCTATTTTTCGATCCTTCTCTTACAAAAGTAGTCAAAAAATAGGATGATTGTGGGCAGCAAAGATCGTAATGCTGTACGAAGGTCTCAAAATTAGAAAGAAAGGAGGGCGAGGACAGTAGGTTTTAAAGAGAAGTAGTAAGTAGAAGTAATACAGTTCGATAGTGAGGACAATAATTTAACTAAAAAGTTGTCAATAGTTACTCATTTCAGGCCTCAGAACTAGGAATGCTCTAAAAAAAGTAGACAAAAGATACTTTCAAATAAAAAATAGAGACTAAAAGTAGACTATAGTAATAAGCGTTTTGCAAACTATTTCAGCAAAAAAAAAACTTTCATCAGAAATTGCAATTAACAACACCTTGAAAATCCATAAATTACGAATTTATAAAACGTAAAACTAAGCATCAGTAATGTAGCGAATTTTCGGTATTTGGCTAATACAGTTCGGAACCAAACAACCATAATGTTCTATAATCCGGACACTTTTGAATTTTGGCGAGATTCAGATTTTTTTAAAACTTAAACCTGTCTAACATCAAAAACCACAATATAAGCTGAAGAAGAAAAAATGGCAAAAAAAAGTTTAAAAAGGGAAAAAAAATCAAGCTCTTCTTATTATACCTAAAAAGGTCACATAACTCACGAACACTTGATTAGCGGAAAATATTATGGTTGGTCCGACTTGGCCTGAACCGGAGTTACAAAAGTAACGAGACGCTCTTCCGATCAGCATAGACAAAAAAATGTCAATCATTATGAAGCAATGCGACCTCATCGGTGGTTTTTATGAAAAATACTAAGCAGCAAAATAAGCAAATCGGGAAACATTATTGGATTGTACTGGCCGGTAACTGATATTCGAAGACATCTTAGTGTAATCAAATCGAAATTCATCTTCAAATTTTAATTGAATTTTTATATTTATTATTTAAACTTGTTTTGTACTGCAATTCAAAACTTTGAAGTCAAAAAATCACTTATCCTTACAAATAGAAAAATTGCAACAAAACTCGAAGATCGCTTAATCGTGAAACCTTGAATATCGACAAATCAAAAAATCCTCAAATATCAGTAAAAACGACAAAATCACAAATAAGCAATATTTAAATCGTGTAACTGAAAATGTGTAAATCATGCATCTTCAAAAATCAGAAAATTGAAGACTCTTGAAAATAAACAAACCGAAAAATTAGCATATCACATAATCTTAAATTACGCCCAAATAATAAATCTAGGCTAACTGCAAAGACGCACGGAAACGCACGTTAGCACACGGAAAATCCAGAATCTTTGAAAATCAGCAAACAAACGGAGAACCATAAAAACCTACATAACAAATAACTTATAATTCCCGATTTTCCCTGCGCTAAAAAAATCCAAGTACAATTCCTGACTTTCCAGATTTTACCCGATGGCTGGACACGGATGTCATTACGAGAACCCGTTGAAAAATACAAAACAAAACGCTGCAATCCCTCAGCTTTGAGTCGTAACATAACCGCTAGAAAATTGAAAGATACGTAATTGCACGAGATAAAAAAGTTCTTAATTTGCCAACAATGTTCTTGTGAAATCTCGGCGAAAGTTAGCCGAGCTGGTGAAAAAAAAGAGACTTTAGAGACTTTGGCCTGAAAAAAGATACTTTTAGAGACACTTAAAAAAAAATAGATACTAATAGCTAGAAAAGAGACTAGTTACTCATTTATATTTTGATTGAAAGGAAATTTCTGAAAGTGTCCAAAAAGTTCTTACCCCAGTTTGCCTGGTCGCATCAGGGTCAAGTTCTTCTGACGGCACAGCCTGATTGAAAAGAAAGGCAGCGTCATTTCCGCAGGCAACAATACAAAGACTTTTGGTGCGTGTTACACATTTTACAAACTAACTCAAATTACAATGAAAGGCAATTGTGAAATATAAAGAATTTGTAAATATCTGTTTACAAAAATATAAGGTTTCGTACAAAGTGACGCATGTAAAGAAGCAAGTGACAAGCTAACCCATATGAATTCAAGAGGAAGCCATTGGGGCACAAAAGAAGGGAAAGCAAATTTTATCCAACACCAGAGCGTCAGTTATCTTAGCAGTTTCAAACCCAAGTGGAGCTGATCCTTTTGGGTGCTCCTGAACGGAACTTTTATTTAGGGTTTGTTTTATTTATGGTCAGAGGTTTTTTTTAAACATATCCCGTCAATATTAGACCAGTTTAATGATGTATGTGATCCTGAGAATGTCCAAAACAAAGAGGGTCCTCATTGATGTCTTTCCATGTCAACCCAAGACAATAGTGTATGTGCTTGCCTTGAACAAATCCACAACAGTTGGGGGGGCAGTCAGGATCACAGGCCAGCTTAGATCCAAACTTCACATTCTACATATGTCCCGTCCAGAATCTGGAGAGGGCAGTTTGGAGCATGTTTGCAATTTTGAAATCGGTTTCTTAACAAGAATGCTGTGATACACGTTTCTTACGTAAACAATGCTCTCTCATGATGAAAGAGCATTGTTTGCGTTGAAACGCATTTGGACTTTTATGTTAAATACCCATTTGGGTTGAACCTATTATATTATTAGTAAAACTAATACTTTTTTATAAGCATTAAAGAGTTACCTCTCACGTTTCAAGGGCCTCAGTTACCTTCAAACAGAAAATTAAACTTAACCCACTAACAACCCATTTGTTAATACCACAAACACTGTTCTATCAAGAGAAAAATCATTAACTTGAAGTTTTTTTAATTCTTTTTTTTTTTGTCACTTAAATTGCCAAAAGTAATAATTAAAAAATTTATCCTAATAAATCATTTAATAATATGGTCTTCATTTGTCTAAAATATTGTTTATTTAGGCGAACTTAAGCTTATTTTCATGCTTTTTTCAAGCCTTTTCTTACCAATCGGTGTCAATGTCAAAATGAAAACATGCCGCAGTCTCTAAATAGCTTTGCAGAGCAACAGTAGTTTCTACAAAAAGGACCTGTGCCATTTTTCTTTTCAATCAAATTACAATGATTACAACTGGCAACATTAGTTAACAGTACGTCAGTTTTGAACAGCTTTAATAAATGTCGGTTTAGATCAAAATGATTCCTAGTCCCCTTAGTAGCTGCTGTTGACATACCCCCAAACAGAATTAACCCCTAGAATTAATTTCTCGAGTAAGAGTATCTATAGACCAGGCTAGCAAAAGCTGTTGCTGCAACTGTACTGTCTATTTTAAGTAATAATCTAGAAAAACCTTAATCTACACAAAATACCAAGCTAATAAAACATCACAAAAAGACAAATACAATACTGCTTCTAAATTTCCTACATTTTTAAATAAATAGAGCTAATAGCACTGCTTTCAAGAAAAATAATTGTGTAATTCAAATTCATGCAAACCACACTTCATTCCAACATAATATATTAAATTTAGCCTCACTGTAACAAATCTGTTTTTGCTACGCTGTGATGCACAGCTAAACAATTTCTAACAAAAGCATCCTCTTATACAATACGAGATACACTCAGTGATATTTTTCTCCCCTCTTTCCTTCCTATTGAGAAGTAAAGGTCACCCACCTGTTCTGTGCAGGTTATCTTGGAGGGGGACTTCTTGGGGGAGGGATGCTCTCCCTCCTGGACAGGGGTGGAGGGGAGGCTGTTGTCCTGGCTGTCCAGGCTCAGGTTCTGAAAACAAACATTTAGTACATTTACAACAGTAAAAAGGCAGACTTGCCAACTCTCCGGAATTAACACAACAATACCGGATTTTCAACTACCGTATATACTCGTGTATAACCCGACCCCCCATTTTTTAACCAAATATCCTTCCAAAATCGGTAACCCGTGTATAAGTCGAGGTAGGAAATAAGGCCAGCCTTCTGAAGAAAATAAGAAGAAACCGGTTCATAACGGGATCGTAATTTTTATTTTGCAAGCTAAATTTCAACCCCAATGAAAATAAAACGGGTTTCATCTCCGAGTGTCCTTGACATTGCCGACCCTGAATGGAGAATCTTAGTTGAAACTAAGTTCAGTGAAGCGTGAAGACTATGCTGCCAAGGTCACGGACCGATGTTGTTTTCTTTACTCCTTAAAGACTGGTTGACTGAACTGCCCTGTGCCAGAGCTACACGTGCAAAATACGCATCACGTAGAGAACTAACAATTAAACTTCATTATGGTGGATACCGTGAATAGATATCAATCTTATTTAATCTTCAAGATTTAACCGCTTTTGGGTCCTTATTTTTAATAGATAGTATCTAAACCTTAAGTTTGATTGAAATTTAGTTTTATTTTAAGGACATGGGATTTTTTTGTGTGGAAATTTGATGTCTCGTGTATAAGTCGACCCCGATTTTTACGGCACTGAAATTGTCCAAAATTTCTCGGCTTAACACGAGTATATACGGTACTTTCTTGTCACAAGAACCAATTGCCGTATTTTCGAAGGGGGAAACATGACACTTCTTCTTGGCGCTTTAATCCAGGAAATGGTTATTATTGAGTTAATCTGGAGAGTTGGCAAGTTGGTTGATTGACATCATACTAGAACCACAATTTGCCTAACAGAAAGGATGCCGAACAGAATATCTGGGCGTACAACAAAGCACTGCCATGTTCAAAACAATGGCGGCATTCAATACTGTTTTTTGGAACCTTTTCGGTGATATTTTGGAGACCCAGTTTACCTGTTTCACGCTTTTTTTTTAGAACTTGGCTATATTTCACAAAGATGTTGTAGGGATCCATATTTAGCAAGGATACACTTTTGCATAACAGTCCTTTTTTTACTGACAATATCTTAGTGCAAGCTTTTCAAACCATATCACACATTATTAAACACTATTTAAGATACAATTTTTGAAAGCTTCTATAGATAACAGCCATTGAAACAGTATTATTTTTTGAAGAAATCTCTCAATTTTTTTGACATTTCCTGCTTTTTTCAAACATTAAAACTTATCGTTAAGTATTTTTTACATCTTCCTCAAATGCAGACTTCCTAACTCTTGCTCTAATCTTTCTTTGTGCATGTGTTGTGTCATGCGAGTTATTTCACACTTCTTAATGTGAATGGAGGAAATCCTTATAAAGTGTCCTGCAGTTTGTCCAGCAAAACGAGTGAGCACGTTACCCTGTCCAGGTCAAGGAGGTGGTCCCTGTGGGGTGTCCTCCTGGGGGGGGAGGGGGGCGGCTCGCACGTGGGTAGCCGCTCGGGGCTCTCGCGCAGCTGCCGCACCACCTCCTGGATGAATTCCGTGAAGATCTCGGCATGGTGCTCTGCAAGCAGGTTGGTGATCACCTGGAAAGAAAAGTGTTGGTATCAATTTGCACAAGAAATTAAAACTGATTAAAATCATTCATTTTGTTTACCACTAACCGGCGGCATAACAAACAATATCATAAGTTCAAACATTATAATAAGTTCAACAAACTAAATATAGAAGAGAGAAGAAAAGCTATCAAATCAATCATTTAACTTATCAATATATATTTACAAAAGTATAAATCTTCTTATATACTTTCAAAGTCCATCTTCAAACACTCCAAAACACAATTTCTAAATAACTCAGTGAAAATATAAAACATTCTACCGAGCGGCATTTTTCTCAGTAGGCTTAGTCTCAGTTGCTGACATGACTACAGATACAGGTGTTCAATATCCCAACAAAAAGCACACCAGGAGAGATGTCTTCCTGGCCTGTTCAGGCCCATGCCAAATCATGGTTAAGTTTGACCATGGGTCCTTTGTTAGCATCACAAGCAAGCATTGCCATCCTTAAAATCAGCCAAGTAAGTTACCGTAAGACTGAGGCACCTTAACCAACACACCCATGCTGACAAAAAAGTGTGAATCGACATCTGCCTAGAAGACCTAAGATGCTGTTCACGTACATTGTAACGTATCCAAAAATCAAATAAGTTTATGAAAAAGTAGAGAAAATTTATCGAAGGCTTTTTTTAAGGGGGCTACACACGCAAAATTATATATCTATACAAATGCAGCAGTATACATCCATATTAACTTTTGGGCAGGTTATTTCACTTTTCTTCAAAACATTTCAATCCTACAAATGACAAAGTGTACTCCCGTACCAGCTTGTTGGCGATCTCCTCCGGGCTGGTGTCTGTGTAGTCGAACTTGAAGGTGACCGTCTTGCCCTTGGTGGACTCAAGCTGGCACTCCACCATGGTCTCCTCCACACTGATCACCGTGAGACGGGGCGAGCGGTCCTGCGTCCTCCTCCGCTTCCCCTTTCCCCCCTTGCGGCGCACTTCCTCCCCTCCTCCTTCTCCGTCCACACTGCCGCTGTAGGGAGAGAGGCACACATTGAGAGGGCCTACTATTTTTAATTCCAAAGAATTAAAAAAATGAAAGGAGATATTGACATGCTGTCGATGTCCGTCTGTCTGTTATCCCTTTTCAAAATCGGTTCTTAAAAATTCTCTTTTTGTTAGAAAGGTATGACCTCAGAGGCCCAACTTTCATACTTTTTGTCCAATGTCTGTACGTCCGCACGGACATAAATGTACTAACTATCTGTTGTTATCCCATTGAATTAGCATTGAAATTCAATTTTGAATCATTTAAATTGCTGTTGCCAAATCAACAATGGCATGATAAACTTTATTTAAAAATATTTGAAGCAAAATAATTTTTTCATAAATCAGTTTGGAATTATGTCATAAAATGTAGCACAATATGATTCTTTGACAGTTTACTAAGAAAGTGGCAAGGCATATTTTTTGCATAGTTTTAATTTACATGTATTTTTTTATGCAGTTTGGGAGTAGTTTCATGTTTTTTGTTATTAATAAAAAATTAATTATTCTTCGAACTACAAATAAATCGAGCAGATAATAAATAATATTTCTTCGAACTACAAATAAATCGAGTAGACAATAAATAATATTAAGTTAATTTTTTTGGAAAAATATTAAGGAAAATAATTGATTTTGGATTTTAAAAGTTTAAATTATAGCTGGATGCTGAGTTCAGAGAATTTTTAAAATGTAAACAATAACTCTAAAATACATTAATGTAGTGTATTATGTATTTCATACCAATTATAAAGTAATTTACTTTTTGTCATCACAACAGACAACTCTGTCTAAAAATAATAAACTGAAATGCAATGTAGAAATAAGAATAAACTTATTTTGCTTAAAATTAATCAATTATTTAATTTAATGTCTCAAGTAAAAACTTTTTACAGATCAACCACTTTTTAAATCCTATAATTAAGCTAAAATACTGCAGATTGAAATAAAAATTCTGCCTCAGCGCAAATGTTTATGAGCAACATTTTTATGAGAAAAACAGGGGCCCATACAAATGCCCCTGTTTATAGTTCTTCAAGCGAAATCAGTGTTGAATCACGACTAAACAACTCAACTTATTCAATAACAAATGCAATAGAGTTTGCTTACGTTCCAGTGGCAGTTTCTTCAAAAACCGGTACAGCACATTCTGAACTAGCAGCTGCTTCCTAAGAATTTAAAGATAAAATGTAAAAACTATTCTACACATGCTCAGAAATACATATTTCGAAATGAAATGTTAATATTACAGTCTAAACTTACACATACTTGTTTTTGAATAATACTAGTACAATTTGAATATTTGAAATATAAAATTTTATTTGTTAGTTTTCTACACCAAAAACAAGCAAGAAGTGCATTATCAGTTTTGTGTGTGCATTAATAATAATAAAAAAGTTACAAAATTAGTAACTAAACAATGATAACAAAACCATATAAATTATAACTTAAAACAATTCAATTAATAAGTCACAATCAAATATGCATACACAAAATATAAACTTTCATACTGGGTTTCCACTGTTCAGGGAAATTTCAGTTCATTAAAATATATCTAAACATTTTTACCGGTGTATTAAGAATATAATTCAAATGTTAAAAAAACGGATATGATAGTTTTATAATGTTTTTAAACACTTAAAAAGCTGATTTAAAAATAGTTAATATTGGTTAATTTAAATTTATCAATCTATTATTATTACTTTACAAACATAAAGAATACGATCTTTGTTTACGAGAATTATATGCTTGTTACTTCTCCTTGAACAAAGGGAGCAGAGTCAACTTTAAGATGGCACAGTGGAAATCCAGTACAAAATAATTTAACAAATGCATGTTAGTATTTAGTCAACTCCATCAACTCAGCATGCTGTTTGTTATTTCATGCCAAAGGTCATGCAAGTCAGAAAAAAAAGAGATTAGAACACAAAAGGTTTCTACAATTCTAGAGGCCATTCCTTCAAGTACATTTAAAGCAACCATACACATGCTTTTAAAGAAACGAAATAGAATACTTTAAATACCCTTGCAATGCTCAAAAATATTATATTTAGTAAAAAAACCAACATAGGAGAATTAGTTAACCAAATGGAGCTAGGAAACAAACAAAAAAAAGTACAATTCCATTTTGAATAATTGAGAACCTTTTCACATCCAATAGGGTGCAAATAATTAAAAAAGGAAACAAAGAAAACACAATTAAATTACGTACATAAAAAAAACTTGGAAGAAATACATAGATAATATGAAATAGCATAATATCTTAAATATATTTTTCCTTAGTGCCAAATTTATAACCTTATTCTTTAAAGAAGGGTGGGGAAAATTGCATTTTTATTCATTATAATTTAAACAGTTTTTTTTTTTTTTAATTCATTTTTCCCCTGGCCTTTCATCATAGTGTTATCCCAACACACAAGGTTGTACCTTTGAATGCACATTGTATACCTTCAACATAGGAAACAAAAACTTGACAGTATTACAATTTGGAAAAAACAAGAAATAATTAAAAAATCCTTTCTGTATTTTTAAAATGTACTCTCCGAAACTACCTTGCCCAAGTGGCAACAGCATCTATGATCGTTAGGATGCCCGTGGAATGGACTTTGGACGATGGATCAGAACATTTTTAAGGCCCCCGATGTGTTACTAAATCATTGTAAGGCACACATTCTCGCCTATTAAATGCTACTCAATATAAAAAAAATGCGGAAACACTCATTACAATCAAAGTATAAAACCCAAAATAAACCAAAATTAGAGAATAAAAAGATGTTTAATAGGAACAATACTTAATCCTCTAAATGTATATTACTTGTGGTTGCTTGATGAAGAAAATAGCCGATTTTTTGAGACATACTTTTCCATGTTTTGGTTTCATGAAAAATTGGCATTTTTCATTTCATATTATTAATTACTCCTTAAAATGAAATTATATACAAAGTGCAACAACCAGTTTCTATTTTAAAACAAGTATTATATTTTTCCAACTTAATTTTTTTTAAAACCCTTTTATATATGTGCAATAAATAATTTGTAATTGTCCTTTATAAGACAGTTCAATGAAGAATAAAAAGGGGGCATTAAGTATGGATTATGTAATTGAGTAGAAAAATCTTTAGTAGCTAATGCTATTTTCCCAAATAATTTTTCAAGTTCTGAAAATATAACACCAGGAGACAAAAGAACCCAAAAGCAAATAAAATATATTATGTGTAAATCAACGAGATACTTCTCCACAGCTAAAATCTAGTTGACAACAAAGTTTTTGAAGTAGGGTCCCTACAACTACGTGCCACAATTTATATGTTAGGCAATATTTAGTTTAAAGACCTAAACCATACCTAAATTCATGAAACAATAGCCAAAAAAGATTTAAATAATTTTTTAATGGTTCAATCCGTCTTATTAAAAAATAATTTATTGGATAATTTTTGAAAATAAATATTTTTAAAATGATGACCCTGAGTTCTTAGGAGTTCAAAATCAACACTGTTTTAAATTTAACACAAACTCATACAAATAAGATTGTGTAAAATTGGGGAGCCAAGCCTAAATAAAAGAACAAACTAGAAGTTTGTATAAGTATATTAGAAAGCTGCCAACGTTTAAAGACTGGCAACCGCTTTTTGCCCGGTGAGTGCTTAACTGTAATACCTCAATAGTGCCGTAACTAAACCGAAAATAGAGCAAATTTGAGGCTGGGCTACTCGATGGAGGAAAATCTTTTGTAAACTCCCTCTCATCTCTGTTTCACTCTCTCTAGAGGGGGGATAATACTGGGCACCCTATTTGAAATTACACTATCTCCGTTACAGAAATTGTGGTTAGGTTCCAATTAGGCATATTTCAGTTTACAAAATGATGAATGCTTTAGACAGCTATCTTCATTTGTTTGTACTTAGTCTGTACTCCCCGAGATGAATTAATCCAAAACAGAAAATGTATCGATTGAACAAGAGACTTAGTCGGACATCCTCAGAATGTTATCTGTTGCTTTTAATTTGCTTAAAAATATTTGAAAGTTAAGAATATTTTATGCATAGCATTGTCATTATTGTAGTTAAAAAAAGAGCATATTGACACTAGTTCCAATATAGTTTAAACGAATGCAGAAGTGTTAAACCCTTTGCAAGAAAATAGCTCAAGAAATTAGTAACAATAGTTTTACCCCTAAACCAAAGCCCATTAGAAAGACAGGAAACCAGGAGAACTGCAGCACAATATATTTCATTCAATTTTTGTTGAGTTTTTTGTGAAGTCAATATGATAGTAAATTGGCATACATATTTGTTTATATACATGCAAATTAAAATTAAAGGCTTGATTGGTCTCGTTATGAAAATATGCATGATTTCTAAATTTTTAGTACAAAACAGTTTTTGTTTGCATGATCGCAAAAATAATCTTCCAAAGTATTGAATGAAGGTGCCCTCCTCATAAAATAATGAGTGGAAAGAAGGCGTGGGTTTAGAAAAGTCATCATAAGGCGTGCTTGCTACTGCTAGTCAACCCACTTCCATCCACTGTCAGCTTACTTTCTCTGTTAACAGGAAGAAGAGTGAGCATATTCACTCCACCACGACAGTAAGGTTGAAAGTGGATGGGAAGGCCCTAGAGAAGCTTTTTTGCGAGAGATATATCCGTTGCTGCAGCCTCCGAGAAGGGGCCAAGCGCATGCGTCCTGATGGAGACCTTCCTCCAGGGCAGCAGCTTCGTGTACCTGGGCGTGGTGCTGCCAGGCAGGAGGAGCGCCGCGGCCGGAGGGACCGGAGGAGGGTGCAGGACGGCGGCCCTGCAACTCAAGGGGAGAGTTAGGCTTGCTGCTGCTGTTCTCCATGGCCAGGGACGTGAGGAGGCGCGAGGGGGGGCTGAGGAAGGGCTCACACACGCGGCCCCGGGGGGAGGAGTCCAGGGGCACCACCGTGTAGCTGCCGCCCCCCTGCGCCGCCAGCTGCTGCAGGACGGAGGGGGAGAACATGGCAGGGCGGGGGGTAGGCAGGACGACCTCCGTGGGCAGGGGGGAGAGGAGGCCCGAATTGGAGGGGCGCGGGCCGGGCGAGCGGAGCCGCAGAGGACGCCGCTGCAGCTCCGAGGGCGGGACGCTCAAGTGCACGTTGCCCAGCCCCCCGAATGTGTTCGACCGGGATCGGCGGGGGACATGGGAGGGGCTCCCCGCGCACATGCGCAAGTCTTCGACGCTCCCCACGGGCGTCACGGACAGGGACCGCATGAGGACGGCCGTGGGAGGGGGGGAGGAGCGGGGGGAGTACACGAGGGGTAGCCCCAGGAGTGTGGGAGGGGGAGAGACGGGGGAGCCCAGGTCCGCACACGGGGGGACGGGGGACGTCGACCGGCTGTTCACACGGAGGAGGTATTTGGGGGACTGGTCGGGCAGAGCAGGCGTGGACATGCCACTCGGTCTACTCAGGGGGTTGAAGGTGCCGCCATGCGATAAAAACGCGTCCTGAGGGAAGAGAGGGTCTGTGTTTAGGTTCAACACGCGTTGGGCATTTAAATTTCTTCCCGACTGAACAACCACATAGACGGGGGAATTAGAACCGTCCTGAAAACCGGGATTGGTGGAAATGAAGCACCCGGACGGCAGTGGAGAAGTAGATCTCATGTTCCACGCATAATTATGGGATGGAAATGAGTCGGGTGAAAAACCTACTACAGGTTTTCCAGCGTTCGATTCTTGGACTCCGACTTGGCAAGGAAGCATTTGGATGCTTCCTTGATTGGGCTGCACACTCGGGATGAACAGGTACTTCTGCCCGGATGGGTCGACAGACGTCTGGAACAGCAAGAGTAACAATCAAATCCTTTTTCAACTAAATGGGTGAAAACATTATAATTTTCCCGTTAAGAAGTACTTCTAACCTGCATGTTACTTTGCTGTATGTTAGAAAGTTGCTGAGACACATCAGACTGAATATCTGAAAATGGAAAAAAATAAAATGTGGAATCTAAAAATTATATCATAGTTTTTTAAAATTAAATATAAAATGCATCTAGCAGTACTTGTAAGCAGTAAGTTCTTCTAGCAGTAAGCAATGAAAAGATTAATACATGCAACCTTAATGAGGAACACCATTTCAGAGTTGCGTCAGAACAGCTCTGAAGCAGCAAATTCAGCATTTAAACATTTTTCTCGCATGAACAAATAGTCGAGAATTGTTTCATTGCGTACTATTTTACTTTGTACAATAACCGACATTAAAAAGGCTTCCATTGCAAAATGATTATTCCAAAAAAAAAAAGTTTATTATACCTGAGGCAGGATACTCTGAAGTCATGCTGTTGGACATGCTCCCTGCGAAGCTCTCTGAATCCGTCTGGCGAGGCTCTTGGCTGCTGGGAGTCGCTTGCTCAGGAGGATTGACTTTTCATGGAAAGTAAGAGCAAACACATCAAAATTAGTACAGTGACGATTGTGGGGCCTCTATTGAAGTCATTAAATTTATCGAGGGGTTTTAATAGAAATATTTTAGAATGGCCGAGAGTTTTAGTATGCTAATGTAATCTTAGCAATAAAACCTCGAACAGTGAAAATAACAAGTCATCCAAAAGAGGTGACGATAAAAACTAGCATAATTCTGGAGTAAAAATAGCTAGCTCAACCCAACCTATAGGACAGTTACGTACTCTACGAGATTTTTGAGAAATTAAAGGCGATTTTAATTTTTTTAGGTAATAATTAAGATTGAATCTATTAGATTTATAAATAGTTAAGAGCTCAATATTTTTTTTGCAATGATTTTACTAAAAAGAATTTTGATTTCATTCCTTTAAAACGATGTTTAATTGAGTAGGGTTATTGCAGTTGAGTAAAAACGCTTGTATTTGAACTGACTTCAGCGGGAAAACAATGCCGTGTGCATACCAGGATGTTCTTCTGCACTTGTGTTCATTGGCTGAGTATTGGGATCTTGGGGTGGCTCTTGGTAGGGGACTTGGTACTGCTGGTTGTACCCAGGCTCCAAGATTTTGTTGGCCACTGGAGACGGAGAAACTTGCACCTGAATATGGATACATTTTAGAAATATATCACCTAATGCATTGCACTGAACTTGCACAACATCCGACTGATGACGTGGTCAGTCGATATTGAGAGAATCAGCGTCAAATGGCCGAGAGGCCTGCTGACTCGCATGGTCGTTGGTGAAGTCGTAGTAATATATGCCATTTATAACAAAATATGTCACTCCGAGTGATATGTCACTAATGAATGCACAAATTTCTAAATCAAGTTGCACTTTAGGGGTCCTTTTACCAGGGGCCTCAAGCATGGTAGTTTGAATGAGGTGAATCAGCAAGGAACTCTTCCGCGACCTGATGAGGAATGCTTCCGATTGTTGAAATAGTGCCTAACCAAAAAAATAAGTGTCCAAACCAAGGGTGAGGCGTACCTGCTGCAGGGGACAGTGAGGGGAGTCTTGCGGGGGGAAGGCAGGGGACTTCTGGGTGCGCTGGGGGCTCTGGAAGTTCCCCTGCTGCTGGAAATGGTCTGGGCTGGCCGCATCCACCCCAGTGAACCTGTAGGAGAGAAAGGAATTCATTTGTTGTACTAACGCCTTGTATTTAAAAAATTATGGTATTCAACATTTAAAAATCTTGTTTTGCACAATCACCATATAGAAAATATGAATAGATATTCTAACATGTATTCAAATAATACGCATTAGATAGGCTACGCCATTTACTATATTCCATATATCTATATATTACTTAAAAATTGGAAATCTATAGAATTCGGAAGATTGCAGCAAGTGGCGAGATTTCTCGCGGTACACCATAAATTTCCACATGAAACTTATAATGTGTAGATTGTGCATCTTTAAAATGTGTTTAAATGGAAGAGATCGTTAGTAATAAACAAATTCTAAATATTAAGAAAAAAGTGAATCCTGTAATTTTGAAGTAATCGGATATCCGCAGAAAATTGAGAATGCTTGTAAATCACGAAATCTGAAATTTACAAATTGAAATTTTCTATAAATCGAAATGAATTCTCAACCTGAAAATAACCTGTACTTATATTTGGAAATTATAAATCTTATATTTGGTATGTATGTTATATTTTTATGTATGGTTTTTAATTTGGAAATCTATAAAATTGGAAAATTGCAATTGATGAAATTTTTCAGCTCACCACAATTTTCAACAATTTCAAGTATAATTCCTGATTTTCCTGACACTAAAAAAAATTCAGGAACAATTCCTGACTACCCTGACGACTGGGTACCCTAAATTTCATTGAGTTAGTTTTATTGAAATTTTTTATTGTAACTAACAGACTGCATAAAATGTTACAACTTCTCAAATTCTCAATGCATTCAGCACAGTGTGTTTCATTCACACGATTTACTTGAGGAAAATGTTAGTTATCTAAAAGAATGCCAATCTTCCAGATGCTATCACCTTGTTTCACACGCAGTATTTGTTGGAACTGCTACAATGGCAAGAGCACACATCACATCGCTCCAGAACAGCAGTTTTTATGCCTCACCTGGGGGGCACTTGGTACTGTGAGAAGGGGGGCACCTGCTGGCCGTAGAGGGGGGCTGCCGTCTGGGACTGCTGCAGCGGGTGGTCCTGCAGCTGGTAGTCGGCTTCAAACGCCTGCTGGGTGCCGTACTGGGCCTGCTGGGGCACCTGCAAGAGCCCTCTCAGAAATGAGAAACAGGACAAAGCAAAAATTAAACAGAGCAACTTTGAGCCTCAAGCGACAATTTGACACGTCCAACACCAATTTAAAGACAATCCTCCCTTATGTTACATATATCTCAAACATTCTTAAAATAAAAGTAACTCAGCAAAGCAGGGCACTCTCAAGTTAATCAAGCCAATGCCTTTTTATGGGAACACCTGTTTTTACGAAAAGGGTTTGCATAGTAAGACAAGTAGAGAAATGTGCCATTTTTTTTATTTTGCAGATGGTGCTTCTGAACGGGGCTCACATAAGTTAAGGCAGACGTTAAAAAGGTAGCTACCTGCTGACTGATGTGGTGCATCTGCTGCACCTGTGTCTGGTACATCTGTGTGCCGCTCTGCTCCAGGGGGGGCTGGCCACCGCCAAACTGGCTGTACTGCTGCTGGCCACCGGACTGCTGGGGGGGAGGAGGGGCCTGGGGGGAGGGCAAGCGTGTTTAGGATGGCTCGACTCAACACTTCTAAAGTCTATTTATGCACATCTTATAAAGCAACATAAGAAACTGCAGGTAGAACCTTGAGTATTTTTTCAGACACGCACAATGATTTTTCAAAAATTAATGTCATAATTTATTCTAATTCAATTTGACATTCATTTTGATTAATAAACGTTTCATGTCGTTTTTTAGAGCAATATACTTGAAAGAAATCTTACGACATTCAATTATTTTGTAAATTTTTCCAAAAAATGTTTTTGAGAGTGGGACACGATTGATTTTTCCAAAATGTTTTTTAATGTTATTTATATTTGTGTCCCATCTTTATGAAAATGTTTTTAAAAATATTTTTATTTAAGGTACTCACAAGGAATAAGCCAACCATCCACATTAATGTAATAAAACTATGCCTAAAAAATAATGTATTCTCATAGGTGGCAGTACTGTCCTATCTCCCTAACAAGCACCTTAATTTCTTAACTTCACAACAAATTGACATCATTAATGTGTTCCAGCGATAAATTGTATTATAATATTTTTGACTACCGTCAGTGCAGGTAACTTTGGCCAAAATCATTGTTTTTTTTACAAAAGAAGAAAAATTAAACTACAAAACCGATTTAAACACTTTAAAATCACTATGCATTTTAAGTATTGTACTTTTAGGAATAATTGGCAGGCATTTTTGTTACATTTTATGAGTTAAAAAAAAATGGTACTAGTTTAAAAAATTAGGATACGATTCGAGTCCAGGAGGGTAACTTTGGCCACAAGCACGAAATACTCACAAAACGTACCATTTACTGTTTTTTGGGCTGTCTAATAGATTTAAATTGCAATAATAAAACTACTAAACATTAGAATTATTAGTTTTTAAAGTTTATTAGGTGATTTCAGGATAAATACAAGAAAAATTCTTATTTGTTTCAGTTTATGCTGCATCGCCCAATGATTTAGCCGCAATACTTTAGAACACTTTTAGCTGACATTTTTAAAAATTAATTTACAGTTCTAATAAGAAAATCAACTAATGTATTTTTGAAAACCAGATTTAATGATAATTATTTTCATAATCAAAACGCAAACGATATTATAATGAAAAGAAAATAACATATTAGTAATTTGGAATTCTAAAAAGTTTACATTTCTAGCATTTGCAATTTTAAATGTTGTTCTGTATTATGTTTAAAAACAGTTTTAAAAAGACATAATAATATAGAATATCCATAAGAATAAGATTAAAACGTATTATTTAAAATTAAGTTAAAAAAGAATCTCGCTTTTCGTTCATTTTTTAAAGTGTAATATAGCATAAGGAAATCATTGTAGCTATGGCCAAAGTTAGCCGCATTCGTGGTCAAAAGTTTCCCGGTGACCAACAATTAAGTACAGCTTTCCAAATATTCAACATAGAATAAAATAAATGGTGGGATATTATTCCCAATAGATTAAAGAATCGCATAGAGTATTTACTTGCTCAATTTTCAATAATTTTCGAACAATTCTAAATGAAAGTTTACTGAAGTAGTTTTTTGTTCTTCAACGCTTGCAGAAATAAAACACACTTTTTTGGTGTTGCCAAAACTAAAATAGAAAAAAATCTTATATTAAATTAAAGCTTATGTTGCCACCTTTCTAAAAATGCTAACTAATTTAAAGTCTGATGATTTTGAGCAGAGAAATGTTAGAACAAATCTTTTTTCGACGCATGGCCAAAGTTACCCTCCATGGCCAAAGATACCCGCTTTAACGGTATTTCAATATTCAACACAATCAAATAATTTGTAGATTTTGTTCCATGTACCATTTTGACCACTTTTACATAATTCATTACCTAAACACAAAAAGTTATGATTAAATATGAATGGCTATGGCTATAAATGGTTAAAAAGTGTAACTCCATAGAACAAGAAACTTTTGCAGTACAGTATAATTAGTCAGTCTTTGCAGTATAATTTAGTAGCAAAATAATGGGTACTGCAAGCAAGTGAAGTTTTCTACTTTGTATAACATTTCTAAAATATGAATAACTATACAAAATATATAATAGTTTTACATCTGTTTGGTAATACAGTCGAACCCCGTTAACGCGAACTCGAAGGGAGCACCGAAACATTTTGTGTTAACCGTCAGGAACTTTTTACATTGAACCTTTGAATAGTTAAAAAAAAAAACATACAATTAGCAATTCAATTAATAAAGTTAATTTTTGGAGTAGTACATACTATAGAAAAATTAGGAATTGTTTTTGAGGAACACCAATTAAGAACAGCAATTGAATTTAAACTGACGAATCATGCGATTTTCTCAGAAGTTGAAGACAATTTATTCTTATAATGTTCGTTTGCAGCTTTTTTTAATGTTTGGTTCAATTTGTTCTTCAAATTACTAAGAAAAAAAAGTCAAATTCTGAATTTTTTGTTCATGTTAAGCGGGATTTTGCGGTAAGAGATTTTTTAGCATTGGTTCAAAGCCTTATACGCCGGGAAAATGCTTTCCGTTCATCTTAAGCGAAATTTCGTGTTAAGCGAGTTAGCGTTAACTAGGTTCGACTGTATCCATACATTTGTAATGAGTGTCACCAGAATATTGTGTATGAACAGAAACAACCCAAAAGGAAGTAGGAAATGAGTGTCTAGTTTAAACTCAAAGAAGCCTGCTCTCTGAATGGGGTCTCACCTGCTGCTTGGCGTGGTGTCGTGCCCTCTCCCTCTGCAGGTAGGAGATGCGGTTGCGCACCAGCATGGCCACCGTGCGGATGTCCTCGTCCAGGATGATGTTATTCTTGGCCTAGGCAGAGGACACATTCAAAGAGATTCAAAAAAGTATTTTGTCAAAGCTTTCTATTACATCCAAAATGTAATTATAGTTTTATCATTAAAGGGTACTACATTTTTCAAACGGCAGTTAGAGTGTAGGCCCAATTCCCTAAAAACCATTCACTTGGGCCAAACAGCTCATCCTACCTATTTTGAAGTTCATGTTACAATGAATAGAAGCAGAGTGCATAAAAAGCAGGATACTTTTAAAAAATGAGATTTATTTTCTTAATTTAAATCACATTTTTTGGTTTTGTTTATATTTTGATGTTAACTGTGTTTTCAAACATGCTTAATAATTCAGATATGGGCATATTTGTATTTGTGAATACCAAAATCGCCCAAAGCACCCCCAACCTGTGAATAGGTATAAATTGGTGAAGAATATGGATATTAATGCTAGACCTGTTGGCTTTGGCATTCATGCTCGGCATTAACTTAAGAGAAAAAATGGGTCAAATCAGCCTTGAAAAACATAGATGCTGATGGAAGCCAAGGTTCTTTTGAAAGGAAAATAAACGGAAAATTTTCTAACCAAAATATTTGATATTTCTATTTGGGCTCAATTACCTCTTTTATCTGCAAGAATAGAAATATTCCCACATTTTTCATGCGAGCACCCACATATTTGTATCTATACATCACAGAGAAGCACACTGCCGTGGGCGGGTAAACTGCAGGCACCACAACCATGAGTTGGACCATTTTCGCTCTGAAAAAAACCCCAACAGTCTTTTGGTAGGCTTTCTTGTCAGATAAAGGGTTTCTTACAGCAGTGGTCCAAGTCATGAGTCGAGTGCCTGCGGTTCACCTGCAAGCATAGCGGGGGCGTGCGTACCATGGCCTGTGCGACCTCGTCCGGGTCGTCCGCGTCCATATCGAACTCGAACTGGATGGCCTCGTTCTCGCGGTGCTTCTCCTGGCGCTTCTTGGGGTCGAGCAGCCGCAGCCACAGCTCCACCTTCGGGGACGCCGCTGCGACGCTCTCCTCCCGGCCCGCCACAAACTCCACCTTCAGCCCACAATCTTCCTGGAAGAACTCGTGCAGCAAAAGGTCCTTCACCGTGGGCCTAGAGTCACACACTCATCACACACTTGATTAGAGGGAGAAAATATTAAACTACATCGACCCAGTTTAATAGTTTCTCACTCTAAGGGTGTTACATGGTTTTTTTTGTTAACCCCATTTGGATAAAGTTATGCCAAACTGGTGTTCGGCGGCACAATTTATTGGTCAGAAACATTGTTTTAAAATTCCGACATTTTTATCAAGACGCAAGAAGTTTAATTCATTTGATTATGAAACATGTACTACTTTGTTTTAATTGGTATTATTCAAAAATGCACTTGTATTGTGTGGCACCCTCTTCTGAAACTATCAAAAAGTAAAACTATAAAATATATTTCTTAAAGATTAATAAATAAAACAAACTACAATTCCTTTCACATGTGGTTGAGTTTATCAAAATTTAACATTAGCCCATTTATATTTGGCTATAAAAGACTAGAGATCACCCTTTTGAACTATAAATGAACAATGCAAAAGATTAAACGAAGAATAGTTCTTAAATAACAAATGTTCAGCTAGCTCATATTACCAGGTGCACAAATGACTCTTCAGACATTTATCAACAACATCTTTAGGAGGGTTAATTAACAGTTTTGTGAGCTCAATTAAAAGAAAGAACTACATTAAAAAAACTAAAGATGTTATTAGGTACATTAAAAAAACTAAAGATGTTATTAGGTACAGCAACACACAATCTACCTGTCTTCTTTTGTGGATGATATGCACATTCCAATGATTTCTTTCAGCTCTGGCTGTTCAACTTTCTTAAAGTTTTGCGGTAAAATGCCCTACAATAAACGAGAATAATGACATTTCTCCTAATAATGAGGGAAAATAGCAGGAGATAAAAATATATTACACATAACATATATACACATAAATAAGATATTTTCTTTAGGAGCTTTTAGTTTTAAGCTCATTTCTAACCACATTTCATATAAATGACAAGATATTTTAATTGCATGCGTTGACATAAGCCATGGTTAGTAGCAGGAAAACAACAAGATAGAAACTAAACAAAAATTGGCTGATCAAAAAGTAAAATGTAACAGGCTATTGATTAACATTACTTGAAGGAAGTGCAACTAAAAGTAGAAAATAGTTTTGAAGCAGCAGTGTACGAAATTGTATGGTGGGTGGCCACAACTGTGTGTGGCCAGTTCTAATTTGGTGATTTATTTTTTATGTTGCCATGAAAATTCCTGAATCTAATAGTCATTCCAGTTCCATTTCAATGCAACTTGTTCAGCCTACCTATTTTTTTATGATCGTCGTTAAGAAACAAACCAAGCACGAGTCGACATCAGTATTAGTTTAATTGTATCCTAGTCCAGCATCCCCAGGAAAACTTATTTCCCATGGTTGTCCCCCAACGAACGAACCCAAAAGAAGGATCCATTTGGACGTTACAGGGAAGTACATACATACTCTTCGTCTGCCATTTTGGAAAATGGCGTCTAATAAACCTTTCCAGAATAGGGTGATCCAAGTTGTTTTTACTCTCTCCTATATGTGCTTGATTAGACAAATCATAAAGAAACGGGACAGTATTAGTGTGCTCCCCAGGAACGAACAAGAGAAGAGGAGCCAACGTACGTTGGTGACCTTCTTGTAGATCTGTGCGGGCCCTGTGCACTCGGAGTAGGGGTACTCGGAGGTGGCGATCTCCAGGATGCACATCCCAAACGCGTACACGTCCACCGACTCGTCGTAGTTCTCCTCGTACACCTCCGGGGCCATGAACTCCACCGTGCCTGGAACACAAAATGGGAATTATTTTGAGTAACAGAAATGTACTCCATTGAGATATGCAACAAAGCTCCATGGATGGCCTTCAGGGGTATACCTTTATTAGCAGTTACATTATTATTTAATAGTATATTACATATGTTATAAATATAATGGTTTTTACCATGCCTTGGTAAAATTCCAATCCTGGTCAAAACAACGTGTCACCTCAACTCGCAATTCAAATTTGAAAACTTTTTTTTAAAGCATTATTTTCATACAATTGAAATGAGTTGAGTTTTTTATTGGTTTGAATCATTAAAATGGTGATGATGACAAATAAGAATTATTTAATTGTTATTGCTAACCAAAGTTGCACAAGAGAGATCTGTTGCAAGACACAATGTCTGCAAGGAAGAGGGAAAAAAAAGAGGAGCTCTCAAATATTACTAGAGCTATACAAGGGCTATTTTCCTGAATATGGAGGATCTGCCTGCATCATGACCAGACATTGTCCTTTTGAAAATTACAATCATAACTTTTTTTTGAATTAAAGCATAATATCAATCATTGGGATACAGCTACTATCAAACAACCTACTAGCGTTACAGGCAATAGTAAGCAATGGACACAATGGTGATTGTGGTTTAGGACTTCTCATTTATCGATAGAGATTTCAAAATAAACAATGTGAAATGGGCCCATTGAGCATTCATTGCTTGTTTACTTACAAATATTAATCCAAACAAAATTTTTTACCTACAGGATTTTTTTTTATTGAAAAAGTATAGGAAAACATTTTTGACATATCTATACCTACGAATACTGTGACAAACTCTATTTAGGAAAAATATGACCCAACTAAAGGTATTTTCGAACGCAATTCATTGTCAGTCCACTCCATAAGTTTACCTATGACGCTCTTGGCGAAGGATCGGTTCTTGAGGGTGGCGAGTCCGAGGTCGCCGATCTTGACCACCCCGGAGGTGCCTGTGATGAAGATGTTGTCGCACTTGAGGTCGCGGTGGATGATGGGGGGCTGGCGCGAGTGCAGGAAGTTCAGCCCCTTCAGGATCTGACGGCACCAAGACTTCACCACCTTGATGTTGATCTTCTTGAAGCGCTTCAGGTACCTGCACACATTTAGAAGATCTTACTGCAAGATTAACAAATTGATAGAAAGTACTTTCAAGGGGTACCTTTCAAGAGCCTTTTTTAAGGGGATAGATTTATTGGTGTATTTTTAAGAGATTTGATTCATACACCTAAATATAATAAATGAATTAAAAAGCCAAAACTTCTAGTCTAGATATTTTCCTTATTATTTGATCGTTGTTAAATGAAGTGCCCATTTTTTTGTTTGTTTCATTTATAAAATACAATTTTTTTTTTAAAATGTTAACTTAACTGACTGAATACAGCTGATTTGAGAGTATTCATACCAAATTAATTTTAAAAACAGAAAATAATGCTGGGCTTATTGAAAATATATTTAAGAAATTTCAAGGATATTTAAATGGAATCCTTGGCAAACCTATTTTATCAATAGCATAACAAATAGGCTAGCAGACGGTGGAAAGTGCCAAAAATAGCATGCTTTATAGATATGGGACATTTATTTTTGATCATTTATGGACAACATTTTCTGAAGAGAACAAGTATAGTTTTGAGCCCTTCCATTTTACACCCCTCTTAAACAATTACAGCAATAATACTAATGTGTGTCGTACGTCTTGAGTGTGCCGGACGTCATGAGGTCTGTGATGAGCACGAGGTACTTCCCCTTGGGGGGGACGTCCATCTCCCAGAAGTCGTAGAAGCGGACGATGTTGGGGTGCTGCAGCCCCTTCAGCAGCTCCGCCTCCTCGCGGAAACGCTGACGCTCCTGCTTGTTCAGACGCTCCTGCAATCCACATAAAGTCGTCATTGTTTGATGTCATTAGAGATGTGGCGTGAGTTTGGGTTATTTAGTGTTAGGCATGACATGAAACGACATTTCTTTCGCACAAATATCACGACAACGAAATATCCAGAAAAAGGAAATAAATCCCCAATCCCTTTTGAAATGCCATTAGGATCATTTTTTAAAATTTCCAATTTAAACAAAATGACCAAATTCCATAATTTTATTATAACGAAGGATTTTTTTTCTTCCGCCAGCGTCACACTTTTCTGTTTCTGCTGTTTTATAAAGACACCAAACAAGTTTCAAACGGGTTTGTCATACGGGGGAGGGAAGGAAGGATCACTGTCGTGCTATTCTTCTGCTAAACCACGTCCTCCCCTCCCAAGAAAACCCGAAATTGCTTTTCAGTGATTCAAACATCTGTCACTTTTTTCATCTATGAACCAGGGTCTATATCAGTGGTTTTCAACGGGGGCGTTACCGCCCCCCAGGGGGCGGTTGGAGGCTGGTAAGGGGCAGTGGGAATGTTTTGGGCGGTAGGGGGCGGTGGGTATACTATGTTTTGGGCGGTGGGTATACTATGTTTTGGGCGGTAGGGGGGCCGATTAGCATATTTTGGGAATTCAAACTTAATTTTAAAAGTCCCAAAAGAAAATATACCGTTGATTACCCGGTTACCATTGTTAGGACTATCATACAAGCCCCGCTTTTTTGTAACTCGCTTGTTTTCCGTGCCTCACGCAGTGCCTTCAGTGCTTCACGCATGTCCTGTAATGCTTCTTGTTTATTCAATTCGTGTATTCTTGTTCGTATTATTAAAAATTAAAATGTTCGTTCGTTTTTCCAGCGTCCTAAGTATTTTTATTTGACCCATCTGGCAAGTGCATTCTTAATTTGTTTTCGTGATAATGAACGGTTTTGCACCATCCAGTGTTATAAAACACGTGCCATTAAGCAATGATACAGTGCGACGGCGAATTGATGAGGTGGCGAAAGATGTTGAAGCTTCTTTAAGCAACCTTTTGATGCACACCGAATTTTCTCTTCAGGTTTATGAAACAAAATTGCCAAGTATTAACAAGACTTTATTGTTAAAATACGTTCGGTTTGTGAAGGAAGGGAAAATTATTCAAGAGATGCCTTTTGCCAGAAGCTTGATTGCCGATACTAAAGGTCTGCCGACACTAAAGGTCAGTCTATTTTTAATACTGTCAAAGATTGTTTTCACGAAAAAAATATTCCTCTTGGGAACATATCTGTTGCCACCGATGGAGCCCTTTCTATGGTTGGTCGTCATCGTGGATTTATCTCTTATTTGGAGAAATTAGTCTCAGGCACATTAGCTGTTCACTGCGTGATTCACAGACAGCATTTGGTTGCAAAAACCCTTAGCGACCTTTTGCATCAGTCTTTACAATATGTCATTTCTGCTGTAAACAAAATTCACAGCAATGCTCTCAACGATCGGTAAGCACAACCATCTCACTGATGTTCTTGATTGATATTCCATTTGTAGTGCGTTACTTTTTTTTTGCTATATTTGTCTTCAATTATCTAATACAGTGTACATACTTTTAAAACATAAAATCACATTTAAAGCATTTGTTTTGCATGTCATTTTAATTTTTAAAAAATAATGTTATTATCCTCAAACAAATTTGGTGTGAAAAAATTACTCAAATGTTTGCCCTTTTATAATTCAGTAATTTTATTCCATATACCTTAAAGATTTTCACAGAGGGGGCGGTGAAATTTTTTTCAATCCTTAGGGGGGGCGGTAGCTTTTAAAAGGTTGAGAACCACTGGTCTATATGAACCAGGCAGAAGAAAGAAATATTAACAACTAATTTTCTGTCTGGTTGCCAGTTAGGTTTTAAAGATGTCATCCTTATTGGCTTTGGGATTGACGTGTTGATTCAATGTGATGTTATTGATTTAGTTACAAAATAAATTACTTAAATCTCTGAAATTATAAAACTTATTTTGATTCTATAATAATTTTTTAAAAATATATAAAATCATAGTGTGAAAAATCATAAAGTGGTAAATAAATAAGTTACGTAGATATTTTGTTTAAGAAAAAAATGTTTGAAATGTCTTTATAAGACGGATTTTGATGTCCTGTGGGCTTAGAGGAATTAACTTGGGCTTTTGGTGATAGTACTTTTAAAAAACATGGTCAAATAACGAGGCCGGCATTGGAGTGCACACGCAGCCTAAAAGTGACTTAGCATACCAGGACATTAAACAACGTCAGACACAGCTTTATTCTTAGTGATAATTGCTCTTGCTTTCATGATCTGTTTATAGGATGTCAATGGCAGAACCTGCAACCTCCACTGAATAAATACATATTTTGTCTAAAATAAGTTGTTTCAAGAAAATTAATAAACAAATCAAATTTATCAAGGACAGTTGGTTTTTCTTTCACTCACTTTTTTTCTAGGGATCAAAAGAAAAATATTGAGTTGAAAATTCACATTGAATACTATACACATCCTCCAAACTTAAACATCAGTGGATACTAAAGTTTTTCACATTAGATCGTTGTGAAAATCATATGAAAACCATTTTTTCAATGACAATCTCAGCCATTCAAATTTGTATAAAACTGGATCGAGATTCAAGAGGATTTGGCGTGTGTAAGAACGGAGCATGTACAGATTTGATGATCATGAACAGAATCAGAAACATTTCTATTCAAATGACGTTGTCACACTTCGCTCACCCACAATTTACCTTGAGATAAAAAAAAACCAAGTAGTTTTGTTACAGAATCTGTCACTTAAACCGCTTCCACACAACATTTGTGCTCAATAAAAAAAAATGAACTGTTTATACACCTCAGAAAGAAATTCGCCAAACAGGGCCTTTAGCTAATAATTTATTTCTAATTCAAAGTTTTAAACGCCAAAATTAACTATTTTTATTAATCTTCTTTCGCAAATTAATATTTACTCATTATCGTTTGCTAAATTTGTTTGAAATTCGAAGAATAATGATGCAATTTTTTTTAATAAATATATTTTAGTCACCACAATTTCAATATTCATTAACTTTCTTTCGAAACAGAGAAGAATAAGCAATTAGTAAATTGATGCTTTAAAAATAAAAGCGAGCTTTTGCATATTTTTTTATTCAAAGTTAGAATTCGCTATGCATCTTTCCTCATACATATATAATTTATTGTGATATGACATCAATCCAAACTGAATCATATCACACAAATACATATATATGTATTTGTGTGATATGATTCAGTTTGGATTCAAGGTGGTTTCATTTTGGTTCAAGAGTTTTATTTTTATTTTAAATATAGTTTCTCGTACGTTTTACGAAATGGCAACAGTGAAAATATTGAATGAAAATGGAATTTGCATGTTATTTCAATGTAGATTAAATGTTTAGTTATTTAAATTTTAAATATACTTCAAATTAAAATTTTTTAATGAAATTAAAAATGAACATAATACTTTTTAAATTTGCTAAAGTATCCAAATTTTTTTATAAAAGTTGTTTGCAGGAAAATTAATGTTTGCTTACAATCCAAAACGATATCTAGAAACAAATTTTCGAATAAGTATATTATAATATTACTAAACAAGAAGTTCATAAAGAACTAAAATAGCCTACTTTCCTGTTACTTAAATACTTACTGAAGTTCTAATCGGGAAAAAAAACTAGGTTCCTAAAGTAAATATCATCAAAAGCCGTTTCTACACTAGATTTATACACATTAGAAGAAAAAAATCGAAACACAGCACCCAGCTATAATTTAAACTTCTAAAAGCCAAAATCAACTATTTTCCTTAATATTCTTTCGCAAATTAAATATTATTTATCATCTGCTCGTGATTTATTTGTAGTTCGAAGAATAATTAAATATTTATTAATAACAAAAGTAATGAAACTACTCCGAACTGCATTAAAAAATAAGAAATGTAAATTAAAACTAAGCATAATTGCATGCAAAAGTATGCCTTGCCGCTTTCTTGGTAGAATCTTGGTAGATAATAATCAAAGAATCAAATTATGCTACATTTTATGACGTCATTCCAAACTGATTCATGAAAATATTATTTTGCTTCAAATATGTTTAGATAAATAAAGTTTCCATGCCATTGTGATTGGCACAGGTTTAAGATCAATGAATCAGCTATCAATGGAATTGGAGATAGTAGATTTATTCGTCGACGTAGACAGACGACAAAGTAGAAGTTGGTACTGAGTATAGTCTACAAAAAGATTTTAAATCGAGATAACGATTTGAAGATACGTCAGACACGGAAAGACAAAGAATGAACAGACAGACGTGACATCACGCATCTACCTACATGATTTAAATGACTCAAATGAATTTCAATGCTAATTCAATGGGAAATTCGCCGACAGATAGTAGATTTATGTCCGTCCGGACGTACAGACAGACGGACAAAAAGTATGAAACTTGGGTATCTGAGGTCATAGCTTTCTAACAAAAAAAGAATTTTTAAGATCCGATGGATAGAACCGATTTTGGAAGGGGGGTACGGACAGACAGACGGACATCGACCGCATGTCAATACCTACTTTTTCATTTTTTTAATTCTTTCGAATTAAAAAAAGAAAAGTAGGCTAAAAAATGACCCCCTTTAAGATGAATTCTTAATGCAATTAAAATTGGAAAATTTAAATAATTAAACACTTAAAATAATTTCGTAATTAATATTTTTGAATATACACGAACACAATACTTTTGAAATTTGCTAAAGTAACCAAATTAAAAAATAAGTTGTTTGCAGAAAAATTAATGTTTGCTTAGAATCCAAAACGATATCTAGAAACAAATTTTCGAATAAGTATATTATAATATTACTAAAACAAATGACCCCCTTTAAGATGAATTCTTAATGCAATTAAAATTGGAAAACTTAAATAATTAAACACTTAAAAAAATAATTTTGTTATTAATATTTTTAAATATACACGAACATAATACTTTTAAAATTCGCTAAAGTAACCAAATTTAAAAAAGTAGGTTTGTTACTGAATCTGTCACTTAAACCGCTTCCACACAACATTTGTGCTCAACAGGAAACAAATTATTTATACACCTCAGAAAGAAATTAGCCAAACAGAGCCTTTAGCTAGTTGTAATTAAACATTTAAACGATAAAATTAATTATTTTCATTAATCTTCTTTCTCAGATTTAATAATTAGACTTTATCGTTTGCTAAATTTGTTTGAAGTTCGAAGAATAATAATGTAATCTTTTTTAATATCTTTGTGTCGCCACAATTTCTCATTTACATTTCTTTCGAAAATTCAGTTATTTATCGTTTGTTAAATTAATTTACAGTTCGAAAAATATATAATTAGTGCAATTCATGGTTTAAAAATAAAAGCGAAACTTTGCCTATTTTTCTTTATGCCAAGTTAGAATTATCTATGAATCTTTCTTCATACATATATAATAAACCATCAAAAGAACTCTATTGTGATATTACAACAATCCAAACTGAATTATATCGCATAAATAAATATTTTTCAATTTTTTAAAATTTTATTTTAACTAAAGCTTCTTGTACGTTTAACGAAATGGCAACAGTGAAAATATTGAATAAAAATTGAATTTGCATGCTATTTCAATGTAGATAAATTTTTTAGTTTTTAAGTTTAAAAAAAAATTCTAATTTAAATTTTTAAATGAAATTTGGAATGTAGCCTAATCTTATTTTTTGCTTCAAAATGACATATCCCACTTGTCTGTGGGACTTATGGTTCTTTCTGTGAAAGTGGGTGACAGACAGACGGACGGACTGAACGATTATAACACCTTCCACTTTTTACGTTATAAACGTAGTGTGGAAGCTAAAAATGATGAGTCAGACAGTGAACCCGTACAGAATGTTAGAAATTTGTATTTCCAGAAAAAGGGGCCACTTCTAAGGTTACCACAGGCGAAGAGACAAGATCTGACATGCCTCCACCATGACATCACATTAAGTATTATTCCTTCCTTATAAGTAATTAGTGTTGGGCCCAGATGGACATAAAAGTTCAGCCCTCTAGAATGTTTAACATTTGAAGAGTACAGGGAAGAACCCTTTCATTGCATCTGTCTGCATCAAGTCTGCTTGGTGAAGATAATGAGTCATTGTCTAAACTGGTGCAAAGAAACCAGTTTTGCCTTGGCACCAGGCTTACTATCTCTATGATCGAGCTTCCCGCCAGAAATAGTCTGACTCCGCGGAAGAAGAATCAAAGTAGAAACCGGTTTGCGATCGCCACTACTCGCCAAGCCAACGTCCATACGGGCAGATACCCTGTCAATGAAGGCTCTTCATTTGTGATGTTATTGGACCATCTCCTGAGTGTGCACACCACCCATGCAACTTCCCATGAGAAGGAGGGTGTCTTACCTGCAGTTCACACCACGCCACGGCCACCCCGGTGAGGGTGTCGAGTCCCTTGTAGACGGTCTTGAAGGAGCCCCGGCCCACCTCCTCGTCGAACTTGAGGAACTGGCCGTTGGGGGACGTGGCCTGCGCCTTCTCCGCAGAGTCGTCCTTCGCCTCCTTCAGCGGGGGCGAGGGGGAGCGAGGGGCCAGCTCACCAACCTCCTCGCGCTCACCCTCCTCCACATCCTGAGGGAGGGTAAGAAACATGAAACTCAACACCAATAAATAGAGTTCTTTGTTTGAACACATAACACTTGCACTATAGCTGCTAGGGATCAATCGATGACGCTTTTTGGCTAACGAGCCGATGCCAATTGTTAGCTACAAATTGGAAAACCAAAATGGACATTTTCGTGTTTTCTACACAGTTTGGAAGATGTCGATATTAAAGATTTTTGAACATTGGTCTGTCTGAAACCACTCTACAGTGAAAATGAGAGACTTCAAATTTGGTATACGAGTTTCCAGTACAAGTCGGACCCCATACTAAGGTTGTCGAGAGCATTCGAGCAAATGGAGCTGCTATAGAACTTTTTAGGTTTTGAAGCCAAATTGCCTTATAAGGTGGACCTTTAAATATGCATTTATGAAGTAGCAATTAATTGTGTCATGTTACCCACCCTAAGTTTAATCTTATCATGGGTAACAAAATAGAGCTATACTTTAGTTGATATTAATAGTATAACATTTAGGATTCAAATCCATATTCTATATTTCTTTAAACACGTTTTGAAATGGCAAAAGAATTGAAAGATGTCGCCCCACTCACCTTGTTGGCAGGGGCGTCTGTGAGCATGAGGCGTATGTTGTAGCGCGGGGACAGCTTCCGGAAGGACATGCCTCGTCCCTTCTCCGGGGAGGCGGGGGGCGTGCGGGCTGCTTGGAGGCCCACTGAGCACACGTCGTGCGGCTCGGACGTGGAGCGCGGGGTCAGCCGCCGCGGGCTTCCCGCACGGCGGGACGCCTGGTCGCCCCCCTCCGACAGCTCGGCCGAGGCGACCCGCACGATGGGGCGCTGGCGGGCTGTCGCGGCACGGCGCGTGGCCGCCGAGGAGGCCCGCGGCAACAAGGGCTGACGGGGCTCGTACGCATTCCGCTTCCTGAGAAAGAAGAGGGGGCACGTGTAAGTCCATGTCAAAGAAATGCAAAGGAAATGATATGCAGTAAAAGCTAATTTATTAGGAAACAAGATTTGAGATGAGAATTGAGTCTTAAGAATGATTCCATTTCCAAAAAAATTTGATCTGGTTTAGACTTAAAAGTTCTATAATTATGTTTATAAACAAGGAAAGAAATAATAATCTGTGATAAAAGGAGTGTAATCTAGTTATATAAATTCTGGACATGTTTTTTACTGTTAATTATTTAAAATGATCCTAAGTCTACCATCCCATGAGGTGTTGACCACCTCCACTTCTGACCCGAGTTGCTAATACGATAGATTGTCCAACATGAATGGCTAGTTTGATAACAAAAACCCAGTTACATTTACAAGCATGACCAAAGAAGAGTGACGAAACCCAGACCAGCAACCAAACTGGGTTGACCGCAGGAGATTCACACATGCTAGCGACCATACCATAGTGACGACACTCTCATGACTTAAAAGAGAGGGTAACTCCATACCCGGCGGGCGTGAAGCACCCTCCGTGGTGGTTGAGCAGCTTCCTCTCCGGGGAGCGCGCATTCCTCAGCTCGGGGGGCGTGGGAGAGGGCTTGCTGGGGACGCCCGTGGTGGTCTTGTGGCGGGGCCGCAGAGGGGTGTTCTGCCGCCGCTGGTTCAGGTTGGCGGGCGGCGTGATGTGGTTCTCGTTGGGTGGGCGCCGCTTGTGCGTGGGCGAGTCCAGGTGGCCGGGGGCCGACGGGGTGCGCTGGTGCTGCGACATGTCACAGGCCCAGGGTGGCACCTAGGAGAGTAAACACACTGCATTAAGGCGTCGCTGAGCATGACAAGTGCTGCAGGTAAAAAGAATAGATAGCAACGCTCACAGACAAATAAAAGTCGCTCCCAAGAACGACATGCCAGTAGTATTAAACTGTCGACTTATGTATGCGGCCAGTCAACAAAGAGGTATAGAAAGAAATGTATGGAACACAATTTTTGACTTTGTAACGATTTTACCCAACCCGAAAAAACCCGGGTGGGTTTTTTAAAAAAAAACCAATTGAAAAGAACCATAAAAAAACAAAAGTGGTCAATTGAACTTAAAATTGCCTTCACTGAAAATTAAAAAAAGTAAAACTTTTTAAACATCCAAAACATTCATTCAAAAATTCATTTTATACTTTCAAAAATACATTTCATATCATTTTTAATTAATATTTTAGTATTATTCTTAATATATTTTTACATTTTTGTACCTTCAATATTTAAAATACATTTACACATTTAAATTTATACTACTTATTTAACAATTAAATATAACTAATACATTTTTTAAAATTCTAATTTAAATTTCTATCGTTAAAATATTTCGGATTACATAATTTTACACATACACAAATAAACAATACTTGGTTCTAGACAATACATTTATAAATTTAAATATACATTTATCTAACAACCATATGCAATTATTTTTTAATTGTTCTAATTTAAATGACATCATTCCTGATTGTATCTCTCAAGATGTTATGTTAGTTTTAAAAATTTTAATGTATAGATAAATAATTAAAACCTCCCTAAATATATCACAAAATCATCCTGAAAAACACATTTAAAAACTGAAAAAAACTAAAAACCATATAACCCTGAAAAAATCTGGGTTTTTAACAATCCTGCCCTGAGCCGGGGGGGGGGGGGGGGGGGGGTTGAAAGTCCTATCTTTCGGGTTTTTTTTCTCATACCTAGAAAACTGTGCATCCTACCAAAAAAACGAAATATACAAAAGACAGCTAATTAAATTCACTACAAGTTTCACTCCTCAAGTGTTTTAATATTCAAAGTATCTACTCATAAAAGTCTAATTTTGGAAAAGTAAAAAACAATTCTTCACATTTTTGCTCTTTTTGACAATCAATGATACACTGAAAAATTAAATGATGGCCTTAGGGTTGTAAAGCATTAATTTTTTTTTAATAATATGTATTATTTTGCAGTTTTATCTATTTTACTTCAATTGATTTGGTGTGAGGCGTGAAATCTGAAGTTTTGCAAAAACTGTTTACTAATGAATCTATAATTTTTTCACCATTCCCGGTCAACGTATTGGCCAAAATATGCACCATTTTGAACACATATTCAGTACTGGATGTCTAAATAGCACATATACTCATTTTCGACTATATACTTGTAGGCCCGCTGACCAGGCCTATCTAGACCATTTTAATGGAAAAATATTTTGCTATGACCATGTGCATGTATCTATCAGACATTTTGGTAGTTTTACAAAACACAATCATTAAGTGAAAACAAAGTTAATTGATAAAGAAAAAAAAATACGACATGGAACATTACAGCAGTAGGCCCCAATAGAAGCTTAAAATACGTTACCTGCAGCATAACTTTCTCAAAAAATATCAATTGGCAAAGCAGTCATGTCTAAAAAAAGTGAAATCCAAGCGGAACAGTTATGTCCAAAATCTTAAACCTACGTAAAAAAAGGGCAATTCTGCACAATGTTGTGTCGTGTTTGTATATGACATTCCACAACCCCTATCAATAGTGAGAATTTTGCGTTCAATTTGATTCACTTTAATTTGGTTACCATCAAGTGCTTCCACCTTTTGGGAAACGCAAAATTCATAATATATGTGTTGACATTAGAAGCTGCACATTCCAAATGTAAGGTGAAATATTCACAAATATGTTTCATTTCAACAAAAAATGCATTTGAAATTTGCCGAAAATGTATGTCACTGAAAACAGCTCTGACGTCAACTGTTATGTTTTTGGCGATGTTTCGATCTATGCTGTAATACACTTTATAAAATAGTAAACCTTACAATTTCTGCGAAACCTCATTAAAAGAAGAAGACAATATTATTTGTAACCAGTTCATATCAAGGAAGTTAAACAGCTTGTTCCAAGTTTGGTTGTTAGTTAAAATACACACACTAGAGCTATTGCAGAACTATTGACTGTTGGATCTGATCGGAATAGTCGAGTGAAATCGTTCAACTTTTGAAGAAATTAACTGGAATGAACATGACATGTTTCTGTAAAATAGCATAACTTTTTCAAGAGTTTGATAAGGATGAAAGCACGTTTCACAGTTTCAAAAGCGATACAGTGAAACGTGATACGAAATAACACGCCAAGAACAAAAAAAAGCCAACCGTGACGTCATCTGTTATGCTAAGAGAGGTTTAACAGGAGTAAAGTATCATTAACTTTAAAAATGAATTAAAAAATAAATACATCTTTAAAACCAGAAATACTTGAGTTTTAGAGGTTTTTTAATATGCTTAATCGAATAAATATGTTTGTGGAAAACGCTGTAATTGTCCATTGCCGAAATATCCAAATTGTACACTCAATATTCATTTTTAAGGGTGAAAGTGGCATATCACGACTGGTGTTGGAAATGTTTTGCGTAAGGTATCAAAAAGTTATACAGAAGAATTTTTGAATAACTTTTATTGACTTTTATAACTATTTATTAACTTTTATAAAATATTAGGAAAAAAAAACTTTTTGCTGAAATCATTTAAGCCAACTTTGTTAAGAAAACACATTAAATTTAAAAAGTTTTAAATTTCATAAATTACGTTTACTAACAAAAATTATTGTTCTTTAACCAGTGCCATTTAACTTTTACTGTTAAAATAACAATATGAAATGCTCGTTATAAATACGTCTGATCGAAATGGAATATCAGAAAAACAGTAGGTGACAGCAGCTTTCGAATCGATGGAACGACAACGAAGAGATTTCTATAAATGATGTATCACAACACCTTCATCATTTAGAAAAAATCGTCAAATGATGAATTCGAATACTTAAGGCGTGACAAGAGAAACATTTCACTTTCAGAAAATAAAGAAAAAACAATCAAATGGTTTTCATCGTAGTGCTTTGTAAATATCGAAACATACCTGAAAATATCCTTCTGTCAAGATTCATAGCGAAACAACTTTAGTATTGGACCACATTATCCACCATAGAATCGCAGTAATGTAAATGAAAACGAAGGTATTCTTCAATAAATTTAGCTCTGCTAAAAGCCAAAAGAAAAGCATCTGCAGAGTAAAGTGTTGCCACTCAAGGGAAATCTCAATTAAAAAATAAATAAACACTGAACATGTCTTTTTTCCCTTCAGTTTAGCCGGGCATACATGAAGGGACTCAGTCCCTCCAACTAACCGGAAGTAATTATTTTTTCTTCAGGCTCGGTTAATGAGGTTGTTTCAGATGATGTAACTTTCCGGTTTTCAATTTTGTATTTTCTGCGATTTCTTGGTTTGTTTTGATTTCAATCTCAAAATGAGCAGGTTTTTTTCGTCTGCTGCATTTTTAATTTTTATTTTAGAGTTCTTTAGATGCAACTTGTTTTTATTCCCGCCAAACTTCATCGGTTTTTAAATCAATTGAACATGTTTCCACATCGTGAGTGTGTCGTGGCACGTCATCGTGCAGTTCCAGTGGTGTTATTTTCATTTTTGGCCCTTCTGGAATTACATTTGAACAATACAATATTTTCTTACCGTGGCTGAAACGAATAATGTGTACAAACCTTTTTTTTTTAATATATGGCTTTATTGGAATTCAATCCATTATTACAGAGATCTCATCACTGACAGAGAATAAACAACACAACAAATGTGTACAAACCTTTCTTTCAGGAAAATTAAAGCTATTCTCTGTTCGTGAATCACGTTAAAGTGCTGTCCCACATTTTCGCTTAATTTCTCCGGATACAAAAAAATATCTGAACCGATAGTTTTCCAACAACGTTGACATTTTGTTAATTGTTTGTATATTTGCATACTCCGCATACAAAAAAATATCTGAACCGATAGTTTTCCAACAACTTTGACATTTTGGTAATTGTTTGTATATTTGAAATTTAATAGAAAAAAAACGATAAAGTTTAATAAATAGCAGTAATATAAACAAGTTGCACGTAGAGAAATCGAAAATAGGTCTCTAAAATAACAGACGAAAAAAACGCTCATTTTGAGAGTGATATCGAAACAACCAACCTGTAGCAAGTCATAGCTGTACCTCGAATATAAACGTACTTGAAAATAAATCTCTAACATGGACAATTATAAATGCTCTCTTATTAAATGCGTCCAGTGTCAAATTTAACAACAGTAATAAACCGTAATCTCTATGGATCAATTATGAAAAGTGCCAGTTTACAGAATGGATGATGCGTTGATACAGATCTGACGACGAAATTAATTTACATTAATCATCTATTAAAACTTCAAACTATAGTGAAAAACTATGCTATAATGTCTTAAGCACATGTTGTTAAGGAATGGTAGTCTCGGTAACAAATCGAATTTTTCTTAACGTTACCGATCAGACTAATTTATAAGAAAATTGTTATTTTATTTCTCGTGATGTCAAACTGAAAACCGCATGGCTTCTTCCGCCTACGAAAACAATCATTTGATACAATTTTTTTTTATATATTTCTATTATTTTAGGGTGTGTTACCGATCTGAGCTACTCAAAAGTACGCACACTTAAAAAATTAAAATGAAAATTTCTTACCGGTTTTTACACCAGAAATGTTTTAAGTTGTGGAAGCACTCTACGGGGATGATTCAATGATGTAGTTTTCTTCCGGAAATAACATTTTCAGCCCAGAACTAGTTTCGGACACGGATGTTACCGATCTGACAAAAAACTTGTGACATGCATATTTTGCGTCTTATTGTGCATTTTAAAGTAAATTTTTATGAAAATGAGGCCAAATATTGATAAAAGACATTAAATTAAGACATACAGAAGGGGGATCACCATCTTTGTATCTTAGACTACCTTTTAAGACCTTGTCCTTATTAGTAATTATTTAATAACAGTAGTAGTAATTATTTAATAACAATATATCTGTATTTATAACTACTCAGACAATCCAGAACAGTTTAAAAACAATATTATTTTGCCGATTTTTTATTAAAAAAATTACAAATTTATATTATATATTTTCAATTGTGAAATCTATGCAGACTGTCGTGAATTATATATAGTAAATTAACTGTCACTCAAACGCTTATACCATTCTTATAAAAATACAAACCGGGTCTAAAACTATTGAGAGCCAAAAAAAAGTTGTGCAAATCAGGCATCAGTGATGCTTTGAATTAAGTTGAGAATTCACACATTATGTAACAAAAGACATGTTTGGTGCAAAGTAGTGAGCCACTTTATATAAAAGTGAAACAAGATTCCATAAGTCTGAGTGATGTAAAATGTGATGCCTTTCACATTAACACCTTTATCGCCTTAAAAATTTTTAATACTGCGAAGAAATCAAAGCTATCCTCAGAGCAAAATAATTTAAAAAGACTTATTATTTCAGTAACAATTTGATACTGGCTCATAAAATCCAACTACTATCAATGACAAACTTTTGAATATTATGTCATTATAAGGTATAAGCTATTAAATTTTCAAAATTGTAGTTGCTATCCTACCAGCCAAAGTATATAACCCCATTTTAAGGCTGTTTATAATAATAAAATAGATAATTATGCAATATTCAAAATACAGTTGAACAAAACTATTACTACAATTACTTGGAATTCATAGTTAATTTTTGTTTTCTAAATTTTGTGATAGTATAGTTAAGTACTTGAACTACAATTACTAGTGGACTTGATTAAAAAAAATGAAATATTTAATTAGAGCAGCCCAAACCTAAATCTAAACTCCAATTGGAAAAGTGAATAAAGTACCTTCAAAACTACAAAAAGAAAAAATTAAAGTAAAACTAGGTTTGAATTAAAATATTTTGAATTTATTTTACAGAAATATTCTTGTGGGGCTTTCACTTATCAAAGAATCAAGAATCATTCAAGGAAAACAAAATCGTTTGCTTTTGTAAATTCTATTTTGCCTTTAAGTGTTCTGCAAATTCCAAATAACAAGGACAAATAAATGACTTCAGTATGTTTTATTACCAGTTACAAACGAAAATGAGGCAATACTAATTTACATCCATATCTTCATGTCTATTACAAAGATCCTGCATATGTGACTATATTTGATTTGTTTTCTGATATTTCCCTATAAAAAAAATAGAGAGCTTTAAAGTACACAACTAATTTTGTAGCTAAAATCAATTTAATGTACATTTATGATGTAAATCTTAGGCATGCTATTGTATATTTAGACTTCATTTTAAATAAATTTTTGAAACACAAAATCCCCTAACACGAAATCTTGCTCAGCCTCAACTAAAGATTTTGTAATTGTCTCATTTTAAACATTTTGTAAAAAAACAATGAAATCAATGATTAAACTTTAAAAAAATATTATAAGAAATTGCCCCAACGCTCATTTCTAACATTTTACTTGCATTCACATTTTTAGATATTTTCATTGACTGTTTCTTTTAGTAAACATTACAAACTGAATCTAATATTATTCCTAAAAATAATTTGCAGATTGGTTTTGGAATTATTTCAAGCACTCACTAGCACTTAAATATTTAATGCTCCCCTCAAACTCTCCTTCATGAGGTTCCACTGTAACAGAGTAACCTGTCACTTCCGTCGACAGATATAAAACTCCTCTTCTATTTGACACATTGTGTACAATAGAAGATGTACACGTAAGTCAATCGAGAGTAACCCCTCAGGAAAAGGCATAAAAAAATAACAGAATCTGTCACTTAACCCGCTTTCACACAACATTTGTGTTCAACAGAAAAAAACGTGCCGAACGCAGTATTAGTTCTATTACACGCAAAATGCGGCTAGTTAAATTTATTTTCTTTCAAAAATTCATTAATTAATTGTTATCTTTGCTAGAATAATTTATGTTTCAAAGAATAAATATGTAATATTCCTCGCTTTTAAATAGAAGGAAAACATTTTATATCAACATAGAATCTCTTAGTGAAATACTATATTTGACGTCATTTCAAACTGATAGATGTAGCAAAAAATAATTTCTTTTAATTAATATTTAAAAAAAAATTAAGTTTCTAGAGCGATTGTTGCGAATGGCAATTTAATTCTAATAAAAATGGTTTCTTGTGCTTTTTAAATGAGCATTCAATTTTGCAGTTTTTTAAAGAATTGAAGTACTTCGAAATTAAAAAAAATTTCTGAAATTTCCAATGTCTTCTCATTTTGATGCACTGAATTATTTGACACATCACAATTATCTATAGCATATGTAGTTTGGGCTATGAAAGTGGTTTACAGGCAGACCGACAGAACAATTATAATACCTTCCACTTTTTACGCTATAAACATAGTGTGGAAGTTAAAATTAGGGTATTTCGTGAACAAATATGATAGGGAAAACTTGGACTCCCGTTGAGCATGAAGTGGGCGTACTGTGTTCAGGAGGGCGGCACCGCCGAGATGGAGATGGCGCACACTTCTTTAGAGAGGTACACCCCGAAGGCAAACATGCTCCAGCTCTTCAGCAGGTCCCTGCAACAAAGCAAAGGAGGTCACTTCTCTGGCACGTGAGCAGCCTCAACAATGTCAGGCTACTTGCATGTCAAAATTAATGGGTTTGGTTCAATGAACATGGCAAGAAAGCAACTGATGGGTGAAGAGGCTCCTCATTAGGAACCATGACCAAAGCAGGGTTTGCGACCTGACCACAAAGCCAAAAAAACGGGTGTTTTTTTATTAAAAATACACTTTAAAAAACAAATAAAATCCAGGCTACAGTGTTTTTTTTCAAAAGTTTTATAATTTACAACTTTTTTTGTGATTCTTTTAAGAAAAAAATATTTTATTAAATTGAAAGGTAAACACCGAATAAAAAATGACTAAGTTTACATATATCTCTTAATACAATAGACTTTTACTAGAATAAGAAAAGGATTTTAATTGTTGCAAAGTTTAAAAAAGAAACCATATAGGTTTTATTTTTGCTTATTAAAGTTTCATCTAAAATAACAGCCTAGTTTAATTTAAAAGAGAACAATTTAAAAAAATCAAACAAATATCGTTCAAATTCAAAATAATTAAAATATTTGATTACATCTTTGACGCATTTGTGGTACTATCTTACTGTATTAGGCTAAAGTAGTACATAGTAAAGTAACTAGGTAAAGAGTTTATGATTTTTTATGGCCAGTTACAAAATTATTTTATTTTCCCAAACAGTGATGTTAGTAAGCGATTCAAATTGAACACCTGATCTCCTTCGCTCAGTTTATACAGGTAGTTTGATCACTTCAGTTAAATTTGTAAATATAAAAATAAAACTACTAAATAGTAACGAATGTATACTTGGAATTGAAAATGCAAAAAAGCCGATTAAAATCTTCCTCTAAAATTCGAAACACTGTTACACTTTTGCCTCTTTACTGATTCCTCGGCCGTGGATAGCATAGTGGTTAAGGCCTCGTTCTCGGAATCGGAAGGTCCCGCGATCAAGTCCTGATACCACTGAAGTACGTGCTCGTTAAATCTGTGGGTCCGAAAGTCCTATGGGCGGTCATGGTGCAGTTTCCCACGAGTACAGGTCCCTGGAGACTATTTCCCTCCCCTTCAGGGCCATGTCTAAATTGTGGAGGTGGCGATAGATGGCAGCATCTATCAGCATGATGCCAAGACGGATTCCTGCCGTGTAGTGGCTACACGGGCATCTCTCCTCAGGAACCGCACCCATTTGCCTTAATCCTTGCACGCTCCGCGTGAAGAGCTTGGATTTCCCAAGTGGCATTAGTAACAACAACTGATTCCTCAGAGGAAAAAGAATATTGGCTATGAAGATAAAGTGCTAATAATGTCATTAGTTCGACCAGTGGTCAGCAATTTTTTTCATTAAAAGAGCCAAAATGTTAGTTTGAGAAATTTGTGTGGTGTTATGAACCGCACTAATTATTTTTTGGGGAGAGGGGAAAGTGATGATGCATATATGATCATCAGATGTTATTTTTTTTAATATTTTAAGCAAAACAGTATTAGAAAAGTTGCTCGAAATGTTTAAATTGCAAAAAACAATAAACGTAGGTTAACCATATTTTTTAACAGAAAAAACCGAAGCAGACCTTTGTTTTTCAATAAAAAAAATACGGGCTATAAGATAATAATAGGTGCTCGAAACATGTGTACCATTTGGTAGAATCCGTGTAGCAGCTCTTGATGAAACCGATGACTCCGGGCTCGGGTCGAGATGGGGGAGGCATATTTCCAAACATTTTTTTAAACCTTTTTAAGTTCTAAACAACTTTATATTTTACAACGAGTCAACAGCAATCTGCAGCTGAAGTAAACGATAAAACTATAAAAGCGTGATTTTTCAACTTTATTGTGGTTGGTTCATTAACTTTTGTTGCCTTTTTACTTCTGCTTAATACGGAGTTTAACACAGCCATATAAGTATCGTAACCCAAAATGAAGTCAAGAGAAATGGTCTACGCCTGAGCGTTTCTAAATTCATAAGTTTTATTGCTTCGTTATTTGAATGAGTTGAGCTTGTTTCAACACTTTGTCAGAGAAAACAAAACAACCAATGAAATCGCAGTATAGAGAGCGTGACATCATAAGAAATATTTCCATTGAATAGTTAGTTGAACCAAGCTGTTCCCTGACTGCCCTAACTGTCGTGGTCCGTGGAGGTGCTCAAGCCAGTCTCGAGCACATACTCCATTGCCTCGGTTTGACGTGGAAGGACGTCAACGACGACCACTTTTCTTTTTGGACTTTCTCAGGGTTACACACATCATGGAAATGGACTAATTTTGACCCAGGGATATGTAAAAAAAAAATAGTTAGTCGATATAATGTCGTGATAGAGCTACACGACGACAATGGGCTTGTTTTAACACTTTTTCACAAAAAAACAAAACAACCAATGGCATCGCAGTTCGAATCGCGTGACCTTTTTTAAACCAATCTGCTGTTTCGACACTTTGTAAAAGAAAACCAAACAACCAATGAAATTGTAGTTTAGAGAGCGTGACGTCAGAAGAAATATTCCCATTGGATTGGAGACGGACCTCGTCATTTTCCAAATGCGGTGGTCGAGTGACGAAGCAGGCGCCTGAGCTTTAACATCGTGTAGATTTTCGCTATTTTATATCGTGATTTGTGAAGACTTTCTTAGTCAAGGTACGCAATTTATTTTCTAAGAATTGAATGATTCTTTTGTTACATTATCTTAAATTTGAATCTAAATATCATTTATTTGATTTAAAAAAAAGAGAAAAAAGAGAAAATGCACTTTAAACTGAGTTTTTAAGATTCAAGAGCGAGAATAAATGACTACAGAGAAACTTGCCTTGTGTATGTGTTTATTTTCCAAAAGGGGGTACGGGTTTAAACAAATTGTATTAAGTAATTACATTAACTAATTATATCGATATGAATTAGTCAAATCCTTAACGAGATAGGATAATTTTCAAAAAATGATCATAGAAGTGCCTATTTCGATCATATTGGCGCGTTACCTTCTGAACATTCCAGCCATTATTGGCGTTTCAATGGGTAGATTTAAGTTAGTTTTAATCTTATTAACACGTTACTACTGAACACTCCAGCCTGAACGGGAGCGAGAAGGAAGAGGAGTGTTTGAGGGTCAACCCCATTAGGACCGATATCATAGCCATTTTTATGGTTAAAAACACAGCAATATAAATAAAAAACTAAGAATGGAAAAAAAATACATCAATTAATTATATTAATACTACTACTTGTTTAATTAAAATTTCAGGTTCTTATCCCCCCCCCCCCCCAAAAAAAAAAAAAAAATTGATATGATTTTTCATTTTTGCTTCCTGTTATAAACACTCACACATGTATAATTCAAAAAATAATGACAATAATCAATTACATAAAATAATTTATTGATAATATTATTTAGGGTTTTAGAGTTACCCCCCCCCCTTTAGGTCCAATATTATAACTATTTTTCATGGTTAAAATCACACAATGTAAGTCGAATTGTACATTAACTATAATTTTGCTAATAATATTAAAGGGTCAATAATAATTTCAGGGTCTAATTATTTCCTCTGAAAATTTTGATCAAAATAAAAAAAATCTGATAAAATCTGAGTCATTTTTGTTAGTTTTTATGCGTGTTATACCAGCGCAATGGCAAATCGCAGTGTTCTATTTTTGTCCCTAGCGATTCTTGCTTATTGTTTTAGTTCGATTATATGGTTTGAGTTATCATTTCGATATTATCGCTTGACAGCTGGTCCTATTTTTGTTTCAAGATTTTGTTATATAGAAGATCGGTTTTGGTCGATTGTAAGTTACTTGTGTTTAAAAAAAACAGAAAAAAAGAAGCACCACACATAACTAGCTAGTACATGGATCAAAGGGAAAAAATGAACTTCAAATGCACTAACAGTTGAACAAAAACTTTTTTGGTTATTTTTTTTCAAAAAGTATGAAGAATAGCATAATAGCACGATGCCCAGTTGAACTACTTTTTTAAAAAAACTTTTTTTATGATTTTCGGATAATAAGTTCTATTATAGATATGAGTCGACTATTACTAGGATTAATAGCATTATCTATAGAATAAATTAGAATTATTAGTATACCTAACTACAAATGAGAAAATCTTACAAAAATCATTAAATCTACCTAGTCAATTTTGTAAAAATAATGTTCCCCTTTGCTATATTTTCAGCAATATTCTAAACTATAAGTTTTAACCATGAAGCATCCGACAACTGTTTTCTTCAGAAATGGCCCACGTACTGACGCCTCTTCGCAGCCCCCGCGCATCCATCATTGAGCGCGCCCTCTGTCGGCTCGCGCGCGCAAACATTCCTGCAGTGAAGCCGACTGCACACCAACAAAGAGGGGCGCGCCCCACTGGAACAACACCCGAGGGAACAAGAATGCCTTCCTCTCTCTCCTCTCCCGGATCTCTCTGCTGACCGTCGCACGAGAGCTACCCCCTGGGTGCGATGCTGCTGCTGCTGTTTGGGGCGGCGGCGTTGCTATGGGGCGGCTGCGGCGCCCACAGGATAGCCCCGAGTGAGTAGCCTCCCTCTGATCAAACAAACTCTTTTCGCCTCCTCCACGATCGACTGAGAAGCCAAAAAAGTCAAAGTTCCTTTCTTTGAATCCTGCCTCAAGTTGTTTTAAATGCTCTCTGTTTCGTTGTGATACTCCCTTTAGTGCGTTTTGGTAGAAAATAATGTTTCCGCACTTTGCTTATATCTTCTCGTAGAAAATGTCGTAATCAATGATGAATTTTGCCTAACCATAGAACAAACCAAAGCCTATCATGTGGACAAGCCTAAGGATAAGCGATTTCACCGCACGAATTACCAATGACACCTCTTCAAAAGTGTGCGCCTTTCTTCATAAAAGACCGTATTTGTTTCTAACACTGTAGTTAAGGTCTTTATTTTCAGTTAAATAAAATTTCTAGCAGAAAATGTAGAGTTTTAAACAACTTTAGGCTCAAGCTATTCGAAATGTCCCCGTTTGTTATTCCCAAAATCCTGATTAAGATACTTCTGTTCATGTGTCGTTGAAGAATCGAACTGTTTGACGTCCGTCTTTTGGACGGTTTCTTTGTCTTTGGTCCGTCTTTTGGACTACTCCGTCTTTTGGACGATTTTCCCCAACCACTTCGCGCGCGATATTCACGTCAAATGGACGCGTAGTCTTTCCGTCTCAAGTTGTTCTAAAGATACCCCGAGCATCTGAACACGTTGTTAACATGTTCTTATGGCAGTGACGAAAAACATTCTTATTTGAATCGCTAGGACGAGTGACATTTGAAAAGGGGTTGTCGTGCACGTAACGATTTTCCTTCCTACAAAAGAGGAGACGTGTGGCCGGGAGAGATATTTTGCCAAAAGAAATCAATACGCGGGAATGAGAGACGCTTTTTTGCCCCGACAGGCGACCATCAGCAGACCGTAAAGATGAATCGCGTACCTGTCACTTTCAGCAGGAACACCCCGCCTCGGGAAACCTGTCACAAAAAGATTTCTCTTTAAATATGCAATCGAATAGTCTTTAAAATATCAAATGGAACGCAAATAGGGAGACATTTTGCAATGGAATGAAATTTAATGAGTGGTCATTTTAATTCGTGAACTAGAGATTTCCACTCTTAGATTTGCATAACAGATTTGCATCGCGGCTTGCTGCATAACTTTTTAAAAATAATGAAATGAGCTAGTTTAGTGTATGGGCAACTATTTTTGAGTTATTTCTCAAATTTTATTCATAAAAAAGCGTAAATATGTATGATTGACATACGTATACAGTTACAGAACAAGCAAATCACAGATTCTTGTCCCTGATAAACTAACAAAAGGACAAATTTTGAAATGAATAGAGTTCGTTTAGAACAGAAATGTTTATACATATATTTTATGCTTTTTTTAAATTTCAAATAAAATTTAAATGGTACGTAGAAATTTGATTAATGATTAAAAAGGTAGAGATGACTTGATTCGCATGAAAATCACACATTTTTTGATGTTTCAAAACAGATATTTTAAAACGCACAGGTGCTTTGAAAATGGTTCTGTTTCCCAAGTTATCAGGGCCATTTATTAGAATGATAATTAAAAAAAAAAAATGTCGATTAAATCTTGTTTTTAACTATTTCAATATAATATTTGCGCACATGAAGAGGGGGGAATGGGGGGGTCGTTGTTTTGGCGAGTTGGTTGGCGCATGATTTTGACGCATCGGGACTCCGGGCAGGGTGCCAGGGTGAGGGGGGGGGGGGCACGTGACTCCTCTATTGACTGCGCTCTCCCACATTCCGGAGGAGAAATGAGTTCCGAAGGCGCAGAGCTGCACGCCAGATATATTACACTTGATTCATTTCACTCCGGCTGCAGAACCTTATTTTGATAATGCAATTCTCAAATGTTTTGGTAATAATTTACTACTTTAAAATAAATCTATATAAAAATACACAAGTACACATACTAAACATTTGGGATATTAAAATATTTATTTAAAAATATTTTAGAGAGAGAGGAAATTGCACGTAGTTGAAAAAAAAGGCGAAAACGATATTTCGAAAGGAAATTAAACTTTTATAAAATATTCTCCGGATAAATAGTATTTCCTTTGTCTAGCAATGAAAACGTAGCATCCAGCAAAAGTAGAACAGTCATCCTGTGCTGTTCTGGGCGGGATAATCGTTCTTTCGAACCCTGAGTGGAACCAAACGCAGATATCTGAAGTGACACGGTAATCAGTGTCCTTTCGAAGCTGGCTTATTTATGAATGATGTCCAAGCCCAGAATGTTCCAGGGGAGACAATTCCAATATAAAATACTCATTTTTCGCCACCCGGCGCAATAAATCTGTAATGAGTATAGCGGATGGACATGTACTGCTATTTATACTTTTGTGTTTTTCATGACGTAGAAAAAATTCTATTTCATTGAAAGTTGACAGTAAACCCCTCTTTGTTATCAACAAAGACTTCGAGATTTCTTTTGGAAAATGTCAGTTTTTATTTAAAATATTTTTAAATAAATATTTTAATTTAAGTTTATTGATACTTATTTTGTTTTCGAAAATGTGTGTATTTTGTTTACTTTGAACCGGTAAATTATAACTCAAATTTGACCTTTGCATTATTCAAGTTATCCATTTTATCATTTATAGTCTTCCATCACTATTTAAAAAAATAATGATTTATAATGTTGAAAATATATAATTTAAAAATTAAATCCTCGGACGTCTCTTAAAATTAATTCACACACTTAAAAAGAATTCAAAAATTTATTATATAATATATAATGACTTATAATATATAATGATACAAAAATTGTAGCGTAAATTTTATAATGTAATATAAATTGTGATATAAATTGTATTTTTTTTTACTTCGTTTGATGTAAGAGAGAAACTAAAGTAAAGAGTGAGACTAAAATATAACAAAACTGTTTTTCCGAAATGTATTATTTTTGATTTGTAACAAATCGGATATTATAGAGCAACATTAGTTCACCAAGAATAGTAAAAATTACATTTGATTCTTAATGCAAAATATTTCATTAAAAATGTCCCGTTTGTCACTTTTTAGTTGACTCGCTGTAAAACTAAAGCGAAAATACGTTTTCTGCCATGGCAAGAATTTCTGTTTTGAGATCGAGGAGGACTGAGAAGGGAGATGTTGTTTCATTTATTTTCTGTTTCGCTGGGAGGAACCCTTTAGTCCCTTATGTACCCCTCGATCGCCCATCATTGCCACCCCTTTACCCCACTTGTAACCATAAAAGACAGTGTTCTGTTAATGTGACTCACGGGCAGGCAGATCTTGAGGTCCTTTGGAAAAGAAACACATACGCGTGGCAGATCACTCTATCATTCTTGCTCTTGAAGCTTTAAAAACCCCGATAGTTTGAAGTGCATTTCTCATCTTTCAAGGCTTCCTCAACTTACAAAGCCAAAGAAGCTTTTCCAAACACGTTAGTGGACGGAAAGTTTGACGTCACTGCTCCGAGTGTCGTTGTTCCGAAGATAAAGAAACTCGATCTCGAAACCTATTCGGAACCACTCCTTCCAGCCTGCCTATATTTTTAGGGGTCCGAAACGTTCCGAATAGATTTCTTCTTTTTGGCACTCGGAATAGTGACATCAAACTCTCCGTCCAAGCAAGTGTTCGAGAGAGCTTCTCTGGCCTTGTATTTTGCAATGCATCTTTCCATATTTTGATTCCAAAATTATTTAAGTATTTGAATCCAAATATTTATTTTGATTCCCCAATGCTTCCAGGGATGGTGGGCGGTTGCTCGTCGGACGGCGAGTGCGGGGCGGGGGCGACGTGCGACGGGGGCCACGTGTGCCGGTGCACGGAGCACGGGGCAGTGCACGCCCCGGGAGGATGCCTGCAGGGTAAGTCTCTTATTATAGTAAATACTGGGCCTCCACATGCCTCATTCACATTTGTCAAGCTCATCCATAAGTTAGCTTTTGTGGATCTATTTATTGCTAATTTTTATTTAACATATTTATAAACTTTAATATAACAGTCGATTTTTACGAAACTATATTATTAAAAAATTAATTCATCTAACGATTTTTTGGATTTTTAAAAAAATATTTAAAACTAACAAACGATTTGAACTTTATCTTATTCGATTTGATTAAGATTAGGATTCTTCTGCGTTAGATATATTTTATAAGTTTCGTATAGAGAATAGGATTTTCATTTTGTTCAATTCTTTCGCAAGATAAAAAGCCCCCCTTCGCTTTTTATATCAAGTTCTTTCTTAGCAAGTCTGTGTTTATACGATTCGAGTTTCCTTCTCTGGCGCTCCGTCCCGCCCCGGTTCCCTTCCGGAGCATCGATTTCCCGTTGTTCCCGAATCCAGCCCCCCTCCCCCCCGCTGTGTCCCGTTTGAATTTGTGTCATATGCAGACATTCAACAAAACAATCCTCGGACTTATTTCTTCATGATTGTTTAAATCATCCCGTTTCCGTTGAGTCGTCTGGCGTCGCGCAGCGGGGCAAAAGTATTTGCGGATTTTCAGCAAATCATAAACTATTCCATTATGTTTTATGAAGTATTTTAAGAATATAAAGGAGTCCAAATAAAATATGTAGACATCTATTAAAATTCGGCTCATTAGTTTTACATTGATTATGACTTTTTCTCTAAAACGTTGTCTGAAAAAAAACTTGGTTAAACATACACAAATTTGTAAAACTTGAATTGTATTTTTTAAAAGAAAGAAAGATTTGTTTCAATTGCTTTCACTATGAAAACGATTGAACGTCAGCATCAGTAAAATAGATGGTTTTAGATGAGTTCATAATAAATACTGGTCCTACTATCATTTCTAAAGTATCTTTAGAATATAACTTAAACTATTTTGACTTAAGCTATATTTTTCTTGAAAATCACAAATAACCCTTTCAATATAGTTTCTTGATACTTAATAATTTTATATACTGTAAACGGTAGCATTACGGAGACGGGCGTCATAATTTAGAATCGCTTTATTAAAACAGGATTAGTATTAAAATACTTGAAAACAGAATTTTAAAGTAGTGTTTAGAAATCTTGAAAAAAAGCATCAAACGAAAAAAAAAGCAGTTTCAAAATTCAGTAGACTTAGAATTAGGCATATTTTTATTTCGAAACATTTATTAGTTTCCTAAGCACTTCAAAATTCTTTATTTTTGAGTTAAAATTTTCTTTAAAAAAAATGTAAGTTGTATTTCGCCCTCTGCTAAACTTTCTGAACCCAAAATGTTGAATTTTATATCATAAATTTGATTGGGAATTATTGAAGTCGTTTGTGTGAGAAAAAAGTAAGTCGCACTTAGCGTCTGTAATAGAAAGTGTCAAACACGCTTTGGCCGGAAAAAGTTCAATTGATTTCGAGTCAGAAAGGGGCCAGACAAAAGAGCGGCTGGCATGACGACCAGCATGAGAAGAAATGTCCCATATAGAAATCAGAACCCATTCATGGGACCTAGTGGAAAAGGAAAGTGTCATTTTTTCATGTCAGATTAATTTCGAATCTTTGTAAGTGATGTGTAAAAGCACTGGTGCCATCGACATGATGGATGGCCTACATCTATGATGGATGTCGATTAAAGTCATATTTCTATGTAATCCTTCATTTGGTGAAAAGTTTAGTTTGGAAGAGTCTATATTTCCATTCACTCAATCCAACATATAATTGAATTATGAAATATTTTTAAAACACCTACTGAAACGGTGTAAGAAGGGGGCATTTTTGTGTCCATTTTTTCCATAAGGGAGAAAGGGTTGAATGCGAGGGGAAGAAATGTTTGTAGTGGTGCACCCGGATTGCCTGAAACATCCATCTCGAGGAATCAGTCACGTGACTCGACTGAAGTCTTTTGAAATACTTTCTTTTCGATCATTGCTATTTTGTAATGATTTAAAAATGGAACGCTATTGTTTTTACAAATGAAATGACTAACCGATATAAAAGAAGTTTTGAGTGGATGCAACCGGCTCGGTATAACTTAAAATACGCAGTTTGTTTTACAAAATGGTTCACAGTACCAGGTAGCACAGCAGTATTGGCCGACGTCGGAAACAGGAGCTCAGGAATATTGGCCAATCTCGGCTCATACCCATCGCCCAATGCATAATGGACTACGTTTTACCGACGCTGGGCAATATCGGGGTGCAATATTGGTTTGGATCGATGTGCAATATTGGACGATATCGGCAACAAGAGCTCAGGAATATTGGCCAATCTCGGCTCATACCCATCGCCCAATGCATAATGGACTACGTTTTACCGACGCTGGGCAATATCGGGGTGCAATATTGGTTTGGATCGATGTGCAATATTGGACGATATCGGCAACAAGAGCTCAGGAATATTGGCCAATCTCGGCTCATACCCACCGCCCAATGCATAATGGACTACGTTTTACCGACGCTGGGCAATATCGGGCGATCATCGGCAACAAGAGCTCAGGAATATTGGCCAATCTCGGCTCATACCCATCGCCCAATGCATAATGGACTACTTTTACCGAGCTGGCAATATCGGGGTGCAATATTGGCGTGTGCAATATTGGACGATTGGCAACAAGAGCCGGTATTGGCAATCTCGCTACCCGCCCAATGATATGATGTTTACGATGAATATCGGTGCAATTTATCGATGTCATTGCGATTCGCAACAAGAGCTCAGAATATTGCATCTCGGCTCATACCCACGCCATGCATAATGGATATTTACAGTGGGAAATCGGGTGCTGTCGCTAGACGATACCAATCGTGGTGTTCTCCAAATGGGAATGTGGCAATCAGGATGATGTAATTACAATGAAAAAAAATTTGCCAATTTCGGCTATCGCATGCATATACACGTTTTTACGATGATCGGCAAATTTCGATTTCATTTGGACAATCCACAAGAGTCAATATTCAATCTTCAATGAAATAATTTACCGACGCTGGATTCGATCCCACAAACTCAGGAAATTGCCGACGTCGTCATCCCTCGGCAATGCATAATGCTACATTTTACCGATGCTGGGCAATATCGGGGTGCAATATTGGGCGATGTCGAGCGTATAACCCTTTATCGATATTGGGCAAGATTTTATTGCTGATTTGACCGGTATTAAGGGGGAATGGGCTCGCTAGACCACGGGTCTCCAAAGGAAGTGCATCAGTGTTAATACAATGAAAAAAAATCTCTGCCACATTTCTCCGGCTGTATTGATTATTTTTACAAACGGATTTTTTTATGCGATAAATTTAACTGATTTACAGGTTTCGACAATCCCACTTTTTTAAAATTTGTTCAATTTTTTTTTTTTAAATTTTCAATAAATAATTTTACACAAAATATTCGAAGCAATTTCAAAAAGTGGTTAGTCAGTTAGTTAGTCAGTTAGTTAGTTACTACTAACTAGTTAGTCACTCAGTTTACTAACTGACTAATTAACTAACTTACTGACATACTAAGTGACTAACTGACTGCCTGACTAATTTACTGACTAACTGACTGACTAACTGACTGACTGACTAACTAACTAATTAATTAATTGACTAACTAACTGAAAAACTAAATAACTAAATAACTAACTAAATAAATAATCTCTAATATATTTTTTCAAAAATCGAGAAATGGACAAAAATCCATTTTCGGGATTTCGACCCATTCGGGATTTCGGCTTGTCGGGTTTTCGGCTGTCGGCATTATGTCCCAGACCCGCTGCTTTCGGAAATGACAAACAAAAGAAATTTCTTGGAAGTAATAGTTATGAGCTTTAACGATATAGTTCTACGATATCGTTAAATCTACAATAATCGAAAATCTACGATTCTAGGATATAGTTGTGATAGGGGTCGATTTGGGGAAAGTAAAACATTTTTTAACTTAACAAGAAAGTTTTCAAAATGAAAGCAGCTAAATCCATCCAAAGATCCAAAATTACGCCCATCTGCCAAATGTAAACAAAGCAAAGGATTGCCAATCTAAGTTAATCGTATAGGTGTAAAAAATATAACAACTAAACGGTTTTTTTTGGATATTTTGTTACTACAATCTAAAATATTAACATTATATTAGTTTATTCACACATTACAGTACTCACCAATTTTTAGACGAAGAACGAAATACACTGCTGATTGCTGATTCGAAATGGTTATGGCGGAGGCAGCAAGATTGCGCACTAAGCTGCGCAGATGGCATATCTGGAAATTATACTTTCAATATTGACCGATTTCAACCGAGTCTTGGGGAAAATCGATTCACAACCTTTCCCTATTTCGAAAGTAAATATTATTTGAAAAAAAAATACAATCCGAAATTCTTGATTGAAAAATATTGCGAAACATAATATTTGCCTTTTACACTCGCAAAATACTATAATATTGCAGTAAAATTAAATATTGGACTTTTTGTAATTTCTTGAATGAAACCTCAAAGAACGGGGAAATCTGGTTAACATCGGAAGAAAATAATCGCTTTCATCCGATACGCTCCAAGTTTGGCCGATACTCATGCGACATTGGCTAAAATTGTTGTGCTACCTGGGGTGTTTCAGTACCACTGGATGTCAAATGACCACTATAAATTGATTTTTTTAAAATAAGATATGAGTACTTATAGGTATGTGTGTGTTGTAGGCGGCGCGTCGGTGGGCGGGCCTTGTGTGCACAGCGTGCAGTGCCCGGGCAACTCGTCCTGCGAAGGGCAGTCCTGCGTCTGCGATTCGGGGTTCTGGGCGAACGCATCCCTATGCGCACCCAACGACGGTGAGTTATCACTTTGAAGACGCCTGGCATTTGAAGAGCTAAGTGAAAGAACGTACTAAATGACATTTAAAAAAATTGAGATTTTTGTGTCAATGAACATATTACTAACTTCTTTACTAAGTGTTTTACTAAGTGTTTACTAAGTGTGAGGTTTACTATCTTCTTCTACTAAGTTTCCCCTTTTTCATAAACTTTAAATTTAGTATATTTTTTATGGTTGGGAAGTACCGTTTTTAACAGATCTGAGTGCAAACTAAATATTTGAAAGCTCATTTTCTCGCTTTCACATTTTTTGTCATTTAGCACGTTCTTCCATTAAGCTCTTCATTTCATAGTTGGCTACATAATTTAGTATTTAGTTAACTATATATATATAATATATATATATATATATATATATATATATATATATATATATATATATATATATATATATTATATATATTATATATATATATATATATATATATATATATATATATATATATATATATATATATATAAAATATATATATATATATATATATTATATATATATATATATATATATATATATATATATATATATATATATATATATATATATATATATATATATTATATATATATATATATATTCGTCGCACTAGAGCTCTACACGATATCACTCGTTAAAATCTTCTCTACGGAAAAGAGAAAAAAGATGGCGTCCCCAAATTGAGCAGAGTGAAGAGCACCCTACTTCGAAAAGGACTATCTTCTGAACTTGTTATTTCTTTATTACGGAGGAGAACTCTCTCGTAGTAGTAGTTCTAATAAACAAACACTTGAATGAACTTGCATTTTAAAATTTAGATGTCAGGAAACATCGGCTTATTTTATTCGTATTCTTAGAGAAGGATTATAGAGGAGCATTTATTTTGACATCATAATATCTGAGTACGTTGCTGTTAAATGTTTTTCTTCAGCTACGAAAACGGTAGCTACTTTCGTTTTTAAAGCTTTTCCGTTTTTAAGAATAACGTCTGTCCATAATACCATGGCGTTTAGCCATGAAATAACCATTTTGTTTTCCCCTTCCAATGTCATTCTTGTTAAGAATGCGGTTCTGAATTGCAGGCTCTGAGGTGCCCCGCGGCGCCGCCGTCGACCAAAACATGGTGATCGTGTTGGCGGTGCTGGCGATCATGTTCGTCGGCATCTGCGTGGCGCTGCACCTCTTCTCCAAGTGAGTCATCACTTCAGAAAATATTTAAATTCTTTCTTCCCGATAGCCATTGACACTTGCCGACAATGACCTTTGAAAACATAAGAAAATACTTTATAACATTCCGGTGATTCTAACTAACGTTTTCAGCTGCTATTTCTAACCTTTTTTTAAAGCTCTCATCAGAAGTTATTTTTTAAACAAATACATAGTTACGTAGTGAAAGGAACTTCTTTTAGTTCACGTAACTGTCGAGCAGTCAGTTAACTGCTCTACCGTACCGTGCTCTCTCAGTTAACTTAAAATAAACGTACTTTTATTTAATAGTACGTTTATTTTAAGTTTAAATATAAGCATAAAAATTTACTCAACGTTGAAAAAATCACAAAACAGCTCTAACGACAATATGGTAACACCAAGTATGGGGTACATACGACGTTGCTTCATAAACCAAGCACCAGTTGGCTCCTCCAACAGATCATTTCCAATCTAAAATCTCATGGAAAACTTGCTCCGCTCTCCCCTATTTTTTAAAAAAGGAAAAGCTGGAATATCTTTTTTCGAAATCAGCGTTCTAAAATTAATAGAAAAAGGTGTTCAAATACGAGGGCTGTTTTTTTTCCACCTCCGATGGGCTGTAACAAAAAGACGGGTCAAGATACAAAACAGATTTTTTTTTTACCAAAGGTAAGTACAATACTGCTTATTTCTCCATATAATCACCTTAACGATTAAAGCATTTGTCATATCTGTAAACAAGCTTTGAAATACCCTCTTCATAAAATGTAGCCGCCAATGATTTGAAGGGAGTTGTGACGGTTTCTTTGAGCTCCACGTCAACTTGGAAGCGCTACAATCCAAGCCACTATGCTTATCAATAATTCCTTCGAGTTTCCCTAAACAATTAGTCAACTCGCTGAACAATACTGATGTTCATGGAGAAGGGGACCAAGGAAGCAAGGCTGTCGTTACAGACGGTATTGTTCAGCGAGTTGACCAAGTGTTTAGGGAAACTCCAAGGTTCACCATAAGTGAATTATGGACTAGCAGTGGCTTGGAGGACAGAAAAAAATTGACGTAAAGCTTCCAAATTTACTTTTTTTAAACGAAACCGTCACAACTCCCTCCCAATCATTGGCGGCTACATTTTATGAAGAGGGTATTTCAAAGCTTGTTTACAGGTATAACAAATGCCTTAATCACCAAGATGATTATGTGGATAAATAAGCGGTATTGTAAATTACTTTAGGTAAAAAAAAATCTTTTTCGTATTTTGACCCGTCTTTTTGTTACAGCCCATCGGAGGTTGAAAAAAAAACAGCCCTCGTATTTTTGGTCGGCTAGACAGTGCGTCGTCCTTCAAGTACGCTGGAGCCTTTGAGTTGTTTTCTCCGCATACGAACAACGTGCGCAGTGGAACGGGTTTGACAGAAACGCATAAAAAAAGAATCGTCCTCATTTCCGACATTTATAAGGAATTGGTGACGATTATTCTGTTATGTTAACGATCCCAAAGCTTTTAAATTCTAATTTTGCTATTCTATTAAATCAACAACTACTTTTAGATTGTAAGGAAAAAGATCGGAAGATAAAAAAAAAGCTACAAAAAAAATCTGTAGGCGACATTTAAAACTGGAAAACAAAATCGTAAAATTTAAACAGCAGTACAAGAGAAGTAATTTGTTTTCGAAGAACATATTAAAAAAGAATAATTAACTGTATTGTAATGAAACTGCAAACCCCAGCATTCAAGATACCGGGGGGTAGTGCAGCTGGGGAAACACCCACTTCATACTATACTTATTTAAAAACACATATTTAACACTTAACTAGTATAGAGACTTACTTAACTGTAGGGGAGACCGGGGCTAGTTTTCCATGTTTTCTTCTTTTTGATTGTATATTTTTTCTTTTATTTATTTTGAAGTAAACAAGATGTCATTGTCTTCCTCACATGCTTATCTACAAAATAGCAATACTACTTTTTCAAAAAGTAAATATACTTTTTGGCAGCCAGTGGTTAAATGCAAGCATATTTTCCAACTATTATTGAAAAAATGTAACACAGTTTAACAAATATTTTGTTGTTTTTTCATGTGCATTTTTATTGTAAACTAAAATATCTCAAAGGATTATACTCAGAATATAGGTAAAATGGTTTTAAAAAAAAGCCTGTTTACTATACCAAATTGTTATGTAAAGGTCATTATCATCTGGATTACTTTGTGTAACTTCCCCTTTTGTGTAGATATAGTTCTTTTCTAAGGGTTGTCTAAATGTCTAAAGTATTGATAAAGATTACCAAAAAAATCGTATCGCATGCACTGAAAGTTTGTTTAGTTTGCTTCTATTTTTCTTAGCCAGAAAATTTGTTCCAAAGTTTTGGGTGCAACATGGCGTATTAATATTTTATTGTGCAATTATTCACGATCTTTGGTAATACTAAATATATTGGCTATATTATACTATATATTGGCTACTAAATACATTCTTGACAGCTATTAGAGCCACGTATATCGCTTCAGAATGGTACGATTTCTGTCAGCTTTCTTTTTATTACTATGTAGACAATTCTTAATTGAAAACACTTGAACTTTTTACATTCAGAACTTAATATATGATTATAATACTACATGAAAGAATAATTGCATTTTTGGATTATTATGAAGGTTGGAGCCCATTTATATGCAAGGCATTGTTGGAATTCCTGCCCCTTGAAATTTTGGAAAATCTGCCCCGTCGCCATATTTTAACTATAATAGTGCCTTGACGATTAGAGGCTTAAGTTATTTTGAAAACAAATACGTATTTAAGTAGAGCTAGAAACCACCTTTTTGTTATACGCAATCATAAAACCGTAAGTTAAATGAAAGTACGTTTAATTTAGGTTTCAATGTAAGCATAAAAATTCACTCAACGTTAAAAATATCATAAAAACAGCTCTAGCGAAAATATTACTACACCAACTGAACAGAGGTTCTTGTGAGTGGCATAGGCCGTGTTACTTCATAAACCAAGCAAACAGTTGGCGCCCCCAACGGCTAATTTCCTATATAAGGCCTGGTGGAAAACTTATCCATGGGAAAACTAGCCCCAGTCTCCCCTACCTTGACGAGTAGAGTTTTAAATTGTTTTGAAAACGAATGTATAGTTACGTAGATAGAGGAGCCACCTTTTAGTATACGCAATGATAAAACTGTAAGTTTAATAAAAGTACGTTTGATTTAGGTGTGAATGTAAGCATGAAAATTCACTCAACGTTGAAAAAATCACAAAAACAGCTCTAACGACAATACTACAACCCCAATTGAGCACAAATTCTTGTTGGTGGCATAAAACGGGTTACTTCATAAACCAAGCAGCCATTTGGCGCCTCCTAACGGCTTATTTCTTGTATAAGGCCTGGTGGAAAACTTACCCCATGGGAACACTAGCCCCGGTCTCCCCTACAAAGACTTACCTTACTTACATTTAACTAGTATAGGGTAATTGAGCGTAACTATTGAGCATTACTAAAAAAAAGCCTGTAATTTATTCATTGGAAGAAAAATATAAGCACACGAAACGTTCTCACATTTTTTAAAGAGTCTCTAAATTTTTTTTATTCAAAATTTTTATCCCAAGCCTTAAGATTTGGTATCAAAATACTACTTTTATAATTCAAGTGCAATTCATCATTTGAAAATATTACGAAACAACTGCTTAATAATTATAAAATGTATTATAATAATAATTATAATAATTATTAATAAATGCAATCACTACTTTTAAATAAATTACTTGAAAGCAAAAAAAAATGTGTATTCATACATTGTATATATATATATATTTTATTAAAATGCGTTTTTGCGCGTTGCAGAGCCCGTTTCAGGAACAGGAGGACCATCTTCAATTCTCCCCACCCTCGGCTGATGCACATCAAGCTGGGCAAGCGGAAGAAGTCGAGCATCCACCACCTTCCCCCGCCGCCCCCCCACCCCTCCGCACAAGGACGACACCACTCCTTCTCCGGCCACCACTCGCCCTACCCACAGACCACAGGTACACCCTCCCCTATGGAGAAACTTGTCGTACACGGGTGCACACACTATTGTTCTTACTTGATAAATTGTATCCCTAAACTAAACTCCTCGGCGCAACTGCCCGTTAGTGGGCTAAGGTCTGCTGTGCTCATTTCAGCTTACGTGACCAAGGGCTCTGGGGTGCTAGGCATGTGTCCCGGCTAGGCGGAACCCCCGGTATTTTGTTCCCAAGCCTAGTTTCCAAATTTCAGTAGTTTTCACGCTACATTTTATGGAACCCCTTAAATTACTGCATATTTTATAAATTTGGTGCTTTATATTATTTTTAGAGTCCCTTGAAATGAAACAATGATATCGTGATTAATTATATCATGGTTACTAAGAAGATGCTAAAATATATTAGAAAAAAGTATCATTACATAGATAAACTGGCACGCACCTAAGTACGATCCTACTTAAAAGTTTCCGTAAGTACCAAACATCCTAACGTTTGTGCCATCCTGCATCAAGCGCCTCATTGCATCCAACTTCGGGACCGCGATCGCATTGGATAAAAATTTCCTACACCTATTAGTTCAGAGCCTAAAAAGGGTCTTGACAGCACATGTGCCTATCTCAAAAATTCATCCTTCGCTTTTAATGGCAATTTTTCTGCCGGAATAGTTCCGTGAATTCACACCATTTCCGTTTCGGACGAATATACATGAAGAGTACAGGGGAAGAACAACTTTATTTATTAGGAGTAGTGCCGTAATTGTATCTGATTGGCGGACATTGGCGACAGAAAACCGGTTTTCCTTTCGGTTTTTCTTTCGCTGTACCAACGTGTGACTCGTGTCCGCTGATCTCTGGCGTAAATCAGGGTTGCCGCGAGAGAAAAACAAAGTGAGTAACCGATTTCCTCACACCAGTTTAGGCGATGACTCGCTTTCATCGCCAAAGAGGCCTGATGAGGAAAGTTTTCTACGAAATTAAGCGGTTTTTCCCTTGTACTCTTCACATGTCAAAAAACGCTTAACTCTTCGAATAACGGAAATATCAAGGCAGCAAAATGTCCGTTCATGGAAGGAACCCCTTTCCGAGAGTGACTCCATGTTTGTTGCAGTGCCTAAGACGCGGAGCCACGAGTGCCTGCGCTCCTCCCTGAGCAGGGAGGCGTCCCCGCGGTTCCAGCACCGCCCCAGGACCGCCCCGCTCGCCGAGAGGGAGTCCATGCCACCCTCCAGCGAAGAGCTCGACAAGAAGGTAACACTCCCGCTCATTCAGTTGTTTTTTTACTTCGTCTAGGGTAGGGTGGATGCACTGCTATTCAGCCGTTAGACTCGAATGAATGTGTTTCCCCGTTCTTGTTACGTACGTTTTGTGAGGTGATATGTGGCCCAATTTTGTTATCTATAGTTGTAGTAGTTGACCCCAATTTTTTTTTCGTGAAACTTAATTTGTTCTCCATAAATTGTTCAGCATACGGTTCATTTGTCTTATATTTTGTTTATTTATGAGCTTATATATTTATGAGCAGAAAGCTCATTTTTGTATGGCAAATTTCCCTTGCCATCGCCACTAATGGGTTAAGACCCCAAAAAGAGCGCGCAGAGACAACTTTCTCTGTCTGCGAAGGTATAAGTAACTTTAAAATATATATAAGAGGTAAGAGGATAAACGTAGCTAGGGAGGAAACTAAAAGCTAAAAGTACAAGGTTTCTCGCGTTTCTGACAATTCTTTTCCTGCGGAACGAGAGACTGCAGGTGTTGTGGAGAGTTGTCCCTTCGGCCGCTTAGTTCTGTATAAAAACTGGTGTCATTTGAATCTGTTCGTGACGTACTTAAAGTTATGATTGCCGTAAAATCACTTCGTTTCTCCTTAACTAGCACATGAAAGCGTCTTAAAGTAAGACATGTGCTATTTTTATTGAAAAAGAAGGGAAATATGTCCCAAAAACCCTAAACGAGTTCGACTTTTGAGTGCGTTTCGGAGGCCAAACTGAATGCGTGTCCCTTCTCTGTATTGCAGAGCCCCGAGCCCCTGCACAATGGGCCCCTGCTGGAGGAGGACCCACCACGCGCCCCGGGCTCGCCCACCGTCATCATCACGGACGCGGACGGGGCGCACACCGTCGTCACCAGCGCGAGACCCGCCTCCTCCGCCGCAGACGTGTGAAGGCGCACTCTCTGAACCCACACACCTCCTGGAGCTGAGCAGGCCCCCCCCCCCAAAATGGGTTGAAGTGGTACCGAGACATAAATTCGACTCTTTAACTCGTCAAGTGGCAGCATTCGCCGGAGTCAGCTACAGTGGCACGAGTGGGCTCGCTTAGCTCCAGGAGGTATTGTCTCGACTCGAGAGACAGAACCCATCTCTCCCTGAAGGAACAAACACAACCCATCTCGAACGACACGCCTATGCTTTGCAAACTCCTCCTCACCCTTTACTACGGACCGTGCGATCTCAGTTTTTAAAGATAGCAGGAAGGCGCAGTAACCATATTTATTACTCATGAACAAATAAGTTATTATATCAATGCTTAACAAAAATATCATTAGAAACAGTTTCATGTTTCCAGTTACTTGATTTTTAAAAATAATGTTTAAGTGTATAGAGTTAGATTTCAAAAGATCAGTGTTTATTTTTTTACTTACAGACAGTTATATGAAAACTATTTGTCCGGTAAAAAACTCCTTTTTTTCATTTATCCAACTTCTATACCTGTCCATTGCTTGTGAACAAAGGTTTTGACAAATTGCTTATTATGCTGTTGCTAGTTGATGAAGTATATTTCTACTGTTTTATTGTTGTTGCACACTGTATACAGACTCGCTGAACCGAACCTCTCGGATGTTTTCCAGAACAAGGTAGGATAGCTAGGATATATAATCGAATCGTTCCATTACTTTAAAAATATATAATTTCGGCTGAATCTGTACTTTTAGAACAACAAATAATTATTTTTATTTTGTTGTTATACACAAGCGAATTCTGAAGCTCCTCTGGATTATACGATGTTCGAAAAGCGAGTCTATACTATAAAAAATCAGCTTAGCTTATTTTATCATGCTATAGTTTATCAATGTTGAGTGACATTTAAAGAACTATATTCATATAAGTTATAAGTAATGCATAATGTGTTTGAGAGTATGTTAATATCACTGTTTTTTTTTATTAAATATGGTGTGATATTTAACCAAAAACTGATTAGTTGAAAAAATCATTAGAGACGTTTCTTGAGTTAACTAAATTTGAAAGTCGATATCGTTACAAGGATATAGCAGCTAAATCAGTATTGCTACAGATATCCTCGTCGCAATCAACAACGACCATTTTTTTTGGAAATGTGGCACATTATCTCTGTTCATTCCTTTAAATAAGATAGCTTTATGTCCAAACGTACCGCTTTATCCATCGCTGTGGCTACACTATGGACAATCACAGAGTTCTTGTCACGCATTATTTTTTTTTTACTTGGCAAGTGACGCATAGGCTACACAAAAAGGAGCAAACGAATATGAACTTCAACCAAACCACGGTAAGCGTCGAAAGTTCTCATTCATTTTGATCCTGCGGCACAGAAAGCGGCTGCTATTCATGTGACGGTTCGTTTTGCAGGTTCGCAATGATCTTATTTTGAAAAATAATTGTAATCACACTCGGGATACTATGTGCGTGTGCTACAATAGTGTTCCGTTTTCTCATCGCCGACGTCTTTCCCCGCTGCTCACGGAACTGACCAAGCCCGCGACAGACGGACAAAACTATATCGCATCCTCCAAGGGCTGCTTTCTCGTAGATGATAGGACTCATATATATGACATTATTCTTTATACTTGTATAATCTACACCAAACTTGTACAAGCTGTAAATATTTTACTATTTGCTCAACCCTCTCTTGTATATACTCTATTAATCGATTTCGTCCTGTACACATTCCGAATATCAAACTAATTAGAAATGGTCAAACGCCCCCTGGTGGGCCATCCAGGGAGCAAGGATTCCTTTTGATCCACTGCAACTCCACTCCAATGCATTTACGCAGCACGACACTCGTCGCTCTCTCATATGTCATCACGTCTCCAAATTACAAAAATATCCACTCATATCTATTAAGTCGACATGAGTGAAACCTCTGTCTTTTAAAATAGCAAATATTTGACTCCTTCATTTTAATAAGAGAATGTAGATATCTCCTGATTTGATGTTTGCTTATCCAAATTTGATTATCGCAACAGTCCGTTGCATATTTTGGTGCGTCCTATTTTCCGAGACTGTGAAGAGGCGCACACCCTTCAAGCAGTACAAAGAATATTTTTATGTTCCGCGGTGCTTTCCTTCGGAGAATACTTCACAACTTATTTTTACGCTGTAACATTGGCTAAGACTTCTTAACCAAACATAAATGCGCACATTTCTTGTCGGCCGAGATAGCCAATGTTGCCATGGCACATGAAGCATTTGGCAACAAGCACTTTGGTGTGGTCTTTCGAATTGGGGAAACGAGGAGAGCTTGACTCCTTTTGCAACTCCCCCAATTTCAACATACCAATGTCATGTCTAACATTATTTTGGCTTTACGAAACTTAATATTCCTCATCGTGAAAATAATTTTAATGTTCAGTAAACTTACTGTAGCATTGCTCAATGTAATCGCAATAATTTTAATTAGCCATAATTAAAAAAAAAATATGTGAATTCCTCTCTTCAAATCCCAAAATTGCGGATTTACATAACATTGGGCTTACGGCATTGTATTTAGTAGTGTAGTGTGCACAGTATGTCAACACTGGCTGCAATTATCTTTCCATTCCAAAACACGTATGCATTCGCAAATGATATCTAATCAAATGCCTCGCTAAACATGTTTAGAGTAAAATTTAGTTCCCTGTTGGATATTTAGTTGTATTAGAATTGAACAGTTAATGAATAAAAGAAGAATCCCCTTTGAAGAATTTTTTTATAGCGCATCAAATAGTTGAGTGGTTCTGAGTTCGGGACCAAGCCACCCCCAACCCACAAGGAAGTTATTTTTAAAATTATTTACAAAATGCTGAATCCGTTTGCTCAAACTATACAAAATCGTAGTAAAATAAGTTTACAAACAACAAAAACCGATAAATCCAATTAACGTATATATAAGAGCGATTTAACCAAAACCATTCAATCTATTTTCGGAAAGATGTATACAGTATACCTTTCCGAAAATAGATTGAATGGGTTGGATCTCTCCTTACTTTATCCTTATTTTGTTAAAAGGCAAACTATCATAGAAAAGAAAAGGTCAGATGACACTTTAGTGTACAGATTTCTAACATCAAATCCATTCAATGCCTTTAAAAGGCTGAGAGATCTCCCCTGATTATCCACTATAGACGGAGTTTTTTCAGTGCTGCTGCTCTCCGGTGCGTCGAAGAGCTTCTTCTGGGCAACATCCCATGAAAAGGGGGCCGCCAGTCACCCTTTTGCCACAGTGGAATATCATCCCATATTCGACATGTCGAATCAGTTCCCATGTGCCTGAAATCAATTTAACTATCATGGATGGCGGACGGTGTTTTTCGGGTGTTGCCCCCCGTTCATCGGGCGCGTCATTCTGATCTTGCTTTCGCGATGTTTTTATACATCTTTTGCACATTGCCTGTACAATTTTACCTCTTGAATAAAATTTGTATCCTAACTTACTCGTATTGTTTTTGTGCTCCGTGTTTCATTTATCAGCATTATTTTTCAGAATGTGTCCTCGATGCGATGATGCGGCAAACTGACAACAACAAAACAAATTGGAAATAAAGTCAGGGTCTAGAATATATACCGTTTAAATTTTAGAATAGTACAAACCATCTAGCGATAAACTATTTTTGAAAACAATCCATTATTAAATAACCAAATGATATTTTCCACATGCCACATACTCCTGTTGGGGGTCGAAAGAACATTTTGAAGGGAGTGACCTACTATCATCTTTCATATGGAGTAAATAAGTTATTGAGAATTTAAAAAAAAAAAGAAATAGTAATTTAAAGAGTTGAAGTATCAGTTGTGAAGGCTATGTATATGTGAATTAAGAATTTTCTTTACAGCAATAGCAATAAGACCTAAGCCAATAGATCCTTTTAATTTCCTTTAATCAAATATTCAATAATTATTATTTATCGTTTGCTAAATTTATTTGTATTTTGTTATTTTGTCAAAGAATGATTCTTACATAATATTTAAAAAACCAAGGACAGTGAAATAAAATAATAATTAGTAATAAAACGTAATTATTCCTTAATAAATGCTCACATTAAATAAAAAATATTACGTCTGCTATTTTTTTTATTGAAAACAAGTAGGTTTTTGTAACTGTAAGTGTGACTTAGAACCGCTTCATTATTTATACAACTTAGGAAGAAAATAGCAGAACACGGCCAAAATGAACCCTTTTCATAAATTTTCTTTCACAGATTTAATTAATAATCTTTATCGCTTGCTAAATTTACTTGCAGTTCAAAGAATAATGATGCAATTTTTTTTGCCGTAAAAATGAAACGCAACTTTTCAGAACATCAACCAACTTTACATTATTTTGAAAACTTAAAATAAATCAATTTTTGTGCGAAAAAAAAGATGTGCTCCGTCACTTTCTTAATTTCCATCAATTATATTTGCCCAATTTCATTCACTTTCCCTTTATTGGGCATGTTTAAAGTCTTGAGTGGCAACAGATGCAGTGGCATTGTTTCAATTTTAAGTTCCTGGACGTTATGTGCTTCAAAGTTCATAAAAATCTCTTACCTTTATAAAGAGACACCCGTCTTTTGTAAGCAATTAAATGATCTTCCACAAAAATATGCAGTTCTTACTTTATAGCACACTTAGTACGTGATATTTTGCAAATTGAGTATAAATAAAGTAAACTCCTAAAAATAAACAAGATTTGATTATGAAAGATCTCTTAAAACTTCTCAAACTTCCAAAACAGTTTTGTTGCTTGGTTAGGTTGTACGTTTTCCAGCTGTTTATTTCTAGCCTCTAATGGAGCTTTAACACAGCCAAATTTAGAACCCTGGTCAATTGACGGGGTCGACACCTCAGCGGACACCCAAAGCAAACCTTTTGCCCCATCGGGTTCTCGACTTTCGACTCCACAGACTTCGCTAGCACGTATGTCGATTAGTGTACTCAGAACAAATTACAGACAGCACATATATCCATGCCCATATGCCAGGATTTGAGCTCGGGACCTTCTGACTGCCTGGCCAGCTCTCTTATCATTCAGCCGCTCAGTCGAAAACGGTTTTGTAAGTATTATTGTGGACAACTGTTTTTTTTTTTCTGAAATTAATAAGAGCTTTCACTCGTTCGAAGCCGAATATTTTGTTGTCTCGTCATACGTTATCGAAATACATTTTACAACTCCAAAATGAATACGGTGTTAGTCCTGTACATGTTAGAGAGCCCGAAGGCTTTTTTTTTAATTAAACGATGCCGATGATTCATTCTGTTCTGCACCTCGATGTCGGTTCACTCAAAAGGGGCAAAGGGACGGTTCTTTCATTAGGTTAGGTAAGTTTGAATGATCGTCCCACTAGAGCTACACTAAGCGTCGTATTTTGGTTCCTTAATTATAGAAAAGTAGTCAAGAATAGCGAGGGATAACACCTGAGCTGCCCGAAAAGTTTAGTTAGGTCGACGAACTAGAGCTACACGGAGGCTAATTTTAAGGAACCACAGTCAAGTTGGAGCCTATTTAACGTGCACTGTCGTCGGACTGCACAGACCATTTCTAGGTCGACTTCTGTAATGCCCAGGCTCTGTTATCTTTTGCTGCCAGCGCCTTACCGACTGGGCCCCTCCAGAAGTGAAAAAACACATAAGCCACATCGATCACTTTTACCGGGGCCGCCGCGACCCTATAATCCATATAACCATATAATCCAGTGCATAAAGGGATTGAACCCCCTTCCAAAATAACAAACCAGCTTTCTTTTGGACGATAAGTTCTTCCAGAGGCGCAAACAGTCTCGGAGTCAAAAGCTTCGTTTTAAAATGAAGTGTTTAAAATTGACCATAAACATGAAAGCCAATCCTACTATGACAGCAAGTTGTCTTTAAGCTTCAAACTTAAAAGCATTTATAATTCCTATGTATTTTAGCCTACTTTTCTCTCATTCAAAAGAATTTTTTTTTAAAATTGAAAAGTAGGTATTGACATGCTTGAGTTTTTTATTGTTGTTGTTAATTAGAAATATTTTTTTAAAGGGTTTTCCGTTTATGTGTTTGGCCGTACTCCACTTTCAAATGCCGTTCTAACACTTCGATTTTATAACTTTTTTTTTCACTTGAAAGATATGATATCAAAAACCTATATATTTTTTCATGCAATTTGAAACGTACGTCTCTGTTTTTATCCGTCCATGTGTAAGCCTTTTCATATCCGTTCAATTTTTTTAAATTTCTTTTTAACTCTCTTTTTTATTCGAAAGAATAAAATATGAAAAGTTGGTTGTTGGCATGGTGGAGATTTCTGTCCGTCCGTACCTCCTCTCCATTTTTCACCGTTCGAAACGTAGGACATCAGCGAGGTTGTTTTAGTTCAGAACTTTTTGTTCTGTTTGAAAGTTATGGCATCATAGAACTACATTGACACTTTTTGTCCATCTGTCTGTCCGTCCGTTCAACCTCCGTTACAACAACAATGAATGCCATTCCTTTGCTCAATTGTGATTCTTTGGAAAAGAATAATATAAAGTTTAAAAAAAACCACTTTCCACAAGTGGCTATTGCTCAGCTTGCCATTATAATTACTTAAATATTTAATCAAATCATAAAAAAAACTGCATCAAGTGAAACACCTGAATCTAAATTTCCAATTAATTAAAAGCAACGTCGATCCACTTGATTCCCCCTTGAATAGGCGATTTGAGTATTCGGCCAATGTATCCACCGCGGTAAGGTGAAAAAATGATGCTTTTATGGGCCCTGGGATAAATGACTCAAAATATAAACACACATTCATACATGGGTGATTTTCAATTTTTTTTGTCCTTGAAACAAATCTGATCAAGATGAGTCAACGGGAATTTTATCAATTAAACATGTTAAAGTAATGTGCCACTATTTCCCCGTCGGCCCTGAACTTGTCCCTTGGCAGTAGGTCACACTCCTCTATTGTTTCTCACCGGTGGAGTCACGGGCGGGTCGAGAAGAACAAACGCGCTTTTGTGATGCGCCGACCAGCAGGTTCGTTCACCTGCACCCACTGCGCCTGCGCACGGATGGCGAGGAAACGGGCACGCCAATTGGCGACTAGCATCAGGTGTGTATAGAAAAGGATGATCAAAGACATTCTTATTGCAATGTTCACAAATAATTAACATTGTGTTATCCATCTTTACTTTTCAAGAGCAAGTATAGGGTGCCATTATACTGTACTTTATTTTTGTAAACTCATTCCTTTTTCTTTAATTGACATACAAAGCCCCAACCTTATCGAGCTTTAAAACAATGTAGAGAGAAATGTCAAATTTCTTAAAAAGTGCATATTTTTAGAAAATGAATGAGAGATCTGTATCACGAGCATGTCAAACTATATTTTGTTTTTCCTTCTACAAGTTGTATAGTGGCGTTGCCAGTGGATCCTCCTCTTTGCAGTACTTCAATAAATAAATGTAATGTATTCCATTCAATAAATATGCGTCATCAATGCAATTATTAGGAACATTGATTGAATTGATATATTAAAGATATATCATTCTTATTGGGATTTGTTACATTTTAAAGTTTGGATGCTATTAATTCATTTCTTGATGCTTTGATTAAATCTCGTGAAGCTTAATGTGTGGTGCCTTTTGTGAAGCCGCAGCGTAGAAAACCTGCAGTCTGTATTCTACACTTATGAAATAGTTTTATAAAAATGTTATTAGTATATACCTTTTTTTTTAGCTAGTTTTAAAAGAACTCCAAATGGATAGTTAAGAAATCAAATAGTGTTTCCCTAAACCTAAGATACATTTTTAATTTAATTTTTAACAGGCCGCATTTATGTCTTAAAAATGTGTGTTATAACGAAAATTCTTAATTAAAAATTATTTTTAAAAAAGTATTCAATTTTCGATAGTTCTCTGAATAAAATGAATTAAAATGTTTTATTGAAAGGAAGAATCCATGAATGACGTGAGCACTGGGAAGTGGGCTTCCGCATTTGGCTCTTTCTCTCCCCCAACAGGTTTTTCCTTCTCTTCTGCTTCTTTGGCACACACCTGTTGACACTCCGCTGTAAACACAGTGACGTCGTGGCACGGTGCGCTACGTGTGGACGGTGAATGATAAAAAGAGACATTTCTGTTCTATTAGATGACAAAACTGTCTCTCTGTCTCGGCATTATCATCCATCGACGAAGTCAAGGAGGCCCATTTCATTTATTTGCATCGCTCATTGTAGATTTTCTGGGTTCGTTGTGATTTTATTTCAAACCAAGAAAACGGACGACCGTTTCATATGTGGATGTATTATTGTTCCTGAAGTGCCCCCATCTTTCTTGACCTTTTGGATTACGTGTTGACACAAAAGAAGGAGAAGCTGATATCTGTGGCCTGCCCGAGTGACGATGTGCCGCAAGAAACCGTTGCGCTAGGCCTACTCCCGGCCATGCCGCGGCACTGGAGCGGCGAGGTGCGGGAGTGCCGCGTGGGGGAGCGGGGCACTCTAGACGTCCCCCTCGCAGGGGGCGCGCAGCAGGGGCAGCTCTGCTACGTGCAGCGCGACACGGAACACGGGTGAGTCCACTGTCAAATATTCAGCTCTTAGTGACACCCTAAAAAAAGAGTTCACTTGCAGGAGCACATTCTTCCACTGTAAAACGAATAGTGAAAGCATATATCTCCATAATTAGTGTGCCTCCAGTTTTTTTAATGAAGTTTAACTACTAGACTACGCGACTAGAATATAATTTTGCACATACTACCAGTGTATAACTTCTGTAGCGATGTTATCCTATTGATCATATCCAAGACAAACTTTGTCGTAAGGCGTGACTGGATCTCGCCATCCTTGGTCCTTGGATGTCAAAATAAATGGAAAGTCACGATATAGCAGCTGGAGGAGTGTCCATTTATTCACTATAATCATATAAAAAAATATAAAACAGTTCAATAATAATCTATTTTTCTGGAAAAATCAAATATTTTTGCGTCAGTCTTAAATTTGCACCCAATCCCAGTATTAATATGACAAAAAAAAAAGACCATGGCTTTTTATAATATTCTCATCTTTTAAAAATATTCTCCGTATTCGTGACACCAATCCCTTCAATATCTATTGTTTTGTTGCTTATAATATAGTTCAAGTTAAACCTATCAATTCTCTAGTTACGTTTTCGCTCTATTTTTACTTACCTAATATGAAATATAAGTTGAATGAAAGTATTGTGGGACGAAAAATCTGAAATGGAGATTTTATGCTTTCTATACACGGAGGGAAAAGTGAACATTGGTCTGTCAGACTGTCTAGGAACTTTTTTAGCTTTAAAGGTATTTAAATTACCTTATCCAGTAGATAATTACTTTATTGAGCGGTAATTGAAAGTCGTGTGCTATTTCACACTCCTAGGCTTTTTTTTTTATTTTCTATTGAAAACAGAAAAGTGAAGGAAAAAAGTCATCTTATTGGCAATCCTGTTCATTATTCTTACTCTATGAATTCAAAGTCATTCATGGATAGAGTTATAAAATCTATTGTAATTTTGACACATATTTTTTTTTATAAAAAATAGTAAAATATACAAACGGATAACATATAGGAACATAAAACGTTTAAAATGTGTCATAGGTTGTTTGTTATTCAATCTTATGCGCAGCTTGAACTTGGTTGTAAACTTATTTTACATTGGGATAACTCTCGCAAAGAAATGAATGCATCAGTCACCTCTTTCGAATGATGTAATTCATTTGGACTTTTTTTCGGGGGGGAGGGAGGGGGGGGGGCTGATGAATGAACATGTTGTCATTTTTTTAAATATATATTTTGCTTCTTTTTTGTCGTTTCAGGTTGCGCGAGGGCGACGTGCTGCTGGAGGTGCAGGGCCAGAAGGTGGCTGGGTTCACGCTGCGGGACGCCGTCGCCTGGCTCAACCACTGCGCGAAAGGGGGCGCACCCGTCGCCCTCTCCTTCGCCCCGCACGGTAAAGGAAACAATTCATTTCAATTACATGCCAATTCTCAGATCACACGCCAAAAGTACCGTAGGAATGATAAAGTCGGGTTGTCCAAATTGAGCTTCAGTAAAAGAGTCTATAAAATGCAATGCAGTGGGTATGCCCAAAATGAAACGGATAGTATTCGGTGTGGCCCTTCTGTAGAGCGGGAATGAATGGGAAGTATATATCGAGCATTTTGATTCAAAGGATTGTTTTGTATATCAAGTGCGGGTCCATTGTCCTCGAATCCCACTTGGAGGAACAATGGAGCGATTATGCTCCCGATTCCACCGCTGGCGAACGCGCGTGCCACAACACTCATACGTGACTTATAAAAGATAGTTCGGAAGAGATCATGGATGTGTTTCTTGTCAAATAGGAGAAGGTCCTTTCAATGATCCGTTCCTCGCTTTAAAATATTTAAAATGCGTCTACAAGATTATAAATATATATAAAAAATTAAAGTAGTAATGTTCCCATTTGATCTTGATTCGAATCAGCTGAAATTCGCACATTTATGCGCAGTGACGTGAGTTTTGGATGATTAATTCATGTTTAAGACTACCTCTTAAAAAAGAACATTTTTAAAAACTACAAATAATACGTGTTTATTTTTAAATACAATTTTTTCACTTTAGTTAAAATACAATTATTTGCTTACTATTAATTAAAACAAGTAGGCTTGTAGCGGAATCTGTCACTCAGCCCGCTTCCACACAACATTTGTGTTCAACAGGAAAAAAAGTCGCCAAACATAATATTAATTCTATTATAAACATTTACACTCTAAATTTGCCTAGTTTAATTTTTTTTTTATTTCGAAAATTCAATAATTATTTCTGCAATAATTATTCAATAATTATTATTGTTTCAAAAATTAATTTACATTTCAAAGAATAAATATGTAATATTCAAATCTTTTAAATAAAACCAAAACATTTCATATCAAAACATACAAAGAATTTCTTAGTGAAATATATTTGACGCAACTTATTTCAAACTGATTGATGTCGCAAAAATAAATTTTATTTAATTTATTGTTTAAATAAATTAAAGTTTCTCGAGTGATTGTTGCGAATGGCAATAGTGATTTAATTCTAATAAAAAGGGCTTCTTATGATTTTTAAATGAGCATTAAATTTTGCAGTTTTTTAAATAATTAAAGTACTTCAAATTCGAATTTTTTTCTGAGATTTCCAATGTCTTCTAATTTCGATGCGCTGAATTTTTTGACGTATCACACTTATCTGTAGCATTTGTAGTAGTAGCTATGAAAGTGGGTGACAGACAGACGGACTGAACGATTATAATACGCCACTTTTTACGTAATAAACGTAGTGTGGAAGCTAAATTTTTTTAAAAAAAATAGTCATATTTTATTGGCATTGGTTTTACGGTTCTAATCTAAAATCATTTGGCTTCTGCTGTGGTGAATCCATTACAAATCACCCCTGTCTCTCAACATTTTAGATTTTCGGAATTTTTTTGCATTTCCCAATACTAGGTGAGTTCAAAGCCAAAGTAAGCATTTTTTGGGAGCTCATATTATTTACAAAAAACATTTTTTCCAATGTTTAAATTTGTCTTGCCTAAATTAAATTTATTAAATGATTAGAACATTTCGTTTAATATTTCAGTTAAATATTCATATTCAATTCATGAAATTTTACCATTGAAAACTGTTGCATTCTGAGGGGTCTGTTGTTCAGTTTTTACTCAAATTTGATGCACTGTATCTCTGGAACCAGCTCAAAGTACCATACAAAATTTTTGTCACATGTTTATATCATAAAGAGGTACTACCTGTATTAATTTCAAATTTTTTCACTCAGTCTCTTTTGAGATATTTTACGTTAAAAATGGCGAAAATACGATTTTCAGCAATTTTGAAAATTGTAGAAAAATTTTAAAAAAATCATCAAGCTTTAAACTTCTACACCTACAGCAAGTAGTTCAAAACTTGTCTATACAGGAAAAAAATATTTAAGGCGGGTCTCTTTTCCTTTTACCAAATTTTCAGCGCTAAAACTCCTTTTCTAAGCGAATTTTTATTGTTCAGTAGTGATCTCCCGCTTCCTCACTAATTTGGTAATATTATGCGCCGGCAAACTATTTATAGAATCATTCTGATCTTTTTTATTTCGTCTTGATATCTATAAAATCAACAGAGTTATATGCATTTAAGTGAAAGTAGTTTTCAGTCGTAAATCTGTTTTGAAGCAAAGTTAAAATGGCCGCCAAAAAAAATTATGAGTTCCAAAAAAATTTTTACATTGGCTTTGAACTCAACTAGTATTCGGAAATATATGGTAAAAAAAATTAGGAAAATCAAAAATGTTGAGCAACAGGGGTGATTTGTAATGGATTGACCCATAAGGATTTTTTTAAAATTGAAATTACAACTCTGTGTGTTATATTGATGTTATTAGCCCTCAGGGGCGGACTGGCTAAGTTTGGCCCACTCGGCGCAGTCATGACTTTGGCCCACCCACCCACACCCCCCCACACCCACACCCCCCACACACACATATATATATATAAATTTAGAACTTTTAGCAAGTTTCGCTGGCTTCAAGGCTTCTCAACTACTATACATGTGGACTGTAAAATAGTTTTTTTTTTAAACAAAGAAAAAAAATACGCTTACATGCTAACATAAAAATATGACAAACAAATATTTGGTCAACGTAAATTCAATTTTAATTTTTTCTGAGTTAGAACAGTTTTTATTGTTAAACTCGTGATGACTAAGATACAATATCCGAAATAATTTTTCAATTATTTTAAATGTTTTGATCTTAGGCGCTCCCGTTTTGGCGGCGGCCAGGGGCGATCGTCCCACATGCTCCTGTCATGCAAAGGCCCTGCTTCTTACAATATAATTATTCATATTTTATTTTTTAAAAATATGTTTCTAAGCAAACAGTTAAACAATTAAACTTTAAAATTAATAATTAAAAATTTTATTTCTTAATTTAATAAAAAGTGTTATCATCTCTCGTTAGTAATAAATATCTTAAAAATTCTGGGTATTATTTTTTTAAGATAAAATATACATTTTCACAAAATAGCCCTTACCTGTTGAATTCCCAATCAAATCGGATTTATTTATCACCAGCGTTGAATTCCTAATCTGTTTGCTGGCAACTGTATTTGGGTTTAATGGTGGTTTGGATTTTGGTGCAAAAAACAAGCGTTTCTGGCTTGGATCTGCTGCAGCTATTAAAAAATCTCGTTTTCTCCTTTCGTTTCTTTTTTCTGTACCAGATTTATATATTTTAAATGCATTTTATAACGCAGAGATGTAAACGCCTAGCGTATGCATGCGCCTAAATATCCTATATTGGCTACATTCGTTTCGGGTTCGCTCGGCAGCATGACGTCACTGGCGAGGTGTCATTTACATGTAAGGAATGAACTGAAATGTAATGGAGACATACGAGACAAAAGGCGCGAAACACTCCGATTGAAGCATCACCTGCTTAGCTTGGACGCCACATTTATTCCAAAAGAGAAAAAAACAACCACCCCATAATATGGTCTCCTTGGTTATCAGTTTAAAAAAAACCAAATAAATAGTAAAAAAATCAAAATCTTGTTCGCAGCACGCAGCAAGCAACTCATAAAAAAAGAACAGTACAAATGAAAAAAAATCGGTGCCATACGATATTTTATCAGACTTGCCATTTTCTTATTGTTTTTCAACTTAGATATTAATAGAGATTTATTATTGTTAAAAATTCAATAAATCCGACGCGTTTTTTCTGTTTTGTTCAAAACACAAGCTTAAAAAAAATAAAAAGTGCTATACAAAAGCCGTAAGATTTATTACGCCATCTGCAAATATTTAGGCTCGTAATCGATAGTTTAGTTTTTAAGTATACTATAGTTTAGTTTGAAATATCGTTGCACTAGAGCTACACGAGCGCTATTGGCGACAGGCGTCATAATTTAGAACCACAGTCAGGTGACGAGCAGACATCTGAGTAGGCACCCAACGCAATCTTTAAGGTAGACATCGTACGCAGTGTCGGGACTTTAGAGCGTATTTAACGTGTACTCCCTCTACGCGGGGAATTCGTCGGACATTTTTAGCTACAAGGGCCGTTATAATAGGTCGGCAGTTATTTTGGCGGTGCCCGGACCCGAATATGGGACCTTCCGCATGCAAGGCGAACGCCTTACCGACTGGGCTCCCAAGCCCCTTAAGTATGCAATAACTTTAAGGTTTCGGTTAACCGTCTTTATACCTTTTTGGTCAAAACATATATTATTAGGGCTCTTTGGAAAATTTCTATTGTTGACAAAATTTTAAATTGACTACATTAATTTGTGTCTGACGCGTAACAACAAACATACAAAACCGATGAGGGGGGGTTGAGGACAGTTTTTGTTATTTCTTTTTTTGCGATAGTGGAATTTCTTTGATTTATTAACGAACAAAATACACTATTATACTTGAAAACGAATTCAAAAAAATCTGTCAATATTTTATTTCTATGTTTTTTTATACTTCCTGTTTGAGAGGACGCCATAAAAATGTATCTAACATCTTATTCCCGCCAAAATTGCGATTGGCTTAAAAATAAATCCGAAGGGGGGGGGGGGGGGGGAAGGATAGTTTTTATTCCTTTTCTTTAACATTGCCTAATACCGTGACCTTTACTGATTTATGAGAGCGGCACAATATAGCAACTCATGAAAAATACGACAAAAAAATGAAAAAAATTAATCACATAATATTTCATCAGAATTCGGGTTTTTTTTAATACCCAACCTAGAAGAGGTAGATTTGTTTTTGTTTTACACAGATTTGGTAAATGCTAAGTGATCTTTCCCTATGGAATCTTTTCACTTTGTATTTTTTTTTATTGTTAACAAAATAAAATTGGACTATAATACGGGTTCTGCCCCCCGCCCCTCCCCCGTGGTTGCGCGCCTGTTTGAAGGTGACCTTTCCACTGACAGAATGACTGTTAATTCAAAGTGATTCGGGAACATGCTCGTCTTCGTAGCATCAATAGTTTTCTGCTTATCAGGGCCATAAAAAAATTTCTGTTTTGCTCATTCTTAATTAAGTATTTGTAGATTTTTTTCCACTTAAACGAATATTATCATATTGCTTTTGGCCCACTTGGCAAATTTGGCCCACTCGGCGATCGCCGACTAGCCGCCTGGGCCAGTCCGCCCCTGTTAGCCCTAGCTAGATGTAGTGTTATATAGCCCTTGAGAACATCTTAAATGTCATAAATTGTAAAATCCTATTAAGCGGCAACAAACTTTTTTATAAACACATTATTTTGAAAGATTATTTTTTACGACTAGATGTATGTAGAATTTGTACTATTTACTATGATTTATGAACTAAGGTGTGGATTTTTGATCTCAAATACACATTCGCAAAATGAAACCCGTAGTGTCACGGAGCAGCGGTTTTCCGCCCAAGGGCCGCCGCATTCCCTTCTTATTGAGCCGCGTCGGTTTTCAGAGAAGGATTAAATGTTTTTGACAAGGAATTTAAAAGAAAAGGAATGCCTTTTGTCGTCAAAAAAGAGAGGATTTGGGGAAAAATGCACGTACGGTCATACTTACTTTTGTGACACTTGGGGTCTACGCCCCATGCTCGCTATCTCGCGCCAACCCCCGGCAATTCCCATTGGCGCTTCGCGACCGGCTCGCCTGCCGCCCTCGCCCGCCCTGGTGAACCTAACTTTTCGACCCAACTTTGCACAGGTCTATGCATATTTTACAATCCAGGTCTGTATCTGTGACAAAATTGGGTCAAGCATCGGTGACCGCCATGCTAAGAGACACATTTGGACCCAAAACTCTTTGGGGACATACAGTGCCAAAACTTTGGGTGTTTTACTGTTAAGAGACCTTTCTTTTGCGTTTTAAGTTATCTATAGATCATAATAATGCTTCATTATGTGGTTAAAAAATTCCTAACCGTAATAAAAACCAAAGAAAAAATAATGGGAAAATGAAATAAAACCTATAATAATAAAAATGTAATAATTTTGTGTGTTTGTGGGTATGTTCCATATAGACTCTTAAACTAGACATTTGTTTGACTCGTAACTTGGCACAAATGCGTAGTTCATACTTAAATTATGATTTTTGAACTTTCATGTTTCAAAATGTTCTATTTTTAGAGAAAATTCGAATTTTCAGTAAAAACTACACCACTTTGGCTCAAATCCGATCATTTTTTTTTACTTTCCTGATGATGTCATCTGTTAAAAAAATTAAATAAAACTTTTAACGAAAATAATTAAAATTGAAAATGTTTATTTTATTCTGTTGTCATTACCTTCAGAAACTAAAGTCATTATTTGAAAAATAATTTACATGTTTCAAGTAACGTAATTCCGTCCAATCTCCATTCTAGGATTTCATTGTGGGTTTAGGTGATGATTTCTTCATTGATGGTTCTTCATTGATGATTGCAAATATGCATATTTAAGCCGTGAATTATAACTATGATGGTTGTTCAAGGCCATCCTACTAGAGCTACATATTAGGTTTTTTTTTCACTTTTTCGCCAAATATGTTGCAAAACTCGCAAAATACTTACCTAAACGCGCCTTATATATATTTTAATTTATAAGCTGGTTTGTTGTTCGATGGCCATTGTGCTAGAGCTGTAAAATGAGAGTGTTGGTAGCTATATCTCTTTTCTCGCCAAATTCTTTCCAAAAACGAGCCAAATGAGGTAAAAGGTTTTATATGTTTATGAGGAAAATTATGATGACTTTTATGGGTGCATTTATAGCGTATTTTTTTATTTTGGATTTTTAAGGTAGTATAAGTAACAGGATTTTATACTTTATAATAAGCGGAAACAATAACATAAGTTTATTATCCCTTAGAATGGATTAAATGGTACATATACTTGGATCAATTACAACTTTTTTTTAGTCCGTGCGGAGAACGGGTATTTATAGTAAGTATAGTATAGTAACGGGCTAGTAATAAAATAAATAAGTAAATGAGTTAACCCTTTTGGTACAAAACTCACGACTTACATTCTTTTGGCACAAACAGATAACGAAATGGAATGACTTACTTCCATTTAAAAGTAATTCAACTATTTTGTCCACTTGAAATAGGTTTTAATTTTCTCGGGTACCGAGATAAATCAACAGCTTCTTCAATCTTCATTGTATTTCCAACTTGATATTCTTTTGTATTCCTTTGATTCAAACCTATGCAATCATTCATTTAAATTCAGACGATATTTTTACACGGTGTTTCACAATGAAAAACAGAAATCTATAATAATAAAAGAAAGAGTCTGTGTGTCTGTTTGTCTTCGGATCGTAAAAGAGCTACTTATACTGCCCTCAGAAATTCGAAATTTTTAAGATAGATTCCCTTTTATACCGACGTGTGCACCTGAGGCTTAGTTTTTTCATATTTGTTCAATTTTTAGAGAAAATTCGAATTTTCTGAAAAAAATACACCACTTTCGCTCAAATCCGATCATTTTTTCTCTTTCCTGATGCCATCGGTTGAAAAAATTAAATAAAACTTTTAGCGAAAACATTTAAAATTCAAAATATTTATTTTATTCTTTTGCCATTACTTTCAGAAACTAAATTCGAATTTTCAGTAAAAACTACACCACTTTGGCTCAAATCCGATCATTTTTTTTACTTTCCTGATGATGTCATCTGTTTAAAAATTAAATAAAACTTTTAACGAAAATAATTAAAATTGAAAATGTTTATTTTATTCTGTTGTCATACCTTCAGAAACTAAAGTCATTATTTGAAAATAATTGACATGTTTCAAGTGACGTAATTCCGCCAGTCTTCATTCCCCGATTTTATTGTGGGTTTATTTGATGACTTTTTCATTGATTTTTCTGTTGACTGCATGTATGCATATTTAAGCAATGTCAAGCTATTACTGAACTATGATGGTTAATAAAGGCCATCGCACTAGAGCTATTAGTGTTTTAGTCTTTATTTTTTCCCCAATTACGTTGCCAAACTCGCCAAATTATTAACTAAAATTCGCCAAATAGGCAATTTCTTTTATAAATAATTTATAAGCCGGTCGGTTGTGCGAAGGTCATTGTGTTAGAGCTGTATAATGGGTGTGGGTAGCTATATCTATTTTCTCGCCTAATTATTACCCAAAACGCGCCAAATGAGCTTTTATGAATGGCAAAGGTTTTATGTATTTATGAGGGAATTGTGATGACATTTATGAGTGCATTTTATAGCGTATTTTTCATTTTGGAATTTTAAGGCAATGAAACGGGATTTTATAATTTATAACGAGCGGAAACAATAATAAGTTCATGATCCTATAACAGGTTATATGGTACACATATTTGGAATCAATTTGATATTTTTTTATTCCGTGCGAAGAACGGGTATAAATTTGCTAGTTTAATATAAATTTGCTTTTTTTAATTAATTAATATGTCATTATAAAAGTAATTTAAAATATGCAATTATTTCTTATAAATAATCATACATATGTCTAGCTATGTTTTAGTTTTTATCGAAAAATTTACAAAGAAACTAATACTTCTTTTACATTTTCCTCTGCTTTTAATACGGATCAAACTTTAAATAAGTAAAAAAAAAACATGTTAGCATGTGCTTTACCTTTTCGAATCGAATTTTTTTTGACTTAATGCCATTTAGAGATTGATTTAAAAGTGTAATTTATAAACAAATATTTTTCTTATATTTCAAAAATATATAGGACTTTTAAACAGACATCTTCAAAACCTATTTAGAATTTAAATGAAGGAGAAAAGTTTGCAAGTCCCGTTTCTCCTTGTTATAGGGAGAGCCGTGCTGCCCTCTCTCGGTGGCGTCGGCAGACGAAGTGGACTCCACGGGTGCCCACTATGGCTTCACTTGTGCTCATTTGGCTATTTAATTCATTTATCTTAGTAATTTTGTGTAGGTTATGAAATGCTCCATTATTTACATATTTTATCAGGGATATTCATGGTATATAACCTTCCTGAAATGCCTATGCATTCGATGATCCTATGAATGAAAAAATTTAAAGAGAAAATATCAAAAAAATATTTTCTTTTCAGATTTTCTGAAGACTAAACATTTTTTATTTATATTGCCGTATTAATTTGTGAAATATTTTTTTTTAATTAAGCACATAATGGTTTCACCAAGTGCTCCGATAAATCGCACTCTAAAAAAAATCTTTCAAAACCCACTTCAGCGTTTCATCTTTGTCCACCCAACAGGAGTTTGTCACTGGGAAATGATTATGCTGCTTATAAATGGAAAAATTCTGGAGAAATTAATCTTATTACGGAGAAAATTACACTTTTTCACTTTTTAAAACCTGGCCCCCAAATTATTTAAAATTTATTAACTTTATTTTAATTAATTAAATTGTCTTCTTCAACAGTTGCGTCTAATATATTCTTAATTTTTCAATTACATCAATTAAAAAAACGAAATTGAAATTTGGTCTGAGAGGGAAATAATTTTATCCGTAAACAACCTATTTCCCGCCAGTAGTATATGCTAGTAAAAAAAATATCTAAAAATCGATTCACATTAGGAAAAAAGAATCCTTGGCGCGATTTGTTCCCTTTGCTCCCATTGCACGAAAGTTTGGCGTGTGGCAACCCTGCTATCTGTGACCATCTCCTCTTGTTTGGATTTCTTCTATGGGTCATGTGTGAAAACAGTCAAAGCACCTTTCATCGCTAATCCCCGAACTTTGATTACTTTCCGAACCATTTTGTCCATGAATTCACCTTCAGTGAGTACTTTTATAATTCCTCTTCATTTGTGTGTTGTATGGGTGGCCCTCTTAATGGCACGATAATTGTTTCGTGAAATAGGATGGCACGCAAAAGTAGTTCACTAGCGATTCTATTTTTGTGGTGAGGCGTGGTAATAAGGCTGATTCTTAGTTTTGTTGATTCGCAGCTTCTTATTTATTCAATGTTCCGAAATTAACGATCTTCTTTTAATTCTTAAGTGTTACCGTTTTCCTTATCAAATTTTTTTAATAAGAATCCAATTGCATACAAGTTCCTTGTCTTTATCAAGGAAGTAGTGTCATTTTTTCTTAATAATTCATTGGCTTTTGTGAAATGAACGAGACGTGCATAAATATGAGTTGAGGAGTGACGATGTATTTTTTTAAGAAGGTATTCTGGCAAATAATTCATTGGCGTGAAATAGCTATCAAAACAATACCTTGAAGGTATTTTTTAAAAAACTCATCTGAATGGATTCATTGAGAGTGAACCTATAATTTGCTGGTTTTCTTCAATTGCACTTAAAAATTGCCCCACCTTACAAAAATCATTGAGCTTGCTAAGTCAACTTGCTAGCTAAAAATGATTCATTTTTAAGCCTTCTGATCAGCTGCACTTTTGAGCAGTAGCTTAATTCAGTGTTTAGTTGGCGTCTTTTAAATCTTGTGTTGCTAAGAAATGCGGTTAAAAACAGTAGCTGCAAATCATAGTTGCCCTGTTTGATGCACTGACTTGATTTTCTTGCTTCTTGACAAGAGTATGCTAGAGCAGAAAATTGTTTTGAAGGGGGCTCATTATCCAATTATTATTTCTGATATATCCAGTGGGTAATCTACTTCTTTTTGGATAGAGGCTAAAGCCCCCGGCTGTATCATTGAACTTGTTTTTGTTATCAGTCTTCTTACCAATGGCACAATGTTCGATACTGGGTAATAAAAGGGTCTCGAAAATTCCTGGGTTGCGGTATTGCTATTAAGTCCCTATATTAGGTCTATCTAGTATGCAAGCCTCGAAAGCATTTTCCTCCTCCCTGCCGACATGTGGTTTTCTTCGAAACTGTGCGAGATTGTTTTTTCCCCACCCTACTTGGGTTTGAACTGTTTGGGTTGCTAACCTCTCAACAGAACCTCAAACGCGTTAGGTTTAGAAAAGTGATGCTCCCCCCCCGTTTCCTAAAAAACCAAGCAAAGGGATGGGGGAAGAAAGTCTTTTCGAGGCTCGCATAGTAAATAGACAGACTATAGTACTTGTCATAGAAAGGTTTTAGAGAAGGCATTTTTGGCAATCTGTTTCACATCTTCAATATTTTAAGTTATTATTATATACGAGGGCTGTTTTTTTTTCAACCTCCGATGAGCTGTAACAAAAAGACGGGTCAAAATACAAAAAATATATTTTTTCCAAAAGTAATGTACAATACTGCTTATTTCTCCACATAATTAGCTTGACGATTAAAGCATTTTTCACATCTGTAAACAAGCTTTAAAATACCCTCTTCAGAAAATGTTGCTGCCGATGATTTGAAGGGAGTTGTGACGGTTTCTTTGAGCTCCACGTCAATTTGGAAGCGCTACAATCCAAGCCACTATGCTAATCGAAAATTCACTTATGTGTGGTACACCTTCGAATTTCCCTAAACACTTGGTCAACTCGCTGAACAATGCCGTATGTAGCGACAGACTTGCTTCCTTGGTCCCCTTCTTCATGAACATCAGTTCAGCCAACTTTAAATATTCAACAGCATTCAGGTACAATGCCACCACTCATAAATATCCATACACTCGACTAATTCTTCAATGAATTTCCATTGCACTGTTCCCTTCTGCGAAACGAAAACCAGCTCGAAAACGCACAACTCCCTCCCAATCATTGGCTGCAACATTTTCTGAAGAGGGTATTTCAAAGCTTGTTTACAGATATGACAAATGCTTTAATCGTCAAGGTAATTATGTGGAGAGATAAGCAGTATTGTACATTACTTTTGGTAAAAAAAAATCTTTTTTGTATATTGACTCGTCTTTTTATTGCAGCCAATCGGAGGTTGGAAAAAAAACAGCCCTCGTATTATTACTCAGAGTATTTACAAGTTGAATCGGGCTGTATAAGGGAGGGGAAATGTGTTTCAAATGTACCAAGGCTGTCTGGACAAATCAATGAGGGGCTTCCTCATGCCTAACTGGCCGCTCAGAGCACCTCGGTGCTAGTTTTAGCACCTCACGGCAACGACTACGAAGATGGACGCTGCTGCCTCATGTGATCTAGCAAATGTGATCTAGCAGACTTCAGCATTTTTATCATTTTAAACTATATAATTATAAATGTGTTCGAAATTTCTCATTTATGGAATGTCTGCATCTGAACAACATGGTAAAAAAAGTAGGAAGCCTTTCTAGACCTTTTCCTCCAGATATGCTCTAAGTTCTCTTACTAGTGCTAATTGCTAATCAAACAGTCAATGGTTTAAGAAGTAGAATCACAGAGTTTCATTACCACTAAACTTCTTCAAAGAATCTCGTCTACAAATGTCAAGACCGAGATCTCTATTATATCTTTAAGTCTGTTGATAGTTCAGAATCTCTGCTGTCAAACGATGGCTAAATCACTCCAAATAGTTTTATTCTTATTAAAACTTCATTTCTTATTAATAAAAGCATTTTTTCAAAATTACTTTGTACCTGTTCATCTCATAACTTTTATCAAAATATCTGTTGAATGGTTAAATCGACTGAACTCTTGAGTCGACTTTAAGTGGGATATTTAGTTATTGGTCAGTCCCATAGAAGAGCTAAAGTTAAAAATACTGTCGCCATCTTCAGAACATTTTGGGGTGGATTAAATAACTAGATGATATTTCCCCTCAAATTTGTTTTATTTTGCTGTCTCATACCGAGTGAAAAAGTGCTTACTTTGGCAATGCAATACTTTTGCAGAGTTTGTGATTTCAAATTTTTTAGAATGTTCTTTAATCTTTTTGATAGCTTTAGCTTTATTTTTTAGTACTCGCTCTAGATATTTTTTATTTGAAAGCTATTTTTAACTTTTTTCACTTATTTTGTCAGTTTCCCATTGTGATTGCTAGGAAACAATTGAACCTCTAATATTTCTGCAGCTATTTTTTGAAAGTTCTCAAATTATATATTTATTTATATTTTAACTATATTATCGATTAAACAAAATACAATTAAAAACTCAAGAAAGCCTTCGAGACATGGATTATGTGGGGCAGTTCGACGTCCCTTGAGTGTTGACAAATCCGCTCACGTGCGGCGGCGGCGGTCTATTTGCGGGTGCCGAAATAGGCAAACAACTCGGACAGTGCCACTCCTAATCATTCAATTAACTCGAGGAAATCCCCTCAGAAGCCGCCATCGAAATAAACGCGGTCAAGAAATTCGCGGTTTTGAATTGTATGGTTTGGATGAATATTGACTCCTAATTTGACATTCATTTCAATAAGATGGCTCCTCAATCAGCGATCGTTAAGACATTTGAATGAACAATGATAAAGGTATGTCAAAGGAACAGAAGTTCACCGACTACCCTATCAAGATGAATGACAATGCGCCGGCCCTACCCCCGAATGTCCCCCTCCCATACAACACATTCTCCAAGGGGGGGTTGAAGTCTGGGAATTGGCCCCTGCGACCTTTTACCTCTTCTTTGGGGGGACCGACACTTCAGTGCGAAACGCCGCCCCATTCTAGAAGATTCTTTTAAAAAGTCATTCTGATTTTGCTTCCCCCTGGCTCCAAATTAAGATTGAAATTTTAAAAAAATATCTACTTATTATTTGAACGAAACTCGTACAGCTCACAAAACGATCGACTAGTGGATGGAAATGATATTATATTGGAATGTATTGCGAATTATTAAGCATTTTAAACTGAATGGCATTTCCTTTTATATGACCTTGGAATAACGGGGAACCCTGAGAGAGATATTGTAATAAAAAATGCGCAATGAAGAAGTTAAGCGTTTTTTCGATTTTCTTAAGTAAAAAAATGTAACTTTATTTTTATGTTTAAAAAAAAATCAGGAGAAACAGTAAAAGCGATAGTGTGCAATATTTGTGCACATAGACGTCCATCAATAAATATTCAATGGAAAATCTATTCTTTAAAATAATTTCTTTTATTTGAAACATTAGGCATGATTAAAAGAAAATTATTTTCTTTAATATATTTTGCAACAATTAAAAATATCAACGAAAATATCCGACACTTTGTTTGAAAGTTATTAAATTTTGCTTAAGCGCAAATTAACAATTTGTTGAAGTAAATGAGCAATTTTATAGCATATATATTTGTAATTTTATTGCATATATTATAACTTGTGAAATATATTCATCTATAAAAGTGTTTTACAGATTTTAACTTACTTTAAATTATAAAAATAGAAAAAAATTACCAATCCTATTTTATATACTACGTCGCGCATGAAAACAGTTAACCAATCCAGTTTGCTTATTCAATGGACGCATAAAAAAATATCAATGAATAGTAAATTTAAAAGCCCCTCGACTTTTGAGTCGCTGAAGGTTTTTAGAATTTCTCAACACACTGATTCCAGTTTTAAAAAAAATCAAAAGAAAACTTCTTCATTGCGACTATTTTAGCATAGGTGGTTTTTAAATATCGTTTATTCCAAAAATAGATGCGATCTGTGTTATGATATGTATCGGTTTTTCTTTTTCAAACAATGTATAAAGACCGAAAAGTGTGCATGAATGAGCTTGTGGAAGGTTCGCGATCATCGTGTTCCCGATATTTTCCGATGGACGAATCGCTCATTCTCAATGTGTGCGCGGTCCCTCCTTTTCGTCCGCAGCGTAGTTTCTCGGAAAGGGGGATGCAACCATAGAGCTCTCTCTGTCAGCAGTCAGTGCAACTAAGGTTCCTATAGGTGCACCGAACACGCGTTTTAAAAACGACAACACTTGGATCGTTTTTTTGTTGTTGCATCTCCTTAATATCATAAGCTTTTATTAATTGTATGTACTTTTTTTCTTATTTGAATTTACTTTCCTGATGAATTTATTTGAAAAGTTTGAGTTTCATATGCAAGAAAAACATTCCGTTCTTTTATTTTTACCTGTTATGCTACTAACTGGATGAAGTGCATTTATGGGCTTATTACCAGTTCTCTACCACTATTAGTTTCCTAAATATTGGGAATCTGCATTTTTTTAAAGAATATTTTTTAAATTTATTTTATTTTTTTTGTTTTACAATATATTATATTTATCAGCAGATTTTTCTTTGTCATAAACAGTTTGACATACTGCATTGTAACCTTGTTGTATAATCTGATGGCTTTTAATATTTTTATTCAAAATTCGGAGAAGACCATCTGCTATTTTTATAAACAGTTATATGTATTTTTATTTGACTTCTTACAGATTGATTATGACTTATTATTCAAAATTATTCAAATTCAATCAACTTTTTATTTATGTTTAATGCAATTTTTAATTAATATATATGGAATTCATTTACCATTAATTTTTTATTGTATACTTATTGCTTAACAACAAAATGAAAAACTAGAAAATCATAGACTACTGACTATGTCGAACAATGCCACCATTTTCATTGAAAGGTGGTCAAGTGGCCTGCATTTTCAGGACAGTCCCTTCACTTTATTTAGGAGTTTTGTTCAACAGTTTGATTTTTATGGCAACTCCAACACCATTAATGTGATAAAGTATAATTAATTTCACACATTTATTTGTATAAACACATTTTTTAGCATTGAGTTTGCGAAAAACTGACCAGATTAATTCTATATAAAGTCTATTTAAAATATTTATCTTTCTTTTACTAACAACAGAAAATTATTTGTGTATTTTGTCTTTTACATTTATTTTCACTGTAAGTTTTCCTGTGTTTTCTTCCAGACTTGTTGGAGCGTGATTTGCGTGTGCACCTGAACGCGAGGTTCCCCAAGAATTCCCCCGACTGCGACCTGCAGAATACGATTCGAGACAACCTCTACCTCCGCACCGTCCCTTGTGAGTCACCTCGCTATTTTTAATGTCAATTAGAGTGCCTGTCCTTTCATCTGCCATTGTCTAAAGAAATTAACCTATTTACAAGGTTATGTTATAAAGTTACTTGCTAGTTAGTAAATACAGATGGAACTTCATATATATTTAGCTTTGAGATCACAGCTATAAAATGGACATCTTTGTAGACTAAACATACTTTTGTCTTAACAATATTGTTGTACTCTTATCGTCCATCCGTAGAGGCTAGGAGTATAAATCAAAATATACTGATTATTTGTGTGAATCACTTGTGTTCCAGGCACCACGCGAACCCCTAGGGAAGGAGAGGTGAATGGGGTGGACTACACTTTCCTCTCTGTGCCGGAGTTTATGAGGCTCGAGAGGTCGGGACAACTCCTCGAGAGCGGCATCTACGAAGGTAGTACACAAATAGGGATAACTTTTTTATATAAATCTTTTTCTTAATTCAATATTATCTATGATTATCTTGGCACTTGATTGTTAAGCAACAACTCAACTGTATACCTACATTATGTCTGTTGCAGGGTTCTAAATTAATGGTTGACTTGAGTAGGGCAGCCTGTCAGGGCCAAGCAATGCGACAACTGGTCTATTGTACTAAAAAAAATCCCCAAATTGCGGTGATTGTCAAATATAAAAACTGACCATCCAAAAATTAAAAAAAAAACTCGGGCACTGTGCTATCCAGAAACTCCTGGTGTAATAAGTTGTCATTTCTGTAATTTGAAACAACAGTTATCTGCCGATCTTAAAATCATCCATTTGGGCACTGCAGGCACCATAGATTGTGGATATTTTTTTTAATTATTAAAAAAAATGCTCCTTGACCTAAGCATTTGCACCTAGTTTTTTTTTTTTAAATTAGTAGCCCAAATTGCTCTTAAATTTCTTTATCCAAATTGAACACTGGTCTGTTGAAATGGTCCTTAAGTGTATGACCCTTCTCTTGCAGGTAACCACTACGGCACCCCTCGGCCCCAGGAGGAATGCCCGGTAGCCAACCGGTCTAGCGGCGCCCACCCGAGTTCGGAGGGGAAGCGCAGGAGGAACCGGTCCAGCGTGGAAGCCATGACGGCCAACGCGATGACGGGGGAAGACAAGCACAACAGGTATCTATAACTAATGAGGATACTGAGAAGATGTTCTATAGTTTTTAAGTATCTGACTTTAATAAATTTATAGAGATCAGTAGAGCTTAATGTACGAAGAAAGAAACAACCTCATTCAACGATGACAAGCTATTTCATTTCATAGAAATATTAATGTAACATAGAAACTAATATTCTGCTGTTCTTATTACAAAACAAATTCTTTTTTTTTACAATTCTTGAAGAATCCAGGTTCAAAGTTAAGTTGTTCTGCTGCTACTAAACCCAACATCAGTAACAGTTTGTTGTTGGAGCTATACTCAAGGAAATATTCCTAGTACAATGCTTTCAAGGAAAAAATATATTTATATTATCAATGAGTTTGACATTGTTTTGCCCACAAAAGGAAAAAAATAAGTTAAATTCTACAAATAAAATCTTGTACTCTGAGACTCTTTATTTTTTTTGGACGTCTCTTTACTGTGTTTCTTCCAGCTCTGAGGAGCCCAAGAAGGTAGATGAGGAGGAGTCTCCTCTGCCGGAGAATTGGGAGAAGGCTTTCACAGAAGACGGAGAGCCCTACTACATAGAGTAAGAATGAGGCATTTTTAAAAATTAATTAATGACTACTTTTATTCCACATGAGAAGCAGAATGATCTCTTTGAAATTATACTTGATTTTGAAAAAGATTCTACCTATATTACTGGATTTTTAAAATACCTTTGTTATAATTTTGAGTAAACCTTTATATATTTTTAAAATAGGTTACGTTCAAGTTTTTTTTTACTAGAAGTAGAACTAATACTACTGTTTCTATTGTATGTTTATACATATTTCCACCCTTGCTTGGTTGACCAGAAGTTCAAAATGTATTTGGAATTAGTGCGCTCTAGTGTAAAATGGACCAACTCACTTTTCCATTCTGTGTATTCAGTTCTAATGTTTCTAGTGAATTATTCCCTTTGTTATTATTAATTGTATATTGAATAACATCCAATCGAAGTTTATCTAAATAATAAACTAACTTGCATTCCATTGTTTGTTTTTAATTCTATTGATGTTGTTTTCCAGTCATAACACTGGGACGTCTCAGTGGCTGGATCCTAGGCCAAAGACCAAAAAACCTGCCAGCGAATGCGGAGAAGATGGTATGCCTACTTCGATAGTATATTTTCCAGTACGAACAGAAAATTTAAAATAATTTAAAAGTACAGTTACACTGTTTATAACGCTACTCATTAATTTTAAGTAGTTGATTAAAGTATTTTATTTTTTTAGTTCACTAAAAGATTTACCCCTTGTTTTGAATAAAATGTCACAAAATATGAATATTTTGAATTTCTTTTAATAATTATTTAGAGTTGAAATTGGATGTTATAATAAGCCTCAAACAAGTGGGAAAACAGGTGTAAACTCTTTTTTTTTTTTTTTGTAAAAATAAGTACTTTTTTTTAAAAAAAAATCTCAATAAAAATAAAATGTCAGAATATGCATTACTACAAAAATATCAATGGGTGGAAAATGACCCCAAAAATATATTATTTGAACTATTTAATATTAGGTTATTTAGAATTACTTCAGTATGTCAGTTATTTCATTTGATTTTGGAATCCAAAAAAGTGCATCAATATGCATTAATAAATGTTATGAGTTGATTCGGGAAGAACCTATAAAATGCAGTTGTTTTCAGAACTCCCTTATGGCTGGGAAAAGATAGATGACCCCCACTATGGGACATACTATATCGAGTAAGTTGTTTCATTGTCTCCCCCCAAAGTACAGTTCATTTAATACAATTGATTTGCTTTATTGTGTTGTCTGCTTTATTGTAGTTATCTAAAGGAAATCTTGAAATCAATTTTTATAAAATCTAAGAATATTTATTCTTAGAAAATCGGCTTAAACTTTTGCTTTTAAAACTTTAAACTTATTTTTCAAAATATATATTTTTTTAAAGATTTATTGTTTATGCACAAGTGTCTGTATATTTATTAATGAGGAAGTTAAGGAATTTTTTTAATTTTTTGTGTCGTAATTTGAAAAAAAAAAGTTCTTATAGAATCAAATTCACCAACAAAAATCCCAAAAATTGTTTACATAGTAATAATGCAAACAAATGTTTAAAAAAACAATCGCGTTCCCCCAATGTCACTGCGTTGGTCGTCTACAACTTAAAATGTTGACTTCTATTTTCTACTCCTTTAAATATTTTCCTTCATTTGAAATATTACAAATTCTAATAAGAAAACTATTATTTGGCAGTCATTAAAAATCGCATCTAAAAGACACCACTTCAATTCGAATATATTACATTTAGCATTCATTAGAGGCTAATATTAGCAGTTAATTCAAGTGAATAAGTTAGTTATTTTAAAGCATTTGTAATTATTTTTCCCTGTCAATATTTTATGTTATTTTAAATTCGACATCGATTAATCCAATGCTATTTTATGTACTACATCCCCATTGATATAAATCTTAACCTTTAATCACTTATTTTTCTCTTTATTTTTGAAATATATCATTATAAATTTGGAGTTAACCATATGCAACTCCTAAAAGCATTTGAAAATGAAGTACTTTGTATGAATAAATGACAAATTATGTTGAAAGAAACAATAATTGTGCTTTTATATGAATTAAAGCATAATATGAAATGGAATGAATTTTCGGGAACAATGAATTTAATTTTAGTTTCATAATAATCAAGTTCCTATTTTTAATTATATATTTGTCATAACCCCTTTTTTTATATCACAATTACATTTATTTCAATGTTAAAAATCTAGGGCCTTTCTTTGGGCTCATTCTATTAATATTGTTAGTCCAATATAAAATTATTTCAACTAAATTCTACTTTCTCTCCTCCAGCCATGTCAATAAGAAAACCCAATATGAAAGCCCTGTTGCAAGAAATGTGTGTTGTAAGTTTAAAACACTTTTGTTTTCTGTTGTACTTTGCATTATGATAGAATTTCGTGTGGGGGGAGAATTCCTTCTGCTGCAGTATTTTTCATAGGATAAGTTGGACTGCTGTTTTTATTCTCGGATTTCCTTTATGGAAATAACCTGCGACACTGATGTCAACATTTCAGCTACCTTTAGTTAGTTTTTTTTTATGCTGAATACTTTCCTTTAAAGGGATTTTTTTTAATGACATTAAAAGGTCTGGAAACTGAATTTTGAATGGTATGGAGGATATTTTTTTCAAAAAAAATAAGCTGTGAAAATATTTTTATTATTTATTGATGTTTTACATTAAATGGATAAAAATATGTATATGTAATGTCTGTACAGCCCTCACACACAGTTCTCTACAAATGATTGTTATGATATGACTATATATTTAAAATTCAACAACAATAAAAACATCATGTGATGAAACAAAAATCCCATATTCTTGCAGTGCATTATAATTTAGTTGTCAATTCTTTTAGTTTTTATAAATCTCTAATTCGTATTCACTTATTTTTCACTTAAATGGAGGTGTCATTGCTGTCGCCCTCGCACACATTTTTCAACAACAAATACGATATGAAAGTGCTCCAGACATGCATTCATTTGTATCATAACACAATTTTATTGTCTATTTATACTTAATTTACTGTAGAGAGTGTTTAATATATTGTCATGACATCACATGCATTTGAATTAAAACATTTCAAATGGATAGCGCTTTTGTTGCCAATCATTGGATACTCACAAGCATGACACAGTTGTATTAGATAACACTTTTTATAAGATTTGAAGGTCTTTCTATTGGCAAAGTGAATATCTTTAGAAAATTAACTTTTCCCTAATGTGCCAGCCCTGCCAGAGGATTCCAAGTGGGAGAAGCGGGAGAGTGTCTCCCTCCACTCCAAGGAAGACAGACACACCATGCAGCACCCGGGCAGTGAGTACTTGAATTCTTCATTCTAATTGTAAATGGGTTGGTTTGGCCTGGTTTTTATGCACTGAAAAATCAATCCATGTTGGAAAGTCCCCAATCACCTTTCTTTTAAGAATGTTTCAATTCTGTACCATGTTTTTACATGGTACAGGACCTATATCCAGCCACTCCACCACAACTCTAATAATAGAGCATTATCTGTTTTGCTTTAAAAAGTAGTTTACTTTCCTCATTTAACTGTATCCAAATAGATATCTTTGTCCTGTCGAAAAATCGTCTCATTTTAACGTGGCATTTAATGTGAAACATTTATTGCCAATTGAAGTAATATATCTATCCAACTAGTTTTATTTGAAAAGATTTGAGTTTGTTTTTGTGCTTTTTTGACTATGTATTGTTGATGAATGAATTCCCTTTGAGTGGTATCATTTGTGCAGTGAAATCTTCTTTTGATGTGAAGTCGTTATTAATTATTATGAATTGATCGATCGAAATAGATGTCTTGTTTCACTCTTGGTTTGGTATCATTTGTGCACTCATAAATTAGTTAATGCTGGAAAAATGACTCAAATCATCTTTCTTTAAATTATTTCTGTAAAAGCCTACATCCACACATATCTGGAAATATATCATCTCTTTGTTTAAAAATGGGAGAAGCATGTGTATACAATTCCTTTTTTCTAAAAAGATTTCATTTTTTCCTAGTATTAATGTTAGCTATTTTTTCACAAATATGTATTATACTTGTCCTATTTGCTTTCTTGTGTAGTGTGTGTGGGTCAGTACCGCCCCCCGTACGTGTTCACGGAGGACCCCTCTGAGCTGGAGGGGACCCTGCTGCGCACTTCCCTAGTGAAGGGGCCCCGGGGCTTCGGCTTCACCATCGTGGGCGGGGACGACGGGCAGGGGACGCGCGAGTTCCTGCAGGTCAAGGCGCTCACCCCCCACGGGCCTGCCTGGCAGGACGCCAAGATGCAAGTGGGTGAGTTGGAATGCATTGCATTTATTTGGTTTTAGAAAAAGGTCAGTTGGATGAAGTTGGTTTTCTGTGTGGATGTAAGTTAATACTCTCTGCTAGTAAGGATTTATAGATATACACTCTTAGTTGTATATCATAAAGTATATCCTTATTCAGTTTGTATGAGAACTTTATATGCCCATTCAGGGGTTTGCCACAGCTCCTTTTGGGTGCAAACCACTGGATGGAGAAGTCATGGCAACAGAGCGTGTTTAAAATGAATGTATTTAAAAAGGTTATATTTGTGTACATTACAAAACAAGGCTCCATTTCAAATGAAGTGAACCTTAAAACAATGTCCATTTTATAGGGCATAATTCTACATTCAGATAAATCAGATGATTTTGTTTTAAATAGGAAGTAATAGAATGCACAGGTTTTGAAAATGGATTGTTGAAATTTTGAAATAGCTTTTTAAAATAGCTTGCTTCACCATCCTTATCTGTAACAGTGTCGTATTCTATGTTCTTTCAATATTTAACTTATCACATTAATGTAACAAAAAACCTGTGAAATTATTCCCAATATTTCCCTTTAACTGTGACTGAACCAACAAGCTGATTGTGACTAAACTTTTGCTATATAATCTTTTATCTTTGGTTAGAATAAAAAGCTCCTTTGGCTTTGTTGAGCCTTTTTAGTGTGCTCTGCCCATTAACTTCACAATATAATATAAACAAACACTTTGCTAGCAGTGGGTTGTCATATCAAAGTCCACTAAAGTGATGATCTCTGTGCATAGGTGACGTGCTGGTGCATGTAAACGCGCAGTGTGTGCTTGGGTTCAGCCACCAGGAGGTGGTGTCCCTGTTCCAGTCCATCCCCCCAGGGGAGATGGTGCACCTGGGCGTGTGCCGCGGCTACTCCCTCCCCTTCGACCCAGAGGACCCGCCCTGCCAGGTCATCACTACCAACGGCGTCTCCGCCTCACAGGGTAATACACTCTTCCTGTTGTCCCTAATAATTCCTGATAACGGTAGCAGACGGAAACGTTAAGGAATTTTGTTTGTAAAAGTCACTTGCATCTCACAATCTCACTTACATTGTGGTGTTTGTTTCTAGCCTGGAGTTTTGTCAGCAATCCTCTAGAATAGCATAAATCCTTTTTACTTCAGAAACCGAAGTAACATCAATCATGGGAGTTTTGGTATCAACACACTTTGGAACTACCATTTGTGTCATTTTTCCATGTCAAAGGAAAAAATTATTTAGTCAGGGAAATTTTTTTTAATATTTCAAATCACTAACAATCCTATTCCCAATAGGCCCCATCCTGAGACCCCACTTCAAGGTGCTTCACTTTTTGGGTGTTTCTTCCATAGAAGCTACTAACTTTTTTAAATCCCATAAAAAAATATTTTAAAGGTACCTCTGGTTTTCAACACATCATTCCAAACAAAAATCCTCATAATGAGTAACACTGCGTATATGGAACTGGTGCAATTATGTTTGCTGTGTTTTAAGTTGTGCCCAACTTTGAACCATAAACAGAACCATTCATTTTTATCAATTGTTTGAACCTAAAGGTAACTTAAATGATGTGTAGGTAAAGGTAGATTGTTTGGTTCCCCTTTATGCATTGGGGTAAACTGTTTTATGCTTAATTATTTGAAACTCAAAAATATAATGATTCTAGCATACAAACTGATATCCATTTAAGTTATTGGTAAGTAATATTATAAAATGAATGCCAGTGTATTTGTTAGACAAACAAAATTCATGCAATATCATTTCTAAATCTGCTCTTATAAAAGTACTGTCATGTTTTCTAACTCCTTGTCTTTCCAGGCAAGGAGCTGGACGGTGGCGAGTCCACCCGCTCTGCCAAGTCCATGCCCGACCTGACGTCCGGCTTCCCCTCCTCCCTGGGGGGGGCAGACCCCCTCTCGGTGGAGATCGTCAAGGGGAAGGGGGGGTTCGGATTCACCATCGCAGACAGTGTGTACGGACAGAAGGTAAGTAACCCTATTCGGCTCCCTAGATTGGGAGACAGTTTCGTTGCTCTTAAGTAAAAGTATTATTTAATGATCTGAAAATTGTCGCTTACATTCTTATTTAATCTTTGTAGAAGATATTCCCCCTTTTCTACCTTATAAAAGTTTGATGGGTTATTAAATAAAAATTAGGCTATAATTTGGATTAAACCTAATGGGAAAAGACATTTTTAAAAAACCCTAAAGTTCTATATTTTTATGTTAAAAAATAAATTAGGAACTTTAGTTAGTTTCTCATAGTATTTTTCTGAACTTGTTTTCTCTTTGGCTAAGGTTTTTTTTATGTGTATTGAGGCAGGAAAATTATAATTTGATTGTGAAAGATTTCTATAAGAGAATGAATTTATAGAAATAAAAGGCTCCTTATTGCAAATATTGGCATCTTGTTAATCGAAATTAATATTTGTAAAAAAAAAAATTTGGATTCTCGAGATCATTTCTTTTAACATCTGATGCAGAACTCATTTCTCTCCATGAGGACTAAAATTATCATGTATGGACTTAAATATATTCTGTTATAACTTGGAAGATCATCTAAAACTATGATCCATTTATGATTCAAATAATGTATCCTTTCTTCTGCCCTTGCTAGAAATTAGAAATAATTTTTTAAATTAAAAGAGTTGACATCGAAAAGGAGTCATGCATCAAGAAATGATGACTCTCGGCCACTTTACCTGAACTATTCTTGACGTGTTGCAGGTGAAGAAGATCCTGGACCACGATCGGTGCCGCCACCTGCAGGAGGGTGACGTGGTGACGGAGATCAACGGGCGCGGGGTGCGAGCCCTGCCCCATGCGCAGGTGGTGCAGGTGCTCAAGGACTGCCCCATCGACACCCCCGCGCGCATCACCATCCACAGGGGGAACAAGGTGGGTTGGTTTACACTTACAGGCTGCTATGCATCACCATTCCAACGCAAGCTTGGCTTCCCCGACTTCCTTGTGTCCAGGAACGCTGCTGTTCCAAACCTACTTAGTTTGAGGCTGTGCTGTGAGGTGAATCGCAACTGCTTTCCAGGTAGAGTGGGGGAAAGAGAGCACCCCTCATACTGTTTCTTATAAAGCCCCACAACAGTGTCATGGAAACAGGCTTGCGTTGTAATCGTAAAAACAGTTGCAGTTTAGGAAATCCCAGGGTTAGGATACAGAGTAATCTTTTTATTCTCTGCCTCGCATTGGGCTGCTTGTATTGGATTCGGCCTTATGCAGACGAAGGCTCCAGAGTATCGTGTTTCCTTTAGCTATTTTCATTTTTTTTCAGACATTCTAGTCAAAAAGTGAAAGAAATAGCTTTTTTCATGAAACGCTTCTAAAAATAATAAATATATATGTGTTATTTGTGGTGTTATCAAAATTAGAATGAAAACCTTTTCATATAAAATGAAAGCCCATGCTAACACGTTTCCAAAAATATAAGACAAGTTAAAATAAATTTTCTGAGGTGAAATAGCAAGAAATCTTTTTTCAATGCTCAGGCCAAAGTTACCGCAATTGAGGGTTTTTTATGCAACCAAACTTTCTGAAATGTGTTGTTACACTTTTGGTCACTTTCTCCACTTTTCCATTAAGTATTAAATTAATATAAAGATAGTTTTTTTATATGTAACTTAAAGCGTCATGTCATATCAACTTGGTGGTGTTAACTTTGTCAGAGGAGTTAGGATGCATTTGTACTACATTTTTAGTGTGTACTTTGTTTTTAAATGCTTGTTTAATCGTGTGTGTCCTTTCCAGGTGAAGTCCACTGACGACCTGGGCGTGCGTCGCAGTGCCAGCAACAACTCTGGCCACTCTTTCCGATCTCCTGGTGAGGGAACTTTTTATTATAATATTATGCGGATCTTGTACCTCCTCTCTTTCATTTAGTTTGTCAGCATGAAACCTCAAATAATTCTTAGGGATGGGAAATTTCACATTGACTTAGAAAAGTAACCAGTGTGTAGTCATGCAAACTAAAATCAAAGGAAGGATTTTTTTAAACTTTCGTTGTTAGTAAAAATAGTATTAAAGGAATGATAAAAATAAGTTTATTGGGTCCACCTTTTATAAAATTACCCTTATAAAATTAGTTCTCTACTAGTGAATATATTGATTTTACATATGTGTTAGTTGAGTCTATTTTAACCAAAGTATGCCTAAGGGGCAGCCTGCACACGTTCCCCAGAATTCCAATCTCGTGCAGCAAAGCGATTTCACTTGTGTTGGAAGAGTCATGGTTATTCATCCTCTGGAGTCTACTGTTTGGGAAGTAACGTCATGGCTCGTTGCTGCAGGGGTGCCACGTTTTTCACTCGTTCTAACATAACCAGGGTACGCATGGGCAATGTGAGCGACTGGTGGCATGGACTTCACCTGAGGTTTAAACTTGTGAGGCCCTCTGTGTAATTTAATCTCAAAGTAAACTTGAATGTGTTCCCCAGAGGTGCCCAGCACGACCACCCCCCTGTTCCGCAGCAAGACCCCCACGGCCGACCTGTACAGCTCGCGTGAGAAGGAGGCGCCCCCGCAGGTGAGCAGGCCCAAGACCCCCCTCCTGGACACGCGCCACTGGCAGCAGCAGCGCTCCAACTCCTCCTCTGAGTTTAGGGCGCCACCCCCCCTCAGGACGGCCTACAGCGCAGCACTAGACAAGACCACTGTCAACCCCTCGTGGTGAGTGATGCACCTACATTCATAATTGTCTATTTTATATATTTCTTATTTTGTGATGTTTGTTCCTTCACTTTCCCCTAATTTTAAATGTGTTTCATTTCTTCTAAAACCATTAGATTTGGGTTGCTTTATATATGACACATTTCGGAATCGTTGTATGTGTTTTATGGTTCTCTCATTATGACAAATATATCTTATACTATGAGACTTATAGCATATACCTGTCTCATTCAAACAATTTGGTTTTACTTCGGAATGCAACCCTAAAAAGTTCCTTTTATTTCACCAAGTTATTAGTTTTATATTGGCTAATGAGTGTCTGCTACCAAAAATATACGTGTATGTTTTAGCTATGATCCATTATATAACGATTACCATCAGCCGTTTTAGAAGTGTGCCCCTCTCCCTGTTGCAGGTACACCACCCTGGGCAAGCTGCGTGACACATACTGGTCCGAGAGCACCGGGGCCCCCCCTCCCAAGGAGAGGACCCGATCTGGGGACTCCCACCCCAAGGGGGCCCCCCTCAACGACTCCTACGAGGACAGCGTATTCCTCTCCTCGCAGTCCTGGTCCTCCGGGAGGCCGGAGGGGGACTGGCCCCAACACCCTACATATCCCTCCTCGCAGGTACGCGACACCCACTTTAGTTGTTTTCGTTTATTTTTGGACAATCACAGGCTGATTTTCCCTATGCAAGGGCAGCAAGACCTTTCTGCTTGTTTGTAATTTCAAGCAGTGACAAACATTTCTACCAGATTCCTGATTGGACTGACTCATTTAATATACAGGTGGTCAGCCCCACCCCCCCACTGTTGTTGGGGTGTTGAAGCAGTGCATTTCTCAAGGACCAGGCAGTAAGAACTGTCTGCCGTTCCGGAAGAAGATTCTTGCCAGATTCGTACCCACTAACTTCCAGAGCCAGGTGTCTACTCTTTCAGCCATCCTCCAACTCACTTTAATATAACAAAATTATGTAAAGAATTATTAGAGCTGGAACAGTTTGGTTGAATTGCAACTGTCCCTCTAGGCAATAAGCATCTATAAATTGCCATTTGTGGCTAACAGCTTTCGACCGGACGAGGTTCCCACAAAAGCATAAAGAAAATTGAAGTAACCCTAAAATTCATTTTATTTTCAACTTCTACCTGGAAAACACTCATTATCGAGGACCAAAAAGTTCAAATTACTAGATTATTTTTGGGGGGCATTTCATAACTTGTTTTTGCCTAATTAAAAACTATTTAGGTCAATCAAAGTGAGGGGTAAAATTGTGAGGTCATTTGAAATGTGTGTCAACTCGATGCAATTATGATAATGGAATGCTTTCCCACCAGCAACGCATCCCAAGCGACAGCTCGTACCCTTGCAGCACGTCTGTGCGCAGCCTGAGCAACGGTGGGCAGCAGCACCCCTACCAGGGGCCCCTCAGCAACGGCTCCAACATGGTGTACCCACAGAGTCCCCACGCCAACAACGGAGACCACCTGTCCTACAGATCCTCACACTCACAGGTGCGCCTTTTTAGCTTATTCTCGCAATTCTTTATGAAATTGCTTGTAGTGTTCAATCTCGTTTAACTGCTTGTGTTAAAACCTTCTAAACGGTGACTACCTAATCAGCCCTGCTTTCTTCTTAAATGGACACTAGCAAGTTCTCTCCCTGCAGTTTGACACAGTCGTTTGTTGAATGTGACAAACGATCTTACAATAACTCTTAGAATAACTTAGAATAAATGTTCTTAGTAAACCTTGAGTTGTATGTTTTTATGAATGGGTTATGCCTGGAGCCAAAAGTAAAGCTTCCCCTCCTTCTTGCAGGAGTCCAATTGTGGCAGCCTCCCTCGCAGGGGCGAGTGGGTGGACCTGGTGGTGACGCTGGTGCGCCAGGAGAGCGGATACGGGTTCCGCATTGTGGGGGGCACTGAAGAGGGATCGCAGGTAAGTGTGCCTTCACTAATCTATTGAATTGATTTAATTGTACTTTCCCGGTTACTCTGGAATACTCTCCCAAAAATATAAACAAGTAGGTTTGTTACAGAATCTGTCACTTAAATAGCTTCCACAATATTTGTGCTAAAAAAAAACACTATTTATACACCTCAGAAAGAAATTCGCGAAACAGGGCCTTTAGCTAATAATTTATTTCTAATTCAAACTTTTAAACGCCAAAAGTAACTATTTTTATTAACCTTCTTTGCCAAATTAATAATTACTCATTATTGTTTGCTAAATTTGTTTGAAATTCGAAAAATAATGATGCAATTTTTTTAAATAAATATCTTTTAGTTGCCACAATTTCCCATGTTGATTAATTTTCTTTCGAAAAAGAAAAGAATAAATAATTAGTAAAATTGATGCTTTAAAAATAAGTGAACTTTTGCATATTTTTTATTCAAAGTTAGAATTCGCTATGCATCTTTCCTCATACATATATAATGAACCATCAAAAGAACTCTATTGTGATTACATCAATCCGAACTGAATCATTTCACATAAATATTTTTCAATAGTTTTATTTTTTATTTTAAATAAAGTTTCTCGTATGTTTGACGAAATGGCAACTGTGAAAATATTGAATGAAAATGAAATGTGCATGTTATTTCAATGTGCATTAAATTTTTAGTTATTTAAATTTTAAATATACTTCTAATTAAAGATTTTTAATGAAATTTGGATGTAACCTAGCCTGATTTTTTGCTTCAAAATGACGTATCCCACTTGTTTCTGCGACTTGCGGTTCGTTCTGTGAAAGTGGGTGACAGACAGACGGACTGAACGATTATAATACCTTCCACTTTTTATGTTATAAATGTAGTAAGGAAGCTAAAAAGATACTAGATAAACTAATTTCTTGACAAAAAGTTTTACCTTCATTAAAGCCTATAATTGCAAAGATGAGTACACACATTTATGCACAAAATAAGTCAAAAATGTTTTAATAGATGAAAGCAAATTTTTCTTATAAATTTTTTTAATTGCTCATAATTATGGTGTTGAAATATCTTTTTTTAAACAAAAACTATTGTTGAATTGCAAAAATGTAACTAATATTGACTTTCACTGAAGCCTTAGCCTCAAGAAGATTAGATTGTCATGCACAACCCACGTCGCATGTGTTTGCCCCATTTATCATATCCTGTGCTTTGTCTGTCCAGACGTAAAATCACTTTTTGGGAACATGATAGAACCCACTTTCCCTCTGCCAACGGAAGTTCCCTGTTATCCTAAGTCTGTCCATTACTTTATATTGTTTTGAGTTATCTGTACCGTCAGTGAGGGTACATTGGTCAAAAATTATAGTATGACACGGTTAGGATCCAGGCGGGTAACTTTGGTCCAAGCATGAAATACATAAGAAACATACTTTTTAACATCTTTAAAGGCTGTGTTACCAAATTAAATAGTAATATTAAAATGTTTAAATATAAAAATAACAACGTTATAAGATACATAGTTATTAAAAATGGTAAATAAATTAACATTTACATTGCAGTGCTTCATAGAATGACATTACACTATGAATACCAGTATTGATTGTCTCTTAAAAGAAAAGTAAACTTCAATTTTATTAAGGGAAAATAACTTATTTTGAGAAGCAAGATTTAATAATAAATATCTTTAAAAAAGGAAAGAAACAATTATATTATAAAAGGAAAAAAAATATATATATTCATAGTTAAGGAATTTGAAACTGTTTACATTTCAACATTAGCGATTTTGAATGTGGTACGTTTCTTACATTTTATCTTTTTAATGTTTATAACCGGTTAATTTGTTTTAAAAAATCATTTCAAATGGGTAATCATAAAAGTATGACTTCTTCAAAAATAGTTAAGGTATCCGACTATGTTAAAATCTATTTTTAATGAAATTCAATATTTTTTTTTTTAGCTTTATAGCCCAATTATTCTAATTTCTGTAAGAAGTTTAATTTTAATAGAGAAAATAGATATAACACCCATTATACAGCTCTAACACAATTACCTTTGAATAACCAACCAGATTATAAATTATTTATAAAAGAAATTGCCAATTTGGCGAGTTTTAGTTAATAATTTGGCGAGTTTGGCAACGTATTTGGCGAAAAATAAAGACATAACACACTAATATGCAGCTCTAGTGCGATTACCTTTATTAACCATCATAGTTTAGTAATAGCTTAACTATACATTTATTGCTTAAAAATATGCATACATGCAGTCAACAGAAAAATCAATGAAAAAATCATCAAATAAACCGCCGACCCGGCGGCGCAACGGTTAGGGAGCTAGCCTTTGGAGCCTCTGGGTTCGGGTTCGAATCCCGATAAGGCATGGATGTTTGTGTTTGTCGAGTATATGCGGAGTACATGCTCGTTAAATCTGTTGGGTCCGAAAGTCCTGTGGGCGGTCATTGCGCAGTTTCCCACGGGTACAGGTCCCTGGAGACTATTTCCCTCCCCTTCAGGGACATGTCTAAATTGTGGAGGTGGCGATAGATGGCAGCATCTGTCATATGTGTGTGTATGTCGTGTCCGTCCTTCTTGACGATGGTTTATAAGCGGGTCTTTGTGACCAAGCACACAAGCCTGAACATATATGTCTACCAACCAACCCATCAAATAAACCCACAATAAAATCCGGGAATTTAAACTGGCGGAATTACGTCACTTGAAACATGTCAATTATTTTTCAAGTAATGAAATTAGTTTCTAAAGGTAATGGCAAAAGAATAGAAAAAAATTTCAATTTTAAATGTTTTCGTTAAAAGTTTTATTTAATTTTTTCAGCCGATGGCATCAGGAAAGTAAAAAAAGATCGGATTTGAGCCAAAGTGGTGTAGTTTTTTCAGAAAACTCGAATAAAAACGTTCGAAAACGGTAGAAGGAATGGTCTGATTCGAAAAATTCTTAGCCTATCTCTTCTTAGCCTATTCTTAGCCTTAGATCTATGTTTGTTCCGGAGATGAGATGAATTTTTGTGCCAAATTTCGTGACGATCTGTTGCGTGGTTCTTTAGATCTCGTGTCTTATACAGACAAACGGAAGTTGCCTTTTATGTATATAGATTAGTAATTGTTTTTTCTTAAGTTTCTTTGATATCAAGTTTTGCTTTAGTAATCTGGCAATATAAATGATTGATTGGTTTCTTTTCAAAACACGTTTGTTTACAGAGTAGAAATTTCAGAACACATTTCTGAGAAATGTAAATTTTGCAAACTGTTTTACAGGCAATGAACTAGAATCGTACTGTTCTATATGTAATTTCGTTTTTTATAGCTGGTTTTTTAAAGTAACAATTCAAAAACCCTGAGTATTGTGTTTTGACGAACAATAACTTTTCCCCTTTTCAATATATCTCTTAGATTTTAGTTCATTGCCTTTAACAGGGTTAGCACTGTAACATAGTAAAAGGAAATCTGGTTATCTTAAGTAGTTTTTATGAAATCAGGTTTTGCATAATGGTGTTTTACTCCATAATTTAACAACAAAATAGCTTAAAATTTATTAAAAAGGAATTTGTATTCTATATTTTTTTTTACTTTTTATTTATATTTTATGCATGATATAAGTGTTAAAAATATGTTTAAAGTGTAAATTTCCATTAAGAAATCCTTACATCTTGGACCAAAGTTACCCGTATTCATTGGCAAAAGTTTCCCAGTGACCAATATTTAAATATAACATAAAAAGTATTCAACTTAGATTAAAACAAATGGTGTAATATTCATCTTCATAAATAAAAGAATAGTATAGGGTGTTTTATTAAGCTATTTTCAATATTTTTTAGATTTTTGTCATTAAATGCTAGTAAGAATACAAATGTCATTTGTGGCCAAAATGAGAATGAGGATTTTTTTTTGCATGAAATGAAAGGCAATGTTTCCACCTTTCCAAAAATGTCAAACAGTTTAAGATGGGATCATTTTATGAAGAGAAATTAAGAAACAAATCTTTTTCCGACGCGTGGACGAAAGTTTACCCTCCATGGACAAAGATACCCGCTTCGACGTTACTTTTCATTTTGTGATGTCAACTTATGTTTTGTGTTGTGTGTGCTGCAGGTGTCTGTGGGCCATCTGGTGCCCGGCGGGGCGGCGGAGGTGGACGGTCGTGTGCGGACGGGGGACGAGATCGTATCGGTGGAGGGGGCGCCCGTCCTCTCTACCTCCCACCACCGTGTGGTGCAAATGGTGGCCGGGGCAGCGCCCACCGTCACCCTCGGACTCAGGAGGAGGGGGCACCCCACAGGTGAGTACTTTCTCTTTTGATCCATACCATCTATTGGCTAAGTAGTTGCTGCTCTAATTTAGTAAATGCAGTATTGATTGTGCACGGGCCAACTGCAGAGGGCCTCCCTAAAGCAGGGCATAGAAGGACAACTTTTGCCAAACATCGAGACACTTCCTACAAGACAGTAACGAAAGCCTTTTCACTTTTCAGTGATTGGTTTGAGATATCATGTGTGCACTCAAAACCTATCACTGATTACGGAAATTATTTTCAGTAATGTCTTGGAGGAGAAGCGGTGATGTTTGGCAAAGGTTCACATGTCCCTTCCTCCCCTGCTTAAAGATCCAGCGTGACCTTTTCATTATTATTTCTTGTTTCAAACCTTCTCTGTTTAGTATGTAGTAACATTTTTCAAAAACATCTACCTTCTGCAGCCACCATGGCAGACTAAATCTTCACAGGTTTGGATCCACCGTACAAAAAACACATTGCATACCTATCTATGATTTTAAATGTTATTATTTTCTATACATAAAATTGATTATAATATTTAAATGACTTCTATTTTCTTATCACTGCAAATATTTTTTTAAAAATTTTTTTACACAGCATTAACTAATTGCCATTTAAATTCCTAAAATAAAAAGTTCCAGATTAATCTGTAGTATTTTGTACAGTGAACTTCCTCTGAACAGTGTTCCATTAAAGTTATGTCCTTTTTATATTATAATTTTTTGTCTTTCCAGTTCAGTGTCAATTTTATTGTGTGTTGACTCCATTGATGCTTTGCAGGTTCCTACCCCCCCTCGGAGGGGAGTGTGCTGTACCCCTATGACGTCACCATCTCCCGAGAGGAGAACGAGGGCTTTGGCTTCGTCATCATCTCCTCCGTGAGCAGGGCGGGCGCCACCATCGGTGAGGAACCTCTTCTGTTCATTAACAAAGGCTCCATTAACAAATTTAGTGATCATGAATGATGCATAGATTAAATATTTTGGCACAATACATGTGTCCTATGCTTTGTAAAATAATTAAAAACATTTTTAGAAAAATTATTAAAAATGAATTAAATGTACATATTTTATTCGAATCTCTATTTCATATTTTTTAACTTTGTTTAAAATTCCTCGTTTTTTTCACATTGGTTTATACAGAAGATGAGGAATCGATGTTTTTAATTTTCATCTAAGCAAATGCGAGATGAGAGTGGGGAAAAGACTTAATCAGGGAGTGTAATGCTTAACTATGGAAATCTATCCTTCCTAAGTAAGAAAAAAGACCCAAGTATGTTTTCCCAAAATCAGTTTTTCAATTGTCATTTTATTTTTTATGTCTGGGAACCCCTTTGTTTTGGATTTTTTTTCTACTGTTTTTTTATAAAAATAATGTGCATATTTTTAATTTAATATTGATTATTTATTTTGGATTTTTTTTCTGCTAATTTTTATAATTTAAAATAATTATTTTTTGTAAAATGATGAATAAAGGGAAGAGCAGAAAATCATTTTTTTAAGGGTTGTTGCCACGGTTAATTTGAAAGATTAAAGTGTGTATATCATGATCCATCCAGTTTGGAGAGACCTAGCATTCAGGTGATGTTCTTGCGTTAAGAATGAACGGATAAAGGTATTTCAAATAACGTTCCCTGCTGACTGTATGTGTTGTAGGGCGCATCCTGGAGGGCAGCCCTGCGGAGGGGCGCCTGCGCGTGGGGGACCGCATCCTGCGCGTGAATGGTGCCAGCATCCTGCACCTGCACCACGGGGAGACCGTCAACCTCATCAAGGAGTGCGGGAGACAGATCACACTCACCATAGGTAACAGGGAGGATTTATGTAAGACTCGTTATTAAAGGAATTAATTTCCACTTCACATGTTTATTGTGAAGAGAGCTTTAAAATAGTGAATGAATACTATTTACTGTTAATGACACTACTGGGTTGGCATGGTTTGAACCAAATGGTTTTTTTTTTTCAAAAAAACCAAAGTGTCCAAGAATTTGTTAGCAGAAGCATTAGAATGTGCAAAACACCGATTCCCTAATAATTCTGTGGTGTTACTCTTGTTATGAAATATTGTGCCAGCAGAGCCTGTAGTGACTTTCGGAAATATCTTTTTGAGAGCGATTATGTAAAAGAGGTGTCTGCAATAGAATGGGCCAAGCAGTAGATATGAAAAAAGTGTTTTTAGTGAAGTTGGCCTCATTCTGACTGCTAAAGCAACAACGTTGAGCGCCTTTTTTCCTCTTCTAAATTGCATAATAAGCCTGGGATCGAAAAAGCTGCAAGTTTTTTGTGTTTTTGAATTGTAGTGATCTTCTTCAACTAGGCAACAAATCTATTTTTATAAACTTCACTACATTAAAGATAAAATTGAGATCAATTATTGTGATAAAATAAATAAAAATGACATTTTATGTTTATAAAGATACTGTATTTAGAAAATGCCACTTACACTTATGTAGTTATAAATAAAAGTATATAAGATTTAATTCAAATCAGTCTTTTGTTAGGTGTTTCTAATCTTGATTATTTTCACCCTGCTATATTAAATTTGATTTAGGAAAGCATTTAAAAAAACTATTTTAACGAACTAAAACTATTTTAACAAATGAACTCGTATACTGCATATTGAATGTTGAAACAAACACTTCATGAAATGTCTGTGTTTCTTTGCAGGCCAGCCGCAGGAGGATGCGTCCCCTCGAGGGGAGGGTGCGCAGTACCATGCAATCGAGCTGCGCCGCGGGGCCAAGGGGTTTGGGTTCAGTATCCGCGGGGGCCGGGAGTTCCACCACATGCCCCTCTTCGTGCTCAGGATAGCGGAGGGGGGGCCCGCACACATCGACGGAAAGCTCGTGGTGAGTTTCCACTATCACTGTTCATTCTGTGGGAATTTTTTTTAATAAATAATTTGTTTAGGTATGTTGCTAGACATTTTGGACACTATGTATCTAGTCTTTAAGTGAAACTTAAAAGCAGAAAGTGACATATTCAAATAATGTCTGTACACCTAATGTCTAATTAAGACCTTAAAAATGAGTGGCCCTTCAAGAAAGAAGCCGTTTGTTTTCAGCAGGTCCATTTGTCATGTTTTCTTAATTTGGGGGGGGGGGGGGAATTGACAAAGGGACACCTGCAGTAAATGGTTTATTAAGTTTCAAGAAAAGATGGGTTTTTACAATAGTGAACATTCTCTCTTTTTCTATAAATACCTATTTAGACTTTAGGATTAATAAATCTAAACTAATTAAGTTCATGCTCAGAATTGTAAGGGCCTGTTTAGTTAGAAAGTAATTGTAAGATCTGTAAGTGCAGAATATTACAATTTGAAAAAGAAATTTCAAGCAGATGAATTAGGACAGTTGTTGTCCTTTATAAAAACATAAAAAAAATAACCCAAAGAGCAAACCCCAATACAACCTATTATATCGCGGACTACATTTTATTGTAAACTATTCACTCAACTGCTCTTGTAAAGGGCGTGCATTGATTCATGTTTCAGAGTACTTGAAAAAAGAAATCCTGGTGTATATTTTTATTTTCATTATGTTGTCAATTTTTGTGAATGGTAGTGTTTGTGTACAGGTGGGCGACCAGCTTATCGAGATCAACGGTCAGAACACAAAGAACATGACGCACGCCCAGGCCATCGAACTGATCCGCCAGGGCAACGACCTTGTCAGGCTGCTCGTGCGCAGGGGATCCCTGCAGGGTGAGTTCCCTCAAGACCTTTCTCATTGACTCGTCATTCTGCTTTTTAATAAAAACTGAATTTTGCCAGGGTTCACTTATTCACATGAGTTTCATCTCATTTACCTATCTTGACGTGTATTAACGATTTTCCCGGTTTATCACGTCTAATCTTGTACGTGTATTAAACTGAATTTTGCCGGATTTTAATGGGGCTTTTTTTATTGTTTTATTTCAAGGATATTGTTCAGCAAACTTTTTTAGCGTAAAGTATAAAGAACATGTATTACACTGGAAACAACAATAAAAGGCAATCATGCATAAAAATGTTGTAAGCGGTGTTAAATTATGTATTTGTGAAAATGGTATTGCTTGAAAAGATACAATTACTAAAGTTGCTATTTAAAGTAACTGGCTACAACCAGAAATTTTTGGTCCCTGTATATGTCAGATTAATTTTAAGTTAAATCTTTTTTTCAAAAAAGCAGATAATTACATTTTGAAATAAAATTTTGGCCAGTATATAATTTTACGAAAAAAAAATCCACATGAAACTGGCACCAATTTTCCTGACACAGCTGGTTAACTGTTCTAAAAATGAACAGCGCAAAGACTTCTCACTAGTGTAAAACTATTGTTTCAATTCAGTCAAAGTATGATATTTGCTCCTTGTTCAGAATGTGAGCCCCCTTTTCGTGTCTTTCAGAGGGTATGGGCCAGCTGTCTCTGGACTCGGACCCCTTTGAGGCGGGCCGCCCCCCACCAGAGGTGAACGGGGGCAGGATGTACCAGAGGAAGAGCTCCAGCAGCTTCAGCTACGACAACGGACTGCCAGGTGAGTTCCCTTGACATCGAGCCATTGTTGAATTGTTAATGGGTTTTAACTCTATTTATAAGTACAGAATGTGTCAGGTGTAGAGTAGGATTGAATTGTGTGAAGTTACCCTTTGATTGTTCACCCCATCTTAGTAGTGACAAATCGAAAATCGGATGTTGATTTTCAATTGTTTTTTCACCAGAGCTTTACTTTCATCTATGCATACCATTTGTTGAGGACTCTATGTACTAAAATGGTCTTGCAGATAGCCCACTCAAAAAGTTAGTTTACATTAGTAATAATAGTTTCGTTTGCATTTTTAACCTGAAAAGATATTTTTGACTCAGCCTATTTTCTATTTCCTCTCTATGATTTTCTACTTTTAATTTACAATGCATAACGTAAGGAACATTTAAAACAGTGTTCTTGGTTTAATGGTGTTTATTTGATACATAAAAAGCGACATTTTATCCAAAAACCCATACTAGTTTGATAGGTTTGGTGCTCTAAATTGTATTTTGTTTTCAATTAGTTGCCACCAGAAACTGAAATTGTTTTTATCTCTGCAAATTGAATGTTTTTCTACCTTATGTTGGTAGATAATTAATAGCAAACAATCTAACACGCCTTAAAATTTCCATACACCTGATTTATCAAATCAGACTTTTTTTTCATATGACTCTTAAATGGTTTTTAATGTTTTATTTTCTGCCTTCATAGGTAACAAAAAAAGTATAAATCAAAAGTATAAGTTCAAACACATTGTTTTCCTTAAATATTTGCAATAGTGTACTTTCTGTGCGGATTTTTATTGCACTAATAACTGGGTACTTTTTTTAAAATTATATTAAAGAAATTTCTAATTGAGTCCATGTCAATTTGCTTTACTCTGAAAAATAGTCAAGACCTTATAGTGATACAAAGGTTATAAATGCCTTGTGTGTCTTTTTTTAAATAGAATTGCCTTGAAATAATATTTTTTGCTTTAACCTTGAATGTTATTTCTTAGAATGAAAATAAATCTCTGTTGTATTTTCAGATGAACCGCACTTTCCTCCCCCCAGCCGGTACCACACTTGGAACTACGAGCAGCACCACTGAGAGCATTGACTGCTCGAAAAAAAAAGCAGGATTTCCACAGCACAATCTCTTGCTTGCAACTCATTTTCAGATAGCGATCCTTCCTATGAAGATCTAAATTTTTTATTTAAACACATGATCCTCCTTTGAAAGATGTCGCTAAAAATCTTTTTTTTTATTTCCTCCAATATCTAGTTTTTTTTTAATAGAATTCAAATATATAATCTCAGTTTAACTTTTTGAAATGAAGTTTCCCTTAAAAACCATTTGAATGTACGTTTGAGATGTGTTTGGCCCAATTGAATTGCCTTTGCATCAGGATCCAAAGTGGTGCTCTCATTTATCTTTGTAAAAATGCTTTTTGTATTTGGCTAGATGATGTTAAAGATGGCTAAATGTTTGCAAAAAACTGATTATTTGCATTGTAGAAAAATATTGTGTACAAAATGGGATAGTCAGCAAGAACTGTCATCTTTCTGTATCCTACGTGTGTCAGGGAGATCTCTGATCCACCTTAAGTAACTTGTTTTTATAGAGAAATCGCTTTCATCTGCAGCAACTCTATTTTTTAGATGGATTTACAGTTTACAAATGAATGTTTGTGTTTTTAAATGTCCTTGTCAAATGTTGTGTTTGTCGTATTTCGAGATGCCTTTAGCCAGCTGTTGCCGTCCGTGATCTCAGTCTCCTTCCCCTCGAATGAATTGTGCCCCTTCTCTTCATGCTCTGCTGTTTGACGAAGCTGCAACTGGCATTTGACACTGGAGTGGCACTTCTGCTCGCTATCAGAAGCACTATCTGTGAGTTGCCAAACGTCGAGCATGAATTCTAGACGGAACAACAGATTAGATAAGAGGATGGAGCGTGTGTGGAAAGGACACGTTTCCCAGTTCAGAGTGGGCTGCAGCTTCCTTCCAGTGCAGATGCCGATCATTGTAATTTCTTCATTCATCGAAAAGATTTTATGGAGCTGCACTATCTCTATAATTTGTATATATTCTGTAGATGCTAGCAAGAGTTACTTCCGCATTGAATGTCCGTCCTGTGTATAGTAAACTTGTCTCTTTTTTTGTTGTTGTTTTCCTCTTCCCCCTTCTATCAGCAAAGCATTTATTTGTCTGATATTATTAAAGTTGTGTTTATAGTCAGGTAATGTATGATACAAAAATGAAATTTGCAAACAGTTTGAATTGCACTACAACACTGCTATCACCTACAAGAGCTTTAGAAGAAATTTACAATTTTTGCGATTTTTACAGTTTTACGGAATTTTATCTCACATTTTTTACTTAATTGTTATTTTACATATGATATCTGTTATGTCATTCATTTTATAGTACAAATAACTATAGGCAAATAGCAAAACACTTGTTTTCCTGCATTTATATATTTACCTCACCTACCTTGTAAATTTAGTTAATAAATTATGCAATAAGTCTGCAAATTAAAAATATAATTAAAAGACAAGTCAAAGAGCTTACTATTTAAAAATAAGTGCCTTGTAAAAACGAATCGTAAAGCACTCTTAGAAGTCCCCTTGGGCAGCTATTATTGAGTGCAAAAAACTTGTGCGACTTTGCAAGGTCGTTTTGTATAACTGTGTTGAAATCTTACACATGTCATTGCCACACAAAAGTTATTATAGAAGGCTAAAAAAAGATTAACTTTTGGAAATCATTTGCTGTTGATATTTCACTATCTATAAAATTAAACATTTTATCTACATTTTTATAGATAGAAAGAAAAAACAAATATAAAACTTAGTAATTTCAGCTCTTACTGAGTTGTTTTCTCACTCCTAAAAGTGCTGAACATCAGATTCACTGTTTGTTGCCTTATAAAAAAAAAGGGTTCGAACTAATTGTTGGTTGTCAAACTATTTTACTCATGTAGTGTATCATCGATTTTAATAGAAAATAATTGTACAACATTTTGTTTTAGTTTCTTAGAATGAACTATAAAGTAATATTTTAAAAATATATATAATTTTTTTTAATAGCATGAAACTGACTTAAAAGCATTAGTTAAATAAATTGTTAAACTACAAACAATATATTATTTATGTGGTTATTTTTTTTTACATTTGTACACTTGACATAAAAACACTAGATTATGTAATTGGTTGTTCCTACTGATAATAAGTTTTTCATTAAAAAAAATTGTGCTTGCATAATAATTTCTAGTTCTATAGTTTGTGAACAGAAAATGCACATTGTTGGGAGATTTTTATTCAAAGGGTCGTATGAAATGACCCGTACACAAAAATCATTTATAAAAAGTTATAACATTTTCTTCATTTATTGAAGTTTGTGTAATTTAAGCATCTTTCAGAAGTAAATTAATTATTTCCATATCAACGCCAGTCAGTGTACTACATAATTTCGTGTTTTATTTTAATGTTTGTTAGGATTATTTTATGTATTTTTTGTGTTCTAGAAATTTGTAAACTTAAAAAAATTGCAACAAAAAAATGCAATTATGTGAAACCAAATATTGTGTACTCAAGATGACTTGCCTTTGTCGCCAAAAATAAAATATATTTTACAAGTGTCTAAATTTGTTTAGTGTTTATCTTGTGTAAAGTTCATTTCGCGTTAAAAATGGTATTGGGAACATAGAGTTGTAAATATATAGCTATGGTTAGTGGAATCTGCAAAAAGTCAGGAAAAGAAATCTTTGAAATTTTAAGGATTTCTGAAATTTGAGAGATGTTTAAAATGGAATGGATGAGGGTTTTTTAATGGAAGTGTATTTCCTTCACTGTATTTGAGTTGGTTACAATATTCTTTGTGTTCGTAAAAACCCGGACCTCCTATTCTATAGATCGATTTGTGCAAGTGTTTTAGGTAAGAACATGATACTTGAAAAATAATATACAGCTACCCTTATCAAATAGCTACGAGATTCTAAATACTGTACATTTATATCCATACTAGTTAACATTACTTTTATAAAGAGTTAGTTTAAATATAGACAAGATTACAGATTGGATTAGACTTAATGGTTAGATTTTTTTTCTTAATCTTCAATTTCAAAACGTATTCAGCACAACACATCGGCGTCAAGGATATTTTAATTGGGACTTCAAGGACGTTTGCTTAGATAAAGTAGCTAAGCAGGTTTTTCTGAAACCAAGCACCTTGATATGTCTTTTCTCTTAATTTAGTGCTTTGAATTTTACTTTTTTTTTAAAGCTGTTGTAAAGGGTTTGCTGTTGCATTTTAAATTATTTTTATTATAAGTCACACGTTGTTTGGTAATTGAGCAATTTGGTAATTGTCTCTACGCATGTTTTATAAATTTTTGTTCTGGAAAATTCGTTTTTAAAAAAAATTCTAATAGCAAGTTTTTAAAGGCAGTAAAGCTCTGTAATAAATCATAGGATATTGGACTTTTAACATTTAAAGAGGGGGGGACTAGTTGGCAAGGCGTTTGCCTTGCATGTGAAAGGGCTGAGGCCTGATTTGGATTCTTACCCATATCGTAAAGAAAAATAATTTCAATTTTTCATTCAGAAAATTCTACAAATATGAGTGGCTATATAATATTCATTATTAAAAGATTCAGTACTCTGGCAGGACTGGTGCACGTTAAATCAGGAAGGGCTCAGGTGTCTGCATCGTCACTGTGGTTTGCGTCTTGAGTGGCAACAGTTCCAGTGGTATTGTTTTCATTCTCTTATTTGTAGAATTATTCTAAAAAATACGTCATCTGAAATAACCCAATACAAGTAATAATTCATCCACTCTGTCTGCACTTTCTGTATACAATTCTTTAAATAACGCATGCGCTATCGAAATTATTCGGAATGCCAAACCGAAATTATTGCATGTCTTTCTCTTCGATACATAACGCACAGTGTTCTAGTTTAGTAGCGCATGCTTTTAAAGTGGAGGCAGGAGTCGTGGAAATAATGTTATTTTTAGTTTAAAAACCTGGCATCGCCGATGATCGTGCACAAGGTTAAAGGTTGAATTGTTATCATGTTGACATCGGAGAGTGTAAATAAGTGATAAAATCGTCTTCCCTCGACATTCATGACATAGCCAGCGAGTTACCAGAAGGTCTACTTACAAGAGATATTTTTTCAGTTAAATATGAAGAAAATTTCCATAATCGGTTCCGGCAATTGGTAACTTTTCCTTCCTTATTTGAGTTTCGTTTTCTAATGTTCCGAACTCATTTGATAAACATTGCGTTTAAATAGAAATTCGACTGCGAATCGATTTTTAAATTTAATGTAGAAAATTTGTGTTTGCATTCGGCATTCTTACCAAACTTCGGAAATTAAACAATGGCTAATCAAATTCTCAGATCTAAAAAATTTAAGTTCTCAATCAAATATTAATTAAAATACACTTGGATTTTAATCTAAAATAGTAACTATAAAGTATGTAATGATAGAAATGTTCTTTCAGAAAAAAACTGAAAGGGTAGAGACTTTCTCCGTGTTTCTTTAATCATGTCCATTTTTATGGAAAATGTCTATAAGATTGGTTGGCAACCTTTTTCATCAAAAGGGCTAAGATGTTAGTTAACCATTACATTTAGGCCCCAAAAAATTGTCAGGGCCATAGGTTGATCGTAGATTTAGAACTTTGAAACGCTTGATAATAACTTAGTTTTCTGCATTTAAAATAATCGGTTTCAAATTTTTATTAATCTATTTAAAATAAGCTAAGCAGAGGTACTTGTTTATTAGTAACTTTTTCAAACATAAAAAGATTGTACAAACGCTCTTTAGGTATTAGTTGAGGTGGTGCACTGGTATGGACTGTTTAGCACAGTGCATGGATTTTTTTCCTGCTGAAATCCAGCTCGTGTTGGGCTGCTTGGTATTCAACCAGGGATGGATTAATGTCTGCTATCAAAACTTGGGTTGACAGCAATGGGCATGTCACCATGGGTTCATTAGAAAATTAATATTTTAGTTTCAATTTTTTTGTAAAATGTGTGAAATATTTCCAACGTTGTAGTTTTTGGTTATCAGTGGTACCAGAACTGCTTGTGCCTGTGTGGACTATGCCTTTTGTAAGTACATATTAAATGTTCAGAATGTTTACGATTCATTAAAAAATAGCGTTATATGGAAACTCGGACGTAATTTGAGTCTAAAGTCTCTCATCAGTAACATAATGGACATTGTACAAAATATATATGAATTGCGTGTTAGCAGGTACGTATGATAGATGCAATAAGGATTCAGAAAGATGAGGCAACAATCCGATTTCTTAATGTTCCGAGCAGCGAGAAACGTCTATACTGCTTGCGAACCACAAGATAAGTAATCCAAAAAACCCATCCCACACACGGGGAAGTCCCATAGCAACAAGATCTCTCCTCTATGTAGTGGCCAACACTATATATTGATCTGACTATTCCAGGGGCACTGCCATCGCACGGATCGTGGGGAACAATGTGCGCGACTCGGACGCGTTCGACTCTGAGGTGCGTATGTACGTGTTCGAGGAGATGGTGGACGGACGGAAGCTGAGCGAGATCATCAACACGCAGCACGAGAACATCAAGTACCTGCCCGGGTTCCAGATACCGGACAACGTCGTAAGCAACCCCTCTCGTATTTCAACGATGTTGGATGTGTGTCATTCACCCTACAGTCTTGTATCCTAAGTACTAAATGTTATTAAGAAAACCCTTTGAGGAGCAAGAAAGGTTTGGTTGGTTTTGGGTAGTTAACCTCGCACATCAGACATTCTGGTTTGAGGACAAAACAGAAGCCTTCAGTGTATCCACAAAGTTGTTCATGTAGCAAGTGTGGACTGAACTTGCTATGATAAATGGACCTTTCTCTTACTCTAAATGAAAGTAAATAAATTCTTTCTGCTAAGCTTCATTCCTGAGTCGTAGAATTCCTTTGTTTTAAATAAATGTATACCCACTTCTATCATTGAAAAGAAAGTTGAATTTATAAGGTGTCCATAATTCTAATGAATAGCATGATAAATATACAAGTTAAAGCATTCAAGATTCAATGTCTCTGTTGTTTTAAATTTGATTGCAATCCTTTATTTTGGTATATCTTGGCTTTCATCTTAAACAAACAAAACATAACTCTTAAGCACGATATTAGCTTGATGAATTCCTAAACGCGCATGTGTTACCAAAAGCATCCTTTCAACATGGTTCTGATGGCAAGTACATGACAATGAAAACGCATTTATTACAAACTTGGTTTATCTTGAGTCAATTCACCATTCATTGTCACTTTTAGGCAAATGTGACAATAAATATTTCAAATTCTCTAAGAAACACTTATCTCAAAAAATTCTTCTGGCTCCAGATGATGAGGTTTGTTGTAGTAGCTGTTGGGATATTAAGACACACAGTTCTAGTCATGTCTGCAACCTAATTCTACTATGTAACTTGCTGCTTGTATTGTACTTTCAGTGAGTGTATTTTAGAAATCGTGTTTTGGAGTTGTAAATCTGGACTTGGAAGAAGACTTTGTAAATATGCTTACTTCTCTGCACTTAATGTTTCTTATTTAACTTGGATGTTATGCTGTTCAGGGATGTTGGTCATCAAGAATGAAACTTTTTAATCTATTCTTATATTTCTTTTGCAAATTGACATAAACAAGAGCCCTCTCTTGTAGTGTAGTGTTTGAATAGTGCAGCACTGCTATGAATTCCACCAACAGTTTAAAAGCTGAAGTTTATTCAAGTAAACCATCCAATTCCGATAACAAAACAAGATTACAAATCAAGATAACACAATCTCAGTTTGAGGGTCTTTATTAAGGTGGCTGGCTATTATGTCACTAATGTAATTTGCATACATGTTCCGGACACCACCTGCCCTATTCATGCACCAAGTGACACTCCTTCCTATGTTTGCAGGTTGCGGTGACGGACGCAGGGGAGGCAGCGAGGGACGCGGACGTGCTGGTGTGGGTGCTGCCGCACAAGTTTGTGCGTGGCGCCGCACGACCCATGGTGGGCAAAGTGAAGGAGGGCGCCGTCGCACTCTCACTCATCAAGGTATGTGGAGGGCAGTATCTACTCACCATTTCCTTAAGGACAAATTATTGATACTGCAGTTAACTTGCTTGCAGCCCGCTGCTAAGTCAGGGTCAAGTTTGTTACTTGATGAATGAAAATGATTGTAGTTTAAAAAGGCAAAATATTATGCATATTTACTTTTAGTCATATGTGTTTTAAATAACATCACATTTTATTCTATGTTTTATGTATATCAATTAGTTTCCTTCGTACTTCTCTTCATTGGTTTTTATGTAAACAGTTATTATTACATTAATTACCTTTATAAGTGAATCACTTCTCATCACAAAATTGTTCCCAAATAATTTGAGTACACAGGAATACAACTACTGAGTATGATGGTAGAGATTGCACACCATGCTAATGTACTGTGTGCTGGCTCGCATCACATTCAGAGTGTCTGCTGTATTTCTTATATTTTCCTGGAACTTTGCTAATTATGCGGGAGTAAGCTGGCGTCCTACTGATGTATCTGCTAAAAATACTATTTAAAAAATAATCCTCTTGCCATGACAAAGAGTGATCCAATGTCCCCTTCAGATGCTCATCGGGAAGAGAGGAAATTCCCTTACTTTATTTCTAAGCATGACTTTAAATAAAAAATTTCCTATGAGTGAAATAACTGTAGTCTTTTATGCATGTTGTAGTCTTTAGCATTCCAATAAATTGTCAGCTTAAAACTCTATACCTCCCAACACAATGATGCAAAGTAAAACCTCTATACTTACTTAGGGTAACCTTTCCACTTGATCAAGTATTCGGCCATGCGGGAACCGTTTGGCCAGAATTTTCTCTACTTTATAAACCTCCTGAAAGAGAAACATTTGTCTTTTAACTAAAAATAACTATTTGATGACAATAAAAACCTAATTTATTTGCATCTGCGTTCCAGGGCTTCGACATCCTTCCCGGTGGTGGAGTGGCGCTGATCTCTGACGTGATCCACGAGATGCTGGGCATCGAGGTGAGCGTCATGATGGGCGCCAACCTGGCGGGGGAGGTGGCCGCCGGGAAGTTCTGCGAGTCCACCATCGGTGAGTGGAAGTTTCTTCCTTTTATATTTTGAGAAATTGTTGAAAGGAAAATGTAGTTTGAAATAATGATATCTCAAAAAAGTCATTTATGTTGGGACTTCAAATGTTCAGAATTTTTTTTGTTATAGTTGGTGTATCTAATGCTTTGATTTTATTTCATAACACGCAAGGTGATACAAGAACTAATATTTCATAAATGTAAGCAATAAATGAGCTGGGATTTTTTGGCATACTGTGCTTTGCATTACTCATAAATCTAAGATTTTTTTTTATCCAATGGGGCTGCTTTATTGGCAGCTAAGCCTTTGCACACTCAGTATATTCCCCAGAACTGAGACTAGAGTTATTTTTGTGGCACCATGTAGGCGACTCTTGCAATCTAAGATAATTTTCATATAATATTGATTTTTTTCCAAAAGAAAACAATTCCTCACCAACTCCGGGTCATTATTCGAGTTCCCATTGGACCATTTCTTTGTCCTGTAGAAGATGAGTACTCTTGATATCGTTGTTCTCTGCTTCCAGAACAACTCAGCAATTTGACAGGGGAAACATTTCTGAAGCAGCCTTTCATGTAGATATTCAAATTTGCCATTTAAATATTGAGTAACTGTCATCCTAATAATTACTGTTCATAAGATATGTAACTGTTAACCACATCAAGAAGATATGACGTAAAATTTTAGTTTGTCTTGTTATTTTATTTGTGTTCTTATAAAAAAAAAATCTTTGTCTTCATCTTAAATCTACTTTAGCCCGATGCTCTTCTTCAGTGGCTTATTTAAAAGATCATGTTAAATGGAGTGAAAGTCACCCTAACAAGATTATTCATATTCAAAGTATTTTGAGTTTCTCCTTGGATGACCTTGAATGTGTTGTAGGGTGCAAGGACGTGGGTGGTGTGGGCCAGATGCTGAAGAAGGTGATGCAGACGGACTACTTCCGCATTGCAGTGGTGGAGGACATCCACACCATCGAGATCTGCGGCGCACTCAAGGTAAACACGCCCTTAGAGAGTAAAATAACACATGCTTGTTTTGTTATCAATCCCCTATCAATGGGATGCTAATTTAAAAAATAAAGAAATGATGTGACACGTTGCTGAAGGCTTCAACCAAAAAAGTTTTACTGATTTTATGAATGGGATGTAACTTCTTGGGCTTTAATACATTGAAAAAATTGACTTATTATTTATATCAATTGTGTATTTATAAAACATTAATATCATAAAAGTACACAATGTACAATCCAATGTACATCTAAACCTTCATTAATTTTGATTATCTTTAACTTTATTTGTGCTTAACGCCCTCAATCCCATTTAAGCTGGTTAAGACGGTGTGTACTGTATTAGTATTTAAAAATTACATTTGTGTTATAAAGGCCACCACCTGCTGAAACTATTGAGAAATAAAACGATTTGAAAGTAGTTATTTTTTAATAATATAATTTTAAATGAAGGAAAATACTTATTATAATTTTGCAGTCCAATTTCGTTCATTAATTCCAATTCAGCCTATTTTCTCTGGATAAAAATTTCGGATTTTTGTAGCAACAATTCAGCAAGATAATGTGTTCTGATATATTACCCCCATGTCGTAGAAAGAGATCACCCTTCAATTATTTTAATGCTCTCATACATATGTGAACTTAATTAACATAAAATTTTGTTTAAGGAAAGCTCTTGCTATGTTTCCAAACATTGCTAAGATATTGGGTACTAAGAGCAATCCAACATCATTAGCGTTTTATGTTCTACCTAGAAAGGTCAATACTTGAAGGGTCGTTTAATTCCGTTTGCATTTTCAGAACATAGTGGCTGTGGCGGCGGGCATCGTGGACGGCCTTGAGCTCGGGGACAACAGCAAGGCGGCCGTGATGCGCATCGGGCTCATGGAGATGATCAAGTACGCGGCCACCTTCCATCAAGGGTCGCTGCTGTCCACCTTCTTCGAGAGCTGCGGCGTGGCCGACCTCATCACCACCTGCTACGGGGGCCGCAACAGGAGGATAGCCGAGGCGTTCGTGCGCACAGGAAAGGTAAACTCCTCCCTCAACTGTTAGGTTTTAGTCTCCGTTGATTATTTGGAAAATTCTTGAAAATGTCACCCAGACTATTCTTTCTTATAAGCTGTTTTAGTTTTTCTGGAGACTGTACTCTCATTAGCAAAGAATAAAAACTATAGAGTTTGTTTCTTGAAGAATAGCATGGTTCTATTTGAAAAATAGGAATTAATATAATTTAATTGTTAATAATTTCGTGTGGTTTCATACAAAAGTAGGCTAGGAAACTCTTGGTCTCGGTTTTAATTTTATGTTATCTTATTGCTAAAAAATGTTTGGTAATAAGAATCTCATACCATAACCAAATCAAACTATTCGGAAAAAGAGTAGATGTTTTAAAATATGATTCAAAGTTCCAGAATAACAATGTGATACAGTCGAACCCTGCTATAGTGAACCCTCTACAGTACCAACTATTGGTTCACTATATCCCATGGTTCACTATAGCCAATTTTTCTGGAAAATATATACGAATATTTATACAATATAAAGCTTTTACAAGAATAATAATGGTTTTGCATATATTGAATAAATTCATTGAATAATTAAATTAAAAATTAATTATTTAATAAATAAAAAAAATGTAATTAATTTTTGAAATTTTCCCAAAATAATTATTCAAAAAGAATGCAAATACATTCGGTTAGATCGTAACTAATATTTAAATTTTCCCGAAACACGTCTGCATTGTAGAAAAGAAATTTGCATTTTTAGGCTTTTCTCTTTAGTCATTTTACATACGGTCTCACGCAACACAAATGAATACTGACCAGACACGCGAATCCAGAAGGAGTGTGGTGGGGGATATGAATAATGGGTTGGAAAGAAAGGGTGCAGTTCCTGGAACCCAGAGGGGTAGAAAAAAAGGGTATGTTTACTTTGAAACAGGTCCAGTTTGAGTACAATAAGATTCAAAGGGCAGGTTGAAATCGACACATTGTTAAAGATTGCTTGCCACTAATAGTAGAACCTAAAATATGGAGAACTGAAAAAATATTAAGGAAAGGAAATTTAAGTTCACTACAAGCGAACTCTCCTTTTCTAAGTAGTTCACTATATCCATATAAAATAACATTAGTTAAATAGGAGTTCGGAAGGGACCACTAAAAAGGTTTATTACAAGCAAGGGTTCACTATAGCAGGGTTCGACTGTAGAACATTGTAATCAATGTAAGTAATTTGGAAATAATCAAAGTGGTTTAATGCATTTCCATTTGAAGTAGATCATCAAAATAGAATGTTTAAAAAAAGTACATAATACAAAATAACTCCATACCTTTTATGCACTGTGTTGGAAATTGAAAAAAAAAAGCTTAAGATCAATCTATGCTACAAAAAAAACCCACCTAGGAACAAATGTCCATTATCTGGCACTATTTTAGGGGAAAATATGTGTTGAAAACATGCTACTTTTATGTGATTTGTCCACAAAGTGATTCGCTCTCAAGTGTTGTGTGTGTGTTTTGCAGAGCATGGAGCAGCTGGAGCAGGAGATGCTGAACGGGCAGCGCATGCAGGGCCCACAGACCGCAGAGGAGGTGCACCTCATGCTCAAGCAGAGGGGGGAGCTAGACAAGTGAGCACACACTTTTAGATTGTTTTACATTTCATGGAAGGCGTTCCAAGGGGTGAATACTGAACTGCTCACAACCAAGGGTGCGTCCAGAAATCATGTGATGTGGTTATAATGATTTCTTGGCCCCATTCCCCTGGAGATATTTTGGGCAATTTTGCTCGACCCCTCTCCCCATAATCTCATGTGAGATATTTCAAAATTCATATACGTTTTTAGGTCCAGAAATATATTTTGCTGGAATTTAACTCCATTTTCTCACAATTTAACATTTTTTTTGTGGGGAAAAATGACATGATATCTAAAGACCCCTTCTTTCACGTGAGGGCAGCACATAATTTATGGACGCCCCCAAGTCACTGAACTGTTACACTCTCAACAAATGTTGGTGCAAAGAAACTAGCTAAACATGGTTTCAACTTGGAGTCTGTGATGCATACATTATAAATACAATTGACCAATATACATGTTATATTATTACATCTATCTTTTTTTGTCAGCAAAGAGTTATTCTTAGTCTCGTATAAACAAAAACAGAGTAGAGGACATAAGTTCATTCAGGGTTTCCTTAATCATTTGTAAAATTAAAATAGATTAAGTATGTAAGACACTAATTAATAAGCACAAACACTAAAATAGCCTTTTCTTTTCACAAATTAATTATGTAAGAAGTGGTAACAACAGAGTAAAAAATTTTCATCTTTATTTTTCACTTGCTAAAATCTGTATTAGCATAATAAAGATAAACGAAAGTGAGTTAAGTTTCATTAGATAGGAGGTTCAGAGGCATTAGTTACAAATATATTAAAATTTGGATCCATTATTGAACAATTTGAAAGTAAAAATTATATACTTTCCAATGAAATTCTTGCCTTACCTTGAAAATGCCCTTAAATTGCAGCAAAGTTTGAGTCATAGCTGTAAATTTTACTTTAATCAAAAGAATAATGGATTTTTATTTCAAAAAGAACTGATTGATACCAAAGGAGAATATATGGTTGTGTATCTAATATTAAATTGAGTTGGATTGAATTAATTGAGTGGATTAAAAATGAAACTCTAAATAAGGGAGATAGGATTCTGCTTTTGGAATGCACCTCAAGTTGTAACCACTTAAATCAAAAAGTTGATGCACGGTGGGTGTTAATAAAGGTTTTATGCTTTTGCCCCTGACTTATTATTTTTTGATAAGCCCATTTATACGAAATACACATAATCCTATTTAATTCAATCAAGTTCAAATGAACGATTTGATTCCAAGCTATGTTACTAAATTTTTAAAGTTGTAAATCTGTCTTTGACCATAAATCTGAAATAGGGTATTCCCTCATTTGTGTTTTTTTATCCCTGGACATGAATGGTATTTTAGATACCCTCGAAGCGGGTATCTTTGGCCATGGAGGGTAACTTTGGTCCACGCGTCGGAAAAAGATTTGTTTCTTAATTTCTCTTCATAAAATGATTCCATCTTAAATTGTTTTACATTTTTGGAAAGGTGAAAACATTGCTTTTCATTTCATGTAAAAAAATTCTCATTCTAATTTTGGCAATACTACAAATGACGTTTGTATTCTTACAAGCATTTAATGACAAAATTCTATTTCTTCCAACTTTTGTCTTGAACACCTAAGAAAATATTGAAAATAACTAAATAAAACACTCTATACTATTCTTTTATTATGGGGATGAATATTACACCATTTGTTTTAATCTACGTTGAATACTTTTTATGCTATATTTAATTATTGGTCACTGGGAAACTTTTGCCGATGAATGCGGGTAACTTTGGTCCAAGATGTAAGGATTTCTTTATGGAACTTTGCACTTTCAAAAATGTATGTAAAAGTGTATTCTGTTTAACTATTTTTGAAGAAGTCTTACTTTTATGATTACCAATTTTTGAGATGACTTTTTTAAAAAAAATAAACGATTTTAAACATTAAAAAGATAAAATGCCAGAAACGTACAACATACAAAATCGCTAATGTTCGAAATGTAAACATTTTCAAATTCCTAAATACGAATATATTATTTTTTTCCTTTTATAATAAAATCGTTTACTTTTCATAAAGATATTTGTTATTAAATCTTGCTTCTGAAAATAAGTTATTTTCCCTTATTAAAATTGAAGTTTACTTTTCTAATACTGGTATTCATAGTGTAATGTCATTCTACGATGCACTGAAACGTAAATTTTAAGTTAATAACTATATATCTTATAACTTTGTTTTTTTATGTTTAAACATTTTAATATTGCTATTTAATTCGGTAACACAGCCTTTAAGGATGCTAAAACTTATGTTTCTTGCGTATTTCATGCTTGGACCAAAGTTACCTGCCCGGATCCTATCCGTGTCCTAATTTTTTTTAACTAAAACCAATTTTTTTTTAATTTATAAAATTTAACAAAAATGCTTGGAAATTATTCCTAAAAGTACAATACTTAGAATGCATAATGATTTTTAAGTGTTTAAATCATTTTTGTAAGTAAATTTTTCTTTTGTAAAAAAAACAATGATTTTGGACCAAAGTTACCCACACTGACGGTATTCAAAGCGTTCTTTTGCAAATACTAAGGGCCATTTCAACATTGCTAAAACACACTTTTGCTAGTCTCTAACTGTCCCCCCATCCCTGTTTCAGCTTCCCCCTCCTCGTGGCAGTGCACCGTATCTGCATTGGGGAGCTGTCCCCCGCACAGCTCATCGACTGCATCCGCTCCTGAGTTCCGCCCCCTGTGATCGCGTGTGTCCAGGATGGTCTCCAATAGCCCACAAAATAGTCAGTCAAGTTAGTGGAAGTCTTGCAGCTGCACTCAAGTATTTTCCCAGAATACCAAATAGCTTTTAAGCTGGAAGATTTGTTTTCCTAAATTTTTTTTCTCCTTGGTCTTTAACTTTTATTCTATTTAAATAGTACTTCTTCTGTATGCTCTTTGCCAATCCATCTTTTTAAAAGTGCTTGTTATTGAAATAGAGCATGTTATGTTGAAATCATGTATATCTGAAAACTGGTTGTTGTGAAGAATATGATGGAGTGAAGTGTGTGTGATTATCACACACACACTTCAAAACGTGTTTGTTCATAAATCTCTCGCTTCATTTCAAACCTTGTTGTTAAGTTTATAAATAAATTGTTAGAATGTTTTAAACTAAAATTTGTTAAAGCTTAGCTAACTTAATAATTCTTTGTATATAATAGTTCATTGTTATCACTCATTTTTCTTCCCATTTCAAATTTTTTAATTTATTTACGCTTTTTAAAATAAAAATTGTGCACGAAGAAAAGTTTTAAACAACGAAACATGTGATTTTTAATGGTTTTTTTTTATATCAACTGACTTTTAAAATTCTTTTAATTGCCTATCTTTTATTGTTGGCATTCATTCTCTACTTACTTTCGTATTTGATATGAAATTGTTTATTTTCCTCATTTTAGTTATACTGATAATTTGTTTACAAAATACCTTGTTTTAAAGAGGGGTGCTTGAGAGGAAAGTCATATTATTTTTAAGCATTTCATTATTTTTATAAACAGTATTATAATTAAGTTACAAAGTTATTACGCAAATTTTGGCAGCCTGTGTTAGTGGTGCTATACACAATTTGACCCCCATTTGTTGTTTCATACAGCAAGATTTTCTGAGCTGATGTTGCAATAGAATTTCTCTCGCTTTCCTGTCCATTGCTATCCAGTTACTAAGACGAGTCCCCAAGAAATCAAAATGTGTATACTTACATATTTTTATACCCTTTCCAAACCAAACCTTTCCAAAGATAATTCCAACTTTTTATTTATTGAATTTAGGTGACAATAATTTAATAGAAAGCAATGAAATAAAATTAACATTCATTTTAATATTTCTTTGCATGAAGTAGTGATTAAAAATTAATGTATTTATTTGTAGCGACCAAACTAGAAGCAAGTTAAAATATGAACTGTGTAGCAATCTTTTGCATTTGTCCTTGTTTTGACTAATCACAAAAGTCCATAGTTTTAAGTAGTCCATATATTGGCCGCAGATTTTTTTTGTTACGTTTGATTTCTTTAAGAAAACTTTTGTTAAAAAAAGTACACTGCCATTTCCATTTTTCTATTGTTTAATCTTATCCCATTAGTGCCATACAGAAGAATTTGTTAAAAATTTAAAATTCTGTTGTAAGTGAATTCCCAAGTTTTTATTAATTATGAATAAATATTTTTATTTCTCCAGATTAGTGTGCATATTTTAAGACTTTTGCTGGTAGAAAAAATGAATTTTTTCTCCTAACAATTAACCATAATAAAAAAGACAGTTGAAGAACTTAGTGGAAGAACATGCTAAGTGGCAAAAAAGTGAAAACGAGAAAATGAGCTTCAAAGTTTTTCGCTTGTACTTAGATACGTTAAAATCAACACTTACCAAAGGTAAAAAATGTGCTTAAAGTTTATGAAAAAGGGGAAACTTGTTATCTTTAAAGGATAGAACATATTCATGGACACAAAAATCTCAATTTTTTTGAAAATTTCACTTAGCACGTTCTTCCACTAAGCTCTTCAATTGCTTTTCGAACTGTTAATTTAACCATCGGGCGCATTGATATTTTATAAATTTTGAACTTATCTATTCTCTGATTTAACTGCAATAAGTATTTAAAGCTTGAACTGTTAAATGGAAAACTGCCGTTTGTAGTTCAAAGATGTGTTAAAAGGTGGATTTTAAGTTATAATTCTTCATTTAATCTGTACAACTATTTTAAAATATTAAGTACTTAAATAATAACTATCACCAAAGTACTTAATAAGTGAATAAATATAAAAAGGTTGATTTTGTTCTTGTATTAGTGCAAAACCAAGTAAGTACTAAGTTCTATCATTACAAATCTATTTTATACTTTTTCGCAACTATATATCTTAATGTAAAAAAAATAATAATTTGCATAAGTAGTATTTTGTGATCAAGTAGTTAATGAAGAGATGACATTTATTGCCTTGCAAAACTATCTCCATAATATGACTGATGTTGTCTTAATACATGGTTAAAACTTGCCAAGACAGTTTTTTTTGTTAAAGCGTTTCTATTTAGCTTACGGGCTCCGACATATTGGTAGAATGTTTATTGTGAATTCTTTTGATGGACTCATTTAATTAGTTAATATACAAGCAATGTCTTTCCCATGCCTCCTCTCTCAATGGAGGCTCTTTAACCCCCAAAGTAAAACTTTTCCAGCAGAATATATTACTTTGAAATGTTCAAAGAAAGTTATGAAGAACCAAAAGAATAAACATTTTTCAGATATTTGCTTTGTGCCTCAGAACTCTACAGATGTGTGGGTAAGTAAGTGTATTTCAAAATATATTTAACCTGAGACATGGTCGTCAAAAGAAACAAGAGTGGTTAACTTAAAAACAATAATTTATATATCTCATGTACACAGTGGCCTCCCTTTTTATACAAACTCGGAGGGGGGTGTTCAGGAGGAGTCCGAGGAGTGGTCGGAGGGCGAGTCCGGCCGGAAGAGGCTCTTGGCGGCCAGACGCGCCTTGATCCCCTGCAGACGAGACAGCAGGGACGTGTAGTCGAACCGCCCGCGCTTCTCCCCAAACGGGTCCTGAAACACACTCAGTAATATGAACACAGGGGACAAAGGAGGATCTAATGACAGTGAAGACTGCAGTAACCACAAAAATGTGTTGGACCCGGTTTAGCTCCGAAGTAATCAGTCTTTTAGTTTACTTTCTAATAGGTTATAGTATGGAGTGTTTACAGCATTGGTCCAAGTCATTATTCTGATTACTAAAGTTTATGCGCCCACAGCAGTGTGCTCACTAAGTTGAAGTTGGAAAAAATCCTTCATATGAAAGAGGGCTTTGAATCCTTTTCCTTGTAGTTACCCTCACAGACGCTCTAGTTGGCGGCAAAGTAAAGTTTGTAAGCAAAGATTTTAAGCTCTTTTGGATTTGGTTGGACTCTATATGGGATCAGCAACACATTTTAGCAGATAATTTCTTTTCTTCATACCACATGCACAGTGACTACATAAATAGAAAAAATCCCTGGTCCACAATAAAGGACGGGAAAGGCTTTCCTCTCTCCACTTTTTTTAAGGACTTTTTCAATTAACAACGAGGGGGGGAGATAGCATATTTAATGCTGAAAAATAAATCAAGGTTTGAAAGAGCGTTAGTTATATTTGAGGTACACGTTATTTATAAATAGTGTCATTTTTTAACATAAAAGGGGGACTCGCAATAAGTACAGTTAAAAATCCTCATACACTTTAATGTGTTGCGATCCAACACATTTGTTTTCACTGGAGTGAAGAAAGAGACTCACCAACATGTACTGGTCGGTGAGATGCAGGTTGGCCGTTGCTGTGCTCTCGTAGTAGTCGTAGAACTCGGGAAACCACTTTTCCATCACGTCCCTGCAACAGAAAATTGTGCTCCACTAGAGCATCACATGGGTCTTTTTATTAAGATAAGAAGCATGGTAAATGGATGAGGAAAACAAACAGGACATGGTCTCAAACTATTTTTAAACGGATTACATGGCGGCACTTGAATTTTTTAAAAATCTTTTTTGGAAAGTGTCATAACACTTAAAACTGATTTAACTCTTAACCCTCTGAGGGATACAGACGGATAAACCTGTCACCTGACTGTCAGATTTTCAAGCAACACACAATTTTTAAAAATTTATAAATTCAATCAAATTCAAAATTTAAAGCATGGTTGAGCCATTCATAACCATCTACTACAGAAATATAATATTTAAAATATTTAAGAAATTCAGTTAAAAGTTTTAATTTAAATCTCGTGCAGTGAAACCAAATTCACCGAAATGGAGTACCTGAGTGGCTGTGGGCAGTTGCGAGTGTCCTGCGTGTTGCCCTCGAGCATGTCGCACACGGCCACGCGCAGCGTCTCGTGCTTGATTATCTGGTTGTAGCGCGCTGCATCACCAGGGTTGCGCTCCTACATAACGGGGTTGCAATGGCAGCACATTAGGGATATACGACATATTAATAATGCTACAATTTAGTGAAGATTTCAATTATAAACTGGTTTCAAATATACAGATTTTTATTTTAATAACAATGCATACTACAAAAAAATATAGACTGTCAGTTAGATCAGCAACCAAAAAATATATAGACAGTTGAAAACAACATTCATCAAAAACTGAGCTTAATTACAATTATAACTGAATGACAATTTTAACTCTTTTGCAAATTTGACTTATTTCAAATTATCCACTGACACATAATTGAAAATATTGGTTAAATATTAAAATGACGGACAGACCTTTGCAACAACATGTTGGCTAATGTTAAATTTATTTTATTTTCATATACATAATTAGAATCCCTAAAAAATATTCTATCCATTTGTGACGGCATAAAAAACATGTTGGTTAAATGTTGCAAACTTTTCTTTGTGGAAGAAGGAGTACCTTCTCGAATCCTGGCTCGTTGAAGTAGGGCTTCTCATTCATGAGGGACTGGATGGAGATGAGCACACTCGACAGGCTCTGGGCGGGGCTCCAGCACGGCCCACTCCACGTCCTGTATAATTTAAGCACATCGCATTAACAAATCAAAAACTGACACGTGAGAAGTTACTACTTAGGAGAAGGCAAGTCAAAAGAATTGGCTTATTTAATCAAAATAAATGCAGACATGCTCAATTTAGTACTTAGAAAAGAGTAATTTATAAAAATCAATAGCTGCTGTAATAATTAAAATACCCTTTCCCTTTGGTGTGAAAGACTTTCAATTTTTTTTACTCGTAAAAACAGACAATTTCACTATATTTAGATCGTCTGAAAACCTCTACAGATTTCAGAATTCAGCCAAGTTCAGGGGTCGTAGTGGGACAATTCAAAATTTCAGGACAAACATTTAAGAAAAATCAGGACATTTTCAGGACATTATTTATGCAATAAAATACAGTAGAATTTCAAGCAACGGTTTTAATGACACTGCTATACACGGTTCATACACTTGTTAGGGGGGAAAAAATCAAGCCTTACTCAAGTACTATTTAAAAAAAATTCAGGAAAATTAAAAAAACTACAAATTACTACCAGTATAATATCTGAATACTGAAATCGTATCTAAGCTGACTCTCAATTTTTTGTATGTGAAGCTAAAACCTGTCAAAAATTAGAAATCAATCCCAGTATAGGCCAAAGTAATAAAAATGCTTAAAAAAAGTTTCTAAGAGATAAACCAAAATATTTTATAACATTCTAGCTAGGTCTTGTTATCACAAGCTCATGACGCACGGATACTTGATCAGAAGAAAATATTCTGGTTGGCCCAACTTAGATTGAACAGGAGCTATGTAAATAACGAAGTCTTCCGATCACATAGAGCCAGAGAACTGTCAATCATTACGAGGTAATGCGACGTCTTAGGTGGATTTCGTGAAAATTACTAGGCAGCAAAATAATTAGATCAAGAGCATTTATTAGACTTTTGGTCAGGAGAAGATGACCTGGAGGATTACACTGGCCGTTGGCCGATATTTGAAGAAAGCTTAGTGTATCCTAATCTTAATTAATCTTCAAATTTTAATTAAATTTTTTACCTTTATTATTAAAATTAAATATTTAAACTTGCTTTTTATTTAAATTTGAGTGTAGTTTTCATTGATATATACCGAGAATAGAAGTTTTTTTCGGTTGCGTTAATGTCGTGTAAAATTTTGGGTCTCAGTGTAAAAGCCAACCACTATTTTAAGTGCTATGTTTAGAAGTATAGGTTTAATAATATCATTATATTATGTAACCAAGAATAGATATCACTTGCGGTTTCACTTGCATTGGCAATCGCGTTGAGAAAATTTTGATATCCGATTTTGAAAATACCGACCGAGAGATAATGTTTTTGTCTTACTCCTGTTTTTTTTTGACACAGGAGGAATAAAAAAAAAAAAATGCTAAAATAGCCGCCGATGGTTGAAAAAAGTAGATGTTTACACAGAAATAGTAGATTTTAACACTCAAATTTTCTCAAAAAAATCTCCTTCCCTTCAAAATAATCGCTTTAGTAGGCTAAATAGTCTCCAGCGGCAGCCCTGTAAACGTATCAAAACATATTTGTTTGCTGAAAAATTACATGGGGGAGGGTTCACAGGGGCAGGTTATTTCTCGTTTTTATCGGCCTATTGATGATGAGGAAAGAACAAAATACCAAAGTCGGTCATTTCTTGGGAAATCAAACAAAAACAATCGATTTCCCCGCGAACATACCGAATTTAATAACTTTTTTATTAAATAAGTTTTATTGTTAATTCTTGGCTAATGAGCACTTTAGTGCTATTTTACGTTAAACAGAAACCTCCATTTTTTTTTGTATGGCAGACCTTATAGATCTTGTCTTTAGTTTCAATTAAAAACACAATAGAATTCACTCAGCAACAACAAAATCCTAAGTAGCGGGCCTTGACATCAATCACAGGCCATCGTAATTTTTGAAAGTGCCTAAAATTTGGTTGACTGATCCGCCCTGAACTAAAACAAAGAAAGAAACGGTACATGATCCTACGACGATTACGCTACCAAATACTAGTAAATATTACGAGGAGTTGTGGTTTGGATAATCGATTTTTTCAGAAAAAAAACATTTGAAAAAAAATCGCAAGACAAAATGGCAAGTCCTATGGCAAACTAGCAAATATTACTAGGCGCTGAGGCTGGTTGACAAATCTGATCTACTGATCATACCTAGAACTAGGAACACTAACCTACAGCGATCACGCGGCTACTTAGCAAATGTTACAAGTCATCGTGGGTAGGTTAAGTTTAGTTCCCGCACGAATAAAAAAAACTTTGATAAGAATTTTGAGCCTTTTATTTCCAGAAACCATTGTTTGGATTTTTAAAAAAAAATCCTATTAAAACCATCGGAATTGTTTTTCAAGGCCGAAGAACCGATATTTTTCATTAAATGCTAAAAAGACACCAATATCAAGGCAAAACAAATCTCAAAAATAAATTTTGCTGGAAATAAGGAAGCTTATCCGTAGTTTTGACTGCGTTTCCGTAACTCCGTAGTTTGATACCCTCGTCCGTAGAAACTACGGACAATTCGTAGTAGTTGGAAGGAGGTATGAAATTATGTTTGTTAGTACTTTTTTAAAAATTTCAGGAATTTCAGGACGATGTGTGAAAATTAAGGACAATTCAGGACACAAATTTTTTTTTCAGGAATTTCAGGAAAATCAGGACAACTACGACCCCTGCAAGTTCTAGTTCTCCTCTGTATTTCTAAATGTTTTAGCCAGGTTTGAAAGGTTAAAATTTTGTTCGTTTTTCTGTCACAGCCGGAAGTTAAATTTAAAAAAATGCTATACTTAGTTGTACTGTATTTTGAACTCAGTGATTACTCTCATAATTTTAGGGAACCAAGAGCTAAAGTAAAAAGAAAAACAAAATGTTGTTATCTTATTGAACTTTTTGAAAAACTTACATTAAGAAGGTATCCATAATACCTTCTTATTGAATTGTCAGTTACGTCAAAATAGCATGTGCAAATGCAATGTCAAAATAGCATGTGCAATAGCAAAATAGCAACGTGCGTCCCACTGCAATATATGACACACCATTTGAGTGCATATTTTCAAACCATATGAAAGGTTCTCTAAAAAACCTTTCAAACGAATTGAAAATTTGCATTCAAACTGTGTCATATATTGCCCTGGGATACACCTTGAGCCCAGTTCCTTCTAAAAAACAGAATTTCACATGGGAAAACAGATGCTTCTATCTGGTTCCTGTACTGTACTACAAACTCAATAATTAATCTCATAATTTTAGGGAATCATGAGCTAAAGTCTAAAAAACAAATTTTGTTATCGCAAGGTAAAAACAATCCATGTTACCTTTTTTTACTGAATTGTCAGTACATGTTTTGAAATGCAAGGCACATTTGTCTAAACTAAAGGAACAAGGCTCAATGTGCATGCCACTGCAATACATGACACCATTTGAGTGAAACTTTTCCATTCATTTGAACGATTGTCTCCAAATGAAAACAGATACTTTTATCTCGAGAAGTGTGTCTCACCCTAGGATGGAGAGGCAGACCTTTCCGTTCTTGTATAGGTTTGGGTTGAAGCGCACCCTCCCCTCGCCCGTGGTCATGACCTTGACCCTGGGGGGGCGGATGGGATAGTCGGGGGGGCAACGCATCAGCAGGTAGAAGAAGCCCCCCTCGTACGGCGTGTCCAGCAGACCCGTCAGCAACGCATGGATCTGAGGAGACACACATCAAACATAGTAATAACAAGCTTAATGGAAGAACATGCTAAGGGACATTTTCGAAAATTTTTTGATTTTTGTGTCAATGAACATGGTGTTTCTTCAAAGATACCCCCTTTTCATAAACTTTAAGTAAGTTAAGTATATTTTTACCTTTTGTATGTGCCATTTTTAACGTATCTAAGTGCAAACAAAAAATGTTAAAGCTCATTTTCTTGTTTTTATCCTTTTTGTCACTTAGCACAGGTCCCATAGGAGGTCTCCAAATTGAACAATGAAAAGTGAAACAGTGGCTTGTTAAGTGGCAGATAAAAGGTTAAATATGTAGAATATCAATAAGATAGAAGGTGAAATACACACTAGAATAACAATTGTAGCTTTAAACTATAGCAACTCATATTTTAACCTCTGGGGCATGTGCAAATAATAAACATATGAACAAAATTAAAAACATGTTTTCTCTGCGTGAGATTTAAATGTAAACGTTGGAGGTTTTATCATTAGTAGCGTATCAAAAATCAAAGATGGAGTGGTCATTGAAAATCATGTGGTGTTAAACCTGGTTTCAATTTAAATTTCTACTGCAAATATTTTGAAAAGACTCATCCATACTTTAATATTTATAAATATGTTCGGAAAATGTCTTCAACTTTGCCCAGCATACACGAGAGAATTCATGAAGTCAACAATATATATTATTGGTGCAAATAGTTTATCAATATAAATTATATAAATATTTGCACCAATAACCTGCATTGTTTACTTCATGAATTCTCTCACAGTATTCACAATATAAAGTTGGGAACTTCCGTGTGTGTGTGCAAGCAGATGATTTCTGTAACGTGTCAAAGCAATAACCATCTTTTAATAAATGTACAACAAAATCAAATTAAATTCCACAAGTCACATTATATAATTAGTGTAGATGTATATCAATGAATCCAGTACAATTATATTTAATACTATTATAATTGCTTTTAACAAAGTCAAATCACGCTACAGAAAGGGGGATTTCCCATTAGTCCAAAGAGGAAATTGAGTGAATCCATAAATGGAGTCTTTTTTTAAATAGAAACGTCTCATGGAACACACATTCACAATCCACACTAGTCTCCCCATTCTAAAAGCTGATTCATAAATGGGAGCTTACGAGGGTCATGTCCCGTTCGTCCGTCACAATGAACATCCCTGGGGGAGGCTCCTGGTAGATGCTGATGATGTCCCTGCAACAACAAAAGAAGGGTCAACAATGCGTTGGCAACAAAAGGACGGGTTAATACGTTGTCATTTGTCAAAGACATTAAAGTAATAACATAAAGCAGCTACATGGCCATAGTTTCAACCATTCTTTTACTAGATGAGCCCAGTATCAAACTGTATTCATACTTTGGAGTGTGAAAGAACATGGGTTCCATCGTCCAATCCTTCAGTAAGAAATTTAAGAGGCTGTTTCATACATATATCGACGCTTTATATTTTCTGCTCTTGTGTCAAAAGAGCATCATCTCAAGTCATTTTGATACAGTGACAAGAAGTGAGAGTTGGAAACCAATGCAATCGGCACAGCTACGATATGCAGGTCTGTTCATGGGTGAGCTTGAGAAGGGTTGCTATGCCTATCGAGTTTAATGAAATATGAAGTGCAACCACATTTGGGCATTTTTGTTGCTTGGCAAAGTAACACCTATACAACAAGAGAAAAATGGACATCATATCATAGCTGTTCCATGCGTAGCCTACATCAGGGCAGAGTAAAATGCACCAGTCCCATAGACACAGTGCTGTTTAGTGGCCTGATTTTTTTTTTGTCTCTCTGTTGCTAGGTTGGCTGAAGTGAGGGCAGAACAAATTTCAACTCTATGGCATAGCAACTCTATGGCAAATTTCAACTCTATGGCAACTCTATGTCTAGTTGTGGCACACAACGCTATAATCAAATTGGTATGCCAGGTGTACCCACTCTGTAATGTCCTTTTGAAGTGAAAGACGACACACTATACTTAGACCATCTAGTGATTCAATGTGTAGTTATGAACAGCACAGTATGCTGGATTAACACGAGGGGTTTTAAGTACATGTGTGTTTATTGGATGATAACTCAGTAGCTACAAAACATTTAATATCAAGAAAATATGTCGAACTCCTTTCTGGAGAGCTTTAACATAGACAAACGTTGTTTATTATTATTTGTTTTCACTGAATTGACATTGAAACTTGTGCTACGCATTGATTTTTAGCCCTTTAATTGTGTGGGGTCACCTCCTGATCCTGGTGAGGCACTGGGGGGAGGGGGTCTCCTTGTTCCAGTCCACGTTCATGGTGGGGTCCCAGCGGATGCTCTCCGTGAACCCAAAAGCACTGCTCAGAGAGGGGGAAGAAGGGCCCGCTGCCGATTCCTCCACTTGCTCCGCTGCTACCGAAGCGGCCATTCCGATGCGAAATAGTTAGACAAAAAAGAACATTTATGACAAAGAAAACAAATTTTGATTAACAATTCACTATAAAATCATATCTTAGTGTCTGCTCAAATGATTATTTTAACAAACAACAACAATGGAATAGATTAGTTCTTGAATTGAATGGCTGAGATGAGTTGTTTTGCAACAACTCATTCCCTGAATTATTATTTTCTTTGAAAGATTCAGTTTCTACTTCATTTATGTTTTTTGATAATTGTAGTGAATAGACATCTTTTATGGAATTTTGTAAAATAAGCTAAGCTGAATAAAAAACTGCAAGTTTTTATAATTAAAAGTAAGAACGCAAAGTGAGCTGAAGTGAAGAAGCGATTACGATTTGCATTTGCAGTTTGCAAAGTAAAAAAATTCTGAAATTTTTACTTGTTCTGTTCTACATTTGTATTCTAGCAATTTATCTGCTTAAATATTTAAATATATTTGGTGTTTAAAGTTCAGGTTCGTGTTTTTCAATTAAATTATTTGTTTTAATAATTACAGGAATGACATTCCCAATGTGAGTTCGGTTATATTTGAATTGCTCTGTGAATTTTACACATGAACACGCAAAATAACATAATACTGGAGAAATATGAGAAAAGAACAAAAACTGAAGTAACTTACAATTTGTCGTGTTCTTAGTCGTATGCTGAGGTATCCCTAGTTCTTTGAGTTCTTTTCCTAGAGTTTTATTTTTACATCAAATTAAGAAAGCTTTCAAAGTAAATAAAATAGTGATTTGGTGAAACAATATAAGTAAGACAATTTTAGAACAGCTACGAGTGTTTGGTTTCGATTTGCATAAAGTTGACAGGAAACATTCGCAAATCTGGTAAACATTCCATTTTCGCTTACTTGGCCAACCTTTATTTGTCATGATTGTGAAGTATTTAGTAAATATGTAGCTTAATTTTTACATTTCACCACTTGTTTGCAGATGTCTGCGGAAGCCGAAATGAGGAGCGAGGAGGACAGCGGGCTGGTGGAAGAGCTCAACACCAGCGAGCACATCGACACCGAAGACGATGCGGTGAGTTTCCACTCAATGATACATTGTGTCCTATCATTTTTGATTATTAGTTGAGAGGTTTATACATTATTAATCAGAATATTTATAAATTTAATATCGCACAGACAAAATTAAGCGCACAGCAATAGAACACTTGGCGTTCCTGTGGATCCTTTCAAGGAGGATCCCTTGGTGAGCACACTGTTATAGATGTGTACATTGTGTCACAAAGAAATTGACAAACTTTTTATAATTTTACTGGAAATGTCTAATTTAAATTAAATCTTTATAGAGACATTTTCTTAAATAGATAAGTCTGACAAGAATTTATTGTGCTGATATATCGGATCCTCTAGTCGTCTGACAGTAGTTAGACGCGTTCTAAAATATTGTTAATTTCGGTAGTTTTTTTTTAAATTTGAGACACTGCAAGGCATTCTTAGTCTTTGATAATTATTAGCCCTGGTATGTAAGTTGTCAAAAAAGCCTTTTTCTGTTGGTTGTTTTTCTTCATTGTAGTTAATCATCATGAATAAGGGGTTTATTATTTAGTGGTGTAATGAATTAAAATGTTTGCTACGTTTTAAATTCATCAGAAATTTGTAGGTGTTGCAAAAACACAGATATTAACACATTTTGGAAATCAGTACATCAGGCTATCAACATCCCTGTCACTGTTCTTTCATTGAAGAAGAAAAAATATGTTAGGAAAATGAAACTGTCCACCCCTTTGTTTTCTGTGCTCATGTGGTTGTGTCCCTTTAGGACCTGGAGATGATCAAAGCCCGCGTCAAAGAGATGGAAGAAGAGGCCGAGAAGATCAAACAGATGCAGAACGAAATCGAGAAGATCACTCCTCCTGGTGAGAGGGAAATGCCTCTTTTTTCCTATAATTATTTGAGTTTTTACTAGATTTTTTGAAGGAAATTCTTTTGCTTAGATTATATATGGATTTTACAAAATAACATATATTTTTTATTAAGATTTTTTAAAAATGCTTTGACACAAATACAGACGAGTCCCGCTTTTCCGAATCTCAGTTATCTGAAATTTGGCGTGCTTGATCGAAAAGCTTTGGGTTTATTTTGCTAAAATAGGAGAGGTATGCATAAATAATGAAAAATAAATACTTACAAAGTTTGATTTATTTGGTTAAATATGACTGATTTAAATAATGTCTGGTCTAAGGTTTCTGTCGCTTCTGTTTGTGAAATGCTAAACTTGCTATATATTTTTGAATGAGCTTATCAAAACTACATTATAAATTGGATCAGGAGTAGTTTTTTCGGTTAATTTTAAGTTGACGGTGCTTCTGTCGCCAAGGGATTTGGCGCTTTTGTTGGGAGCGATAAACAATTTTTTTTGGTGATGCGGCATTTTCTCGGTGAAATACGTTGTGGAATCTTTGTTGTGGCTAGGTGGCGCTGGTTATACTTGAGCGGATGTTAGGCGCGTGGGATTTTTTGTTCTAAATTAATTATTGTCTAATCGCTGGCGCTGGTGATATTTGCGCGGAATTTAGGTTGCGCGGATGATATGCGCGTGAGATTTATTTGTATTCTATAAATTACTTTTTGTTCTATCGTCATTTCGTGAGGTTTCGTTTTTCGTTTGCGTTTGGCTTTTGAACATCCGATTATTATGGATGGTGCTTATTTAAATTCGGAATTTTTTGCAAAACTAAATAAATTTATTTTTGATTTATTTTGTAAATTAAAAATTGCCCGGGGCCCCAAACGAGTGTTTAGGCTTTCAATGGGCCCTACAGTACTGCCCCATGTAGGATACTGATGTTTTTTTAGAGAAAAAAACATTGCCCGGAGCCCCAAACGAGTGTTTAGGCTTTCAATGGGCCCTACAGTACTGCCCCATGTAGGATACTGATGTTTTTTAGAGAAAACAAAATTGCCCGGGGCCCCAAACGAGTGTTTAGGCTTTCAATGGGCCCTACAGTACTGCCCCATGTAGGATACTGATGTTTTTTAGAGAAAAAAACATTGCCCGGAGCCCCGAACACGTGCGTACTGGATTTCCACTCACTCTTGTAGCTCTAGTGCGACGATAATTTAAGCTAAACTAAATTGCCCGTAGCCCAATACTGGATAACCATTCCTGTAGCCTTAGTGCGACGAATTTTAAAACGATATTAAACTGGATTCCCACTCGTGTAGCTCTAGTGCGAAAATTTTCAAACGAAACTAAACTGGATTGCCACTCGTGTAACTCTAGTGCGACGAAAATTCAAACAAAACTAAACTGGATTGCAAGTACTAGCCCATTGTGTAGAATAAAGTTGGTTTCGTGTTGCCCAAAGCAAACCAAAACTCCGAGTCTGGTTTATTTTTTCGAAAGTAACTAGGGTTACTGCATCGGCGTAAAGGAATCTGGCAATGGGGAAACACGCGAGTTTCGCCAAGTTGTTGTTGTTTTTTAGGCCAAATCCCTTGGCGACAGAAGCACCGTCAACTTATTATTTACCGTTTTTTCTTTAACAATATTGACTTTTCTTGAAATTGTTTGCAACAACTTTGCCTTATGTATATAAAAGAAATAGATTAAAAATATCTAATGAAAATAAGTCCAGGCAGGGTAACGAGTACAGTGCTTGGCCCCCTCATTCATTATTGAAAATAATAAGATGTTAATGTCCAAAATGTTGTTGCCAACATGACAAAGGTTTTTAAAATTCCCGCCATTAACGTTTGTCATGTTGGCAACAGCATTTTGGGCTTTAACATCTTATTATTTTCAATAATGAATGAGGGGGCCAAGCACTGTACTCGTTACCCTATGTTACATATTTGAACAGTACCTCAAATTTTGGGAGCACTGGCACTCACAGCCCTGGGATAACAAATTGTTGAATTTTGTATCTACATAAAGACATTTTTGGATGAGCTCATCTGTCAACTCATTTCAGGTCTTCTCAACTTGAGCTTGGAAGAGAAGATGGAAGCAGATGCCAGATCCATCTATGTTGGAAACGTAAGTTAATCTGCTTAAGAGATGGAACCTTGCTTGGGAAGCCAACTTTAATAATAAAAGGATCGATTGCAAAACTAGAAAGATCTGTGGAATAACTGGATAAGTCAGGGAAGAAATCCTGACTTTAGCCTTGGCTGGTCTAAAAATTAAACCCTTATACCGGAACATGCGAGTGTTTGGTGGGGGGGGACTAACTTTTGGAAATCTGCGATTTGTTCTCATTTCCAATAGACGGTGCCTTAGCAGAATTGAAATAATTGCAACAATCCTTTGTCAATTTCTTTGACATATTTAATTGAAAGGCTAAACACTCAAAAATTTAGTACTTTTCGAATTATAGCCCAAATACTACAATTCACATCAGTTTTGCTTACAATTTCAGCTAGTAATGCTGAGGTGGAGAGGGTTTGGGACTGTTTGAAAAGCTTTTTGAATGACAGAAGTTTGTCAATGAGAAAAGTCCTTTGAAAATCAGTTTATTATTAAAAATTCTAAAGTTGAATTAGAACATTTTGATGTATATGATATTATTGTAAACTGGTGGCATTATATCATTTGTAGTAGAACACCAAATTGTATTGATAAATAATTGTTTCATTGCTTCTCAAATATTTTGTATTTAAATCAATGTTTCTCTCTTTGCATATGTAAGCAATTAATCTAGAAATGATTTTTAAAAAAAAATTAGATATACAGGCAACAAAAAAAAATCAATTACTTTGTGTATATGTACAAGCAATTTCGAAATTTGGTCACTTGATTTTGCAAGTTTACTGGCCTGTGGCCACTTTTAATATTTTTAATACTTATCAGATTATTTTCTTTACTTCTAAACCTTTATCTACACAAGAATCGCCTTACAAATGATAAACATGCCCTGTTGTATGTTTTAAATAATAATGTTTCTTAGCTCCTCCTATGTCTGTTGTCTATACTGTTAAGCTATACTTTGATATTTTTAATGCACTAACGTATTTCTGCCAATAAAATTTAAAATATAAAATGTATAATAATTAGAATCTGATATTATATTCCCTTTTTGATACTTAAATGTGAATTGGCCTTTATTTCAACAGACATATTGGGCATAGTTCTTAATATTAATGAGATAAGAATTGTTGTTTCCATCCGCTTTGAATGTGTAATCCTCTTTGAAACATGAAAATCCCTTTGTAACCTATTTCAGGTGGACTATGGTGCGACAGCGGAGGAGCTGGAGCAACATTTCCACGGTTGCGGGAGCATCAACCGCGTCACCATCCAGTGTGACAAGTTCACCTCGCACCCCAAAGGGTAAGCATATTCCGAAAGGTGTTGAAAGCCCCTTTTGAAATTATAATGATACTTCAAACACCGTACAAACATTTGTTTGAAATCATAATTATTTTTTGTGTAAAATAAAGACAACTCTTTTGAATATTGTTGAAAAAGTGTAGAGAAAGTTATTAGTGTTTATATTAGTTATTATTAATGTGTATATTCAGGAAAAGATATGTTTGTTTTTAGTTTTTTACTGTAAATTGACTGCATAGTTAAAATTTCCTTTTTTTATTGTAGGCATAAAAAATGTATAATCAAATGTTTAAGCTACATTTGATGACACATTTTTTCTTTTATAGAAAATATAGGATTTCTTCCAAATAATGCACCCTTTTGACACCTACACTTAACAAAATTTATTGAAAATATTAATGTTAATTTTTTTTTTCCTTGCCTAGTTTCCTTGCTATTTTTGTTAAGCTTATTTATAATAATCTGAAACGAAATTTCACGCAGAGCTTAAGTTTTTTTTAATGGACAAGGTGGAGAAAATATATGCTATGCTGCAGAAAAATATGTGTAGCTTAGAATATAGGTTTTTGTTTTAAATTGATAACTTGCTAATTTAATTTACTGGTTACCTTAAAATCTTCACTCCAGAAGTCCTTGCATGTGAGCCTTTGTAGAGTTTGCGTCACAACTTCATTTAACAGTTTTTCTTCAGGGTGGTAACAGAACCTGGAAATCAGGGAATTCTCAGGGAATTTTTCAAATTTCGCTAAATATCAGGGAATTTTTCCATTTTGGAATATTTAAACAGTAGGTTTAGGTTGTTCTTGTGATCACTATACTAGCGGACACTTCTTGATCAAAAGAAAATATTCTGGTTGGTCCGATTGGCCTGAACCACAGCTACGAAAGTAAACTAGACTCTCTTCCTATCATGCAGAGACAAAAAACTGTCAATTTTTATCCAAACACCAAATATGCTCCAAAGTCCCAACTATGTGTATGATGTTGCCCTTAACGGTTGCGTTTGGTGCTACTCAGGTGTCGGCTCGTCACTTGACCGTGGTTCTAAATTGCGCAGCCCGTCGCCAATAGCCCTTGGGTAGCTCTAGTATGACAATAATTCAAACTAAACTAAAAAGCAATTGTAGTATCAGGGAATTTTGATGAAAGTATCAGGGAAATCATGGAAATATCAGGGAACTTTTTTTAAGGATTTTGTTACCACCCTGTTCTTGATAATTACTTTCGTGGTATAAATTAGAATGTTAAAGCTTTTAAAAAATAAAATTGCAGCTGACAAGCATCAGCCTGTTATTTGTATTACTATTATAAATGACATAGCATGGCACAGAGGTTTTAAAAAACCTCAATTTTTACATCTGCAAATTTATGTCATTTTGCATTTAAAAATATGTTAGAATGTACTATTACAAAAAACTGTCCACCTTGTTTGTTCATTCATAGCACACAAAAACGTGTATTTTTAGGACCTCAAATTTAGTTTTTTTTAGGACCAAAAACCTCAAATTCCACTAAATTCACTCCTCAGTAGTTAAACACTAATGTTTCCAAAATTGTTTGCAAAACATACTTTTAAATGTACAATTACTTGAAAAAGTGTAAGATGTATATTGCTCATGAGTACAGCGATTATTACCTTGAATAAAAACACAATCTGTTGTCTTTAACTTCCTAGCACACTTTGAATACCTATCATGTTTTTGGAGGTGACTCCTACAAACTGCTAATAACATTTTATTTCAGGCATATTCCAGTCTGTTAAAGTGCTTTTGACTCATTGTTTGACCTTAAATGTTATTTTGTCCTTCACTAGCTTTGCCTACGTTGAATTTACGGACAAGGAATCTGTCATCACATCCACTGCACTTGATGAATCTGTATTTCGGGGAAGACCGATCAAAGTAAGTCCTGATGGAAGTGTTGTTCTATTTATGCAACCATAAATAAAACTTTCAAACAATACCATTTATAATTTCCATTCATCTAACTTGTATGCAACATTTAGGCTGAAAAGTGTTGTATAACCTTAATAAAAACTGCATATTGTATCGTTAGTTTTATTTGATTTAAGAAGTTCTATTAATTAATCACGAGAATAATCAGTTATTATGTTGTCTCCAAAATTAAGACTGTCTCTAAGATTTTGAATATTTCATTTATTTTCAAAAATGATATACCATTTGTGTATTTTATATCTTTAAAAAAAATGTAGAATATCATATATGCTGGAGTTTGTTTATCAAAAATCTGAAACTGATAATTTTATATTTTTATCGTAAACGTAATTTTCAAAAAGCAAGCCCTTTCTTTATTAGCTTTTTTCCTTTGCCTTGAAATCTGGCTCGTATCTTTATTTTGTAATTATAAAAGCCTGCATAATTTTAAAACAAAATACTAAGTTAAAACCATTCCATTTGATTATTTGTCACATTATTCCTCTTTAATCAGCCTAAAGCTAGTTAATTATTACTACTACTTTAATTATTAAAATGTATGTAAAGTATGCATACTTGAAATACCATTCAGAAAAATAATTTAAATGTACATAGCATTGAATTTGACTTAGAAAATACCTTAATGGCCTAATTTTCCATTACCCACAGTGAGTTGAAAGGTACGAAACATTGATGGTATTGTGATACATTGTTTAAGTGAATGCACTTTAATTTTTATAAATTACCCACAAGATATTCAGGCGTAGTCAGCATTGAGTAATATTTCTAGTCTTTGACCCTATTGAGTTTTGGGCATTGGTGAATTTTAAGACTTCTTTCTTTGGCCGGCATCTCCTCTTTGTCTCCCGTAGAAATATTCATCTAAGGTGCATAGAAGCGTGTAGTGCATTATGCAATTCATTATTTTGTTACGTTATACATTTGTGAGTTCACAGAATGTAATGTTTGAAATATGGCTGACTGGGTTTTTTGTTACGTTAATGCTACAATATGGTAAATTTCAATTAACCTGCAGCAATGCCAATAGGAGACTCTTACTTTACTGTATCTTTTGCTTGTTTTTACAAACTGTCTTGCATGCATTGAAAGTTTTTTTTTTTCAGGTTGTCCCAAAGCGCACCAACCGTCCGGGCATCAGCTCCACCAACCGGCCGCCCAGGGGTGGGCGCTTCCGTAGGGGAGGGGGGCGCGCCAGGGGGGGATACAGGCCCACGCGCAGGCCATACAGGTGGGTGAAATTACTCATTTCGGGGAACTGACAAAATAAAAAGTTCTAATTGTGTATGAAATAGTAGCATATGGAAAAATAACACATAATATCTGCATATGTGAATGTAATAAAATGTATGTACTAGCCATTTATTTTTGTATGTTTGTTTTGGTAGAAGAAGACCAGGATATTATCCTTATTAGTGGCTGTGATTCTGTGAAAAGATTTTTTAAAAGGTGAGTTACTCTTATTTTATTTCTATAATTTTATTTACTTTGAAATGCAATTACAAAAAAATATTTTTTAATTGTATGTATTGAAGATGCAGTTTATTTTTTTATATCATATATGAAGAGCTTAGTATAAGAACGTGCTATAAGTGACAAAAAGGTGAAAACGAGTTGGTAAGCCACTGAATTTTACAGTTTTTGTGTTTCAAAACTTTAATTGCATTTTTCTCAGAATATTTTTTTTAATTGGCGGGCAAGACAACCCAAAAAGTTCTCAAGCGATCCTTATGAAATTTGGTGTACATCTTTTCTATAGTCTTAGCTTCTAGTTAAACCTCAAAAATGCCCCCAAAAAAATCAAAAATTAGTTTTTTTACCCAAAAATCTTTTAAAAAATTGTAAAAAAATCTAACTTTTTTTTCTGAGGCGTGCCAATTTACAATTTTTCAACTTTCTTGTATTTTTATTGATTTAACTAGAATATGTAAGTTTTATGAACGCTTTCAAATAAAAAATATTTTGATTTCAGATCACTGTAGCAGACGCTAGAACGCCAATTGATATTTTTTATCCGTGAGGGTCTCGGGAGATGAGTTACTATGATTGTTATGAGTTACTATTTTTGTATTTTAATGTATAATGTATAAACATACTGAATTTTAAAACGATTCATGTATTTCTTCCCTTTTAATAAAGTCTCTGAAAAACGATCTTAATTCAGGAGGTTACATGTATCTATCGCACCCCCTTAAAGTTAATGAAGAATGGGATATCCTTGCTATCATTAAAGAAGTTAGTAACATGTTCATTAAAACAAAAAAATCTCAATTTTTTCAAAAATGTCACTTAGCACGTTCTTCCACTAAGCTCTTCATATCATATTATCTAGTAAAAAGTTCAACCGTTTTTGTAACCTGTTGAAACAAAACTCTGAATCCATCTCTACAATTGAGCCAACTCTAATGTTCCTCATTTAATCACTCTTACAATTGAACACACCTTAGTGGAAGAACAAGCTATGTGACATTTTTGAAAAAAATTGGGGTTTTCGTGTGAGTGAACATATTATTGCCTCCTTTTACATGTCTCCCCTTTTTCATTAACTTCAAGTTAAGTCATTTTTTTTAGCTGTTTGCCGTTTTTAAAGGATCGAAGTGCAAACTTAAAATGTTAAAGCTCTTTTATTGAACACTTTTTCATCACCATAGCACATTCTTCCTAAGCTCTTCAATTGTATATATCACATAGAACATGAAAAGAACTCCTCTAGGCAGGCATTTCAACATTCTGACGCCTCCTCCTAAAAAGAAACCTAGAATGGAAGGGATGTCGGTGTTTGCACTTCCGAAACACAGACTCAGGCTAATGCATATTTGTTGTTACTTGTGTCCATTTCTGTTTTTCAGCTTCGTCCCAACACTTCTGGTCCTTCCTTCAAAATAGTCACTAGTCTTTCTTTTAGATATAAACAAAGTGGATAATTTACACTCATAAAAGCATTACTCCTATTAATGAATAAATTTTTATTTGTTACTAATAACAACGCAAAGAATTGTTCATTCAATTCTTGCTTGGTTTTATAAAGCATCTCACAGATGAAAATCTGAGGAGGGCACACTCTGGTAAGTAGATAAGTGCAACAATTGACTCGCTTCTGGTTGTGAGGCACTGTATCGAAGCCCAGCCATTATTAATACAGACTAGTTCTTCAGGTTTCGCATCACCACCCACACTTCTACCATATTTCTTTTTCTACACTTCTACCATATTTCTTTTTCTAAGCTTCTACCATATTTCTTTTTCTAACTTTCACAAAATATGACGGTTAGAAGTGTTTTATTGCCTTATTATGCAAATTTAAATATTTGATAATTGGATAAAAACTTTTGTAAGTAAGAGTTAATGGTCTGGTTCATATTATTTAAATATACATTTATTTTGACATTAAATAAGAAACTGATTTATGTTTGAATCTAGCAGTCATTTAAGGTTAGTTCGTGATATTTGGGTAAATTCCTAATATTTCTTTGAGAATATTCAAGTGCTACAAATTGTATTAACTAATAAGTTGAGTGGAATAGTTAAAAATAACTGTGTGTGTGTGGAATAATATGGCATTAATTGGTTCAGATTATCAAAATACTTGTTTTTAGTTTCGATTTTCATTGATATAAAAGATTCAAGAATTCAGAATTCTATTTCCATACTAATTTGGCTGTTCAACAAGTGTTAGCAAGGTTGTTTGCCGTTATTAAACTCAATATTCATCAAACCAGGATCTGAGTAAACAAGATCTATCTCTACCTTTTTACCAGGTTGCTAAATATTATTATAAAAAAATATATTTAGTTTAAGGTTCTTTTTTCTGTGATAATTTTTTATATTGGTATGGGGGCCTCCATAAATTATGTGATGTGGTTTTGGTGCCTTGTCACACGTCACATGATTTATGGACCCTCCCTATATTGTAATATATAAATTTTTAATAGGAACAAAGCTCTTTGCAAAGGCTACAATTTAATTGAATTGGAAAGTCCTAACAATTTTTTCCCCTATATATATTCGTTCAGTTATGCTTCAACATTAAGCTTACAGATCTCTTTTGCAGGGGCTGTTTCAGTTAAGAGAAAAAAAAAGAAAAAATATATTTATAAAAATATTGAAAAGAAGAAAATAAAAATATATTGAAGAAAAAGTGTGCCTCATTTTTTACTGTATTCAGAAAACTAAAAGTATAAGCAACTGTAGTTGTTCATTCTTCCTAATGGTCTGTTTGCTTTTAAGTGGCAGCACCAGTGTAAGGTTAAATAAAGCACATATCTGAACAAAAAATACTAGGGGTGCGTAACACTACATGACTTTTAATTACCATTTAATAAATACACATGATTATCCTATAAGGTAATTTCAACAACTCTAAAAACCTAAAAAGTTCTATGGCCTCGAAAACCTTATTATGAATGACATCCAACAGGTACTGGGAACTCGTGTACCAAACTTGAAATTTGTATCTTATTTCGTTTTTTAGCGAAAACCAAAGAAGTTTATGGGATCTACCCTTTCTGTATGCTTGATTTTCCTGAAACCTTATGACTTTTGACAGGTACTGGGAACTCTTGTACCAAGTTTGAAGTCTAGCTTATTTCGTTATTTATACATGAAAAACCAAAAAAGTTCTAAGACAACTACCCTTTGGGCATGCGCGGTTTTCTTTAAAACGTTATGACGTCCGCCAGGTACTAGAAACTTGTAGACCAAATTTGAAGTATCTTTTGACTGCTTGTGTGGCTTCAGATAGACGAACCAAAGGAGCCACGCCCTTCAAAACGTATTGCAAACACCAAAAACTCCATTTAGGAATTTTAACCCTATCGCATTACTTTCATTACCATATATTTCATAGGTAATTGAAAAGTAAAAAAATGACTATATTTTTATGTGGTTGGTTAACTGAATCGTATATAGAGAAATAAAGGTTTAGTACAATTGTCTAACCAGACCAATCGGCTTATTTAGACTGGCTAAAAATTACGAGGAACATCATTAGTAGCCCAATGTCCCTGTGCTAAAACAAATCAACTACATACACAACGTCTCTCTCACTTTTCACGAAGAGAAGTGAATGCAATTGTGCGGCGGGTTGAAGAGAAACAAACAACAAATGTACGCCGGTTCAATTTTATTTTAACTCTTTATTATACTTTGACGTAAAAGTATTTTTATTTTTGTGTTTAAATTTTATTAAGTATACAAAATAGAATAGTATAAAGGTAATATACATTTTCTCTTGATATGAAATATGTCGTATTTCCTTCGTGTTCGGCATTCGCTATAAGAATAATAACAAACACATCTAAATAGCTGAATACTTTTTTTTTTGAAAATGGAACCCGTAACCTACAATTGCGGTTACGGTAATATTTAATGGAAAGGTAAAACCTTTAACCAATGTAACCAGTCTTATAATTTCAATGACGATCATAGCTTCACAACTGTAATATAAAGTACCTACAGTCCAACAACAACCTGATATCCAGTCATAGCAAATAGGCTGCTAGATTTATATCCAAATACTTTTTACATTTCCGCCAAATTGGCAAGCCATCCAATTTCTGTGATGTCAGGTTTCTTTGGAACAATGTTAAACCCTTACTTAATATCTTGAAATGCTAATGATTTATACATTTCCATTAAATTTTAATTACGCGTGGGTTTCACAGTAGTTTTAGTCTGGTGTAACATCAACCCAACCTAAATTTAAAAAAAAAACATGAGGCAAAAAGGTTCCCCCAATAACCTAGATCAATAACCGATGAGCCGCTAGATTGGTTCTTTCCCTACCCTAGCCATACTATCGACTTATTAAACATCACTGGGGTACCTGAGTACACTGCAATATACATGCTCATTAAATCTGTGGAGTCAAAATTCCAGACAGCTTATATACGAAGTTGCTAGGTGCCTGCTCAGGTGTCGAAAACGTCACTTTGCCAAAGTTCTATATTACAAGGTGTAATTGTCTGTGTTAAAGCTCCTAAAGGAGGCTAGAAATACACAGCTAAAAATAATTAAAATTACTTAAAAAAGAACCTAAGTATATTGGCCACTTATTTTTGTGGTTTCAGAACCAATAAATAATTTTAACATTAAGTCATGAAAAAATAGCCCATTTTAATTTGTGGTATCTGTTTCTGTGATATGTTTAAACATAGGCTTGGCTATGTTGAACTACGATTTGTTTAACATCATAAGCCAAACTACTAATCAAAACTTTTGGAAGAAGGGAAATACTTGTATCAAGTTTGATCTTGTGAACTACGAAACCTGCACACGTTTATTTCCATCCAACTGTTTTCCCCTTAGTCATGGCAGACGAGAGTGCGGCCAACGGAGACATGCTGGAGAGCGACATCCCAGATGGAGACGAACTCAACCTGTCCAGTCAGACGAATGAAGAAGACGACCCCGTAAGATATCTCTTTTCAAAATTTTCTTTCTTTTCACGTCATGATAGTTTACATTTCCAGTGACCCTATTTCAAAATGGTACATATGTGATAGCTATTTTCTTTCTTGGTTCTGAGCGTACCCCCCTTCCAAAATCGGTTCTATCATTCGGATCTTAAAAATTCTTTTTTTTGTTAGAAAGCTATGTCCTCATAGAACCCAACTTTCATACTTTTTGTCCGCCTGTCTGTACGTCCGGACGGATATAAATCTACTATCTGTCAGCGAATTTTCCATTGAATTAGCATTGAAATTCAATTTTGAGTCATTTAAAACAGTGTTGCCAAATCTACAATGGCATGAGAAACTTTATTTAAAAATATTTCAAGCAAAATAATTTTTTCATGAATCATTTGGGAATTACGTCATAAAATGCAGCACAATGTGATTGTTTGATTTTTCATTGTTTACCACGAAAGCGGCAAGGCATATTTTTTGCATACAATTCTGCTTAGTTTTAATTTACATTTATTTTTTTTAATGCAGTTTGGAGTAGTTTCATTATTTTTGTTATTAATTATTCTTCAAACTACAAAAAACTCAACCAGACAATAAATAATATTAAGTTATTTGTGAAAGAATATTAAGGAAAATAGTAGTCGATTTTGGCGTTTAGAAGTTTAAATTATAGCTGGATGCTGTGTTTAGACATTTTTTTTTCTAATGTGTGTAAATCTAGTGTAGAAACGATTGTTGATGATATTTGCTGTTATGAACCTAGTTGTTTCACGATTAGAATTTCAGTAAGTATATAAGTTACTGGAAAGTAGGCTATTTTAGTTCTTTAAGAACTTCTTGTTTAATCTTACAATCTTTTTTAACTTAATTTTTTAATAAAAGGCTTTTAAGAAGCCTAGTTTAAAGTATTTTTTTTCCTATAGGCCATATAGAATGATATCAAAAATTTAACAATTGGACTTAATAAGGTAGAATTATTATGATCGTTTCAGTTGTTTCAATTCTCATGCCAAAAGTCCCAGGTTCGGACATAGCATTGCCAAAATAACTGACGACCTATAAAGGGATTAATAATACCCCGTTTTGAGGGAGTGCATGTTAAATTTATGCTCCCAAGTCACAACACTGTGTACGTTGTTGCTGTTGAAAGTGGCATTGGGTGCCTGCTCGTCACTTGACTGTGATTCTAAATGACGACACGCGTCGCTAATAGCCCTTGTGTAGCTCTAATGTGATAATAATTCAACTCTCTCCAGAGAAATAAAAAAGATGTCATACGATCCCTGGACAGACGCACTGTATTTTTTTTAGTAATGATGAAAACATACCAAAGAATGCCATTATCATTAAAAAAGATGTCGATATATGTATTAAGTATAGCAGATAGTATTTTCTATTCAATAGCTTAAGTTTAGGAACACAAATGTCCTTCTAAAGGTATTTTGTTCATCATTGATTGATACATGAAATCTTGCAGTGCGTCTAATAATTTGTCCACGGACTGTAGGTAGTACTGATGAAGGTAGTATCTGCTACTTTCATCTTAATTGAAGGGCTTAGCAGAAGAACATGTTAAGTGACAAAAAGGTAAAAGCGAGAAAATAAGCTTTCATGTTTTTTGTTTGCACTTAGATACGTTAAAAATGGAACTTACAAGAGGTAAAAAATATACCTAACTTAAAGTTTATGAAAAGGGGGTTATCTTTAAAGGAGGAAATAGTATGTTCATCGACACGAAAATATTTTTTTTCTCAATAATGTGGCATGTTCTTCCACTGAGCTCTTCACCTCAATGTGTTTTGTGTGTGCAGGACCTTGAGCTGATCAAGGCGCGCGTCAAGGAGATGGAAGAGGAGGCCGAGAAGATCAAGCAGATGCAGAACGAGGTGGAGAAGATGGCGCACGCAGCACCAGGTACACCCCACACACACACCCACATTTCATGGTCAGAGACTCACAGCCCATGAAATGAGCGGATATCTGCTATCTGTTCATTTTTCACTTTTTATTAGAATATTTTAAGTATAATTTATAAGCATAACATTAATTTAAATCTATAACAAATAATAAGCTTATTGTAAAATTATGTATACATTATTAATAAAATTATGTATACAAAAATTGAAATTGTTGCATGAGAAACACGAGGCAGAACATAATATATTGTGCAGTGGCCAGAGCAGGTAAATGGAATACTAATAGTATTATAAACTAGTTTGCGAACTATTTCATGCCGTATGGGGTTTATAAATATCAGTCAAATGTCACCCTTTTAAATATGCATTTTATGAGTCCGACACTAGAATACTATGCTAAAATCTGCATATTAATGAGGACCCTCTTGAATTATTTCCGATGCATTAGAATATTTTTTTCTGTATAACTACTTTTAAAATTTAAGGGCTCCCCATGTCAATAATTTTGAATTTAAATCAGAGAATTATGCATATATTTGATGTGTTTAAAAGAATGGCATTACCGTGACCTAGGGTATGTTGAGCCTCTCAAACATATACATGTTTGGCATTAACTATAGTCCAATAGCATTTTTTTTGTTGAGTTTTATGTCGAAATGGGTTTTTTTCGTGCAAGATGAACTGCATTGTATAATTAAGTTTGACTGCAAATTTTAAATATGAAGTATAAAGATTAAGGAAGTATATTTTCGGATTGAAAAAAAGGTTTAATTTTCTTTTACTCTCTGCTTACTAGATAGTTTATATAGTTGTCTATAATTTAGATGTCCGTTTCTTTTATAATTAATATCTTCTCTTAAAGGTCTGATGGCTCTCAGTTATGAAGACAAAATGGAAATTGATGGCCGTTCGGTGTATGTTGGAAATGTAAGTTTATTTCGTATGCTCATGTGGCGGATGATTCAGTTGCTTTTGTAAAGAGCCATTGTATTATCTTTACTTGCATGCCAAAATTCTATTTAGATTTGTGCAATTAAGTTTGTTTTAAAATTATTTTCATTCCACTTGTCTGGACCTTGTATCTTACTCTGGGTCGCCCTTGTGTAGCTTTAGTGTGACAATAATTCAACCTAACCCTTATCTTGCTCTGGTCTATTTATTCTCACAACTCGAACATGTTCTAAAAATATATATATTTAAAAATATTGTTATCTATTAGATGTTAATATTATATCTCATTATGTGTTTTATTTATTCTATGTTTAGTTAAGGACACAGTATATATATATTAAATGAAAACAAGTTTTTGGTTGTATTCTGCTATTGAGATAATTCGCAGTTTGGGGCAATCTGAATTTTCCCCCCAAATATTTGGCCCACTCCACCAAAAAAGGCAAAAAAATAAGCTAAATGTTTTTTTTTACATTAATATGAAAATGATATATTTTGCGGGCTTAATGGTAAAAATATTTGAATGCAGTTTGATTCTTATTTTTCAAACCAAGCAAAGATTAGAAATCATTTGTAAATATAATTATAAATATGGCAACGAAACATAAACAATAAAACTTTTGAATGTTGATGGAAGAAAGTGAAATTGTTTGCCCTTAACCAACTATGATTGATTTTACAAGTGTTGTTCTATGATTAGCATGATTATTTTTTTGTTATTATGGTTGAGAGTAAAGTTGAAAAATGTCAATTAATTATTTGCTCCAATTTCCCGGTGGATCAAATTCCTCTTAATTTCACTTCTGGAAGGAATTTCTTAGCCCCCCCCCCCCCCCCCCAATGTGCCCCTGAATGATTCCCCCCCTTCCACCTACTGTTCATAAATTGTTTGCACTGCAAAGAACAATCTGTCATGTAGAAGAAGCGTCATGAAGAAGCGTCATGTAGAAGAAGTGTCATGAAGAGCACATATTAAGTTTATTTTAATTTATGACAATTACTGTACAAATGAGTATAGCTATTTGTTATCTTCTTTTAAATTTAAAGTGACACTTTCTTCTTGGATATCTGAGTTTGTTTCGCTTGAGAACATAAAGAGCATTTTCTGACCTATTTCAGGTGGACTATGGTGCCACAGCTGAGGAGCTAGAGCAGCACTTCCACGGTTGCGGGAGCATCAACCGCGTCACCATCCAGTGTGATAAGTTTACCGGACACCCCAAAGGGTAAATTCTTCTATTTTTGGACCACCTCACCTGCTTTAAGTGCCTGAGGTTTCCTCGTTGGTTGACTGTTTTTAAATGTCAACCCCTTTTCTTCAAAGCAAGTTAAGCAAAAGTTAGTTAAAAAAGCAAGCAAGTTAGTTTAAGCAAGTTAAAAATATATTTAGTAGATTGTTAAAATCCTAAAAATCCTTCCCTAATTTTTTTAGATAGCAATACTTCCTTTGATTTATAATATTTCGTTTTTTACACATTTTTTTTGATTTAATGAGCTTTTATAAATTATCTTAATAAGTATGCTACTTGTTTATAAAAAGAATAATAAAATCAAAGATTAGGAAATGATAATTTTAAAATAACCCCGGCAAGGGACGTTTATAACATTTTAAACCTGTTATGAACAAGGTGGAATATTAAATGTAATAAATCATGTCAAATACATATTATATGCTCATATTAATTAAATGAATGAAATGCCATATATTGAAAATACAACTTTGATCCCTGTGTGTAGTTTAATTTCTCCTTCTTATCAATCATTTTTCAAGTGGGAATAAATTTCATATTTGGCTACTTTTCGCACGACAAAGATGATAATAGGATAAGATTGAAATAGTTAAAATTCAATTCTTCAACAAATTCTTTAAGAAGAGGCATTTGGGATATCATATAAACATATATTTTCAGCCTTTTAACTGAAGAGTTAATTAGAGATTGTTCATAGATTGTTCATTCAGACATTCTAATATTAAGGTCTAAAGTCTATATTCAAGAGACCAAACATTTATGGCGTTATAAACAAGTGGACCGAAATTGTATTTTAATAATCTGGTTTTATGAAGTATGTATTGCTTGCAACCATTTAGTAACATTTAAATACCATTATAAGAATAAAGAAAACTTTATTTTTATTCATTAAGGATGAAAAAAATAATTGGAATATGTTAAGCCTAAGGTTGATTAAAAACAAAATGTGTTTTAATACCTCAGCAACTTTCATTGAACTCAATCTTTTTCTAGATTTGCATACATTGAATTTGCAGACAAAGACTCTGTTTCTACTTCAACTGCATTAGACGAGTCCCTATTCAGAGGAAGACAAATCAAAGTGAGCGAACTGGGTTTTTGTATATATGTAGCTATTTTTCTAAAATTGATCCCAAATTATTTGGGTAATATGGTATTTGGAAAAAAATAACAAATTTATCCTAAAATAATATTTTGTAAGTAAATGCAAGTTTTGAACACAAAAAATGTAAATGAAATTTTAAAGATAATTTTAAGAATACTGAATATTTGAGCATTTTATTCTTTTTTTTATGTGTCTGAGTTTTTCTTTGATTTTATAGAAGAATATTTAAAAGAAATTCATCATTCATTCACAGTTAAAAATCAAAACTTGGCATTTCTTTTTATACCAGACTTTGAACGGCATTGCAAAAAACTATTCAATAAGTTGTTACCTGACATGCTCTTGGAGGCATTTATACATTCAGATAAAGCACATATTCTTAGGTTGGCATAAGTGGTCGGGTTTTATTTTATGTCAATTTAAACATTAATGTGTTAAAGTTTAAAAAAATTAAAAATAGACCATTATATTTATTTAAAAAGTAGTACATGTTGTGGAATTGATGTGTGCAGATGGCGCTGGCTGTTCCCAACACTCCCAATCATGTCATTACATAATCAGTGTGGATAAATATTGTGACGTGTTGGACAGTGTCTTTTCAAAACTTACTAAAACCACTGCTGGCACCTTACAACAGTACATAAAGTGATGTGTAAGGTCTTTTTGTCTCTGTGCAGGTCCTCCCTAAGCGCACCAACCGTCCTGGGATCAGCTCCACCAACCGGCCCCCCCGCCGCTTCCGCCGCCCCTCCAGAGGGGGATACTACGGAGGGTACAGGCCCATGAGGAGGTCCACAAGGTGATAAACACATTCCTTAACTTGTATCCATCTCTTCAATGGAAGAGCTACATTCACCAATTATACATAATTGGGTATAGATTTATACTTGTTCAACAACAAAATAATTGTTTAAATTGGAACGGCGAAATGAAAGACAGACATAAAAAAAAATTGAAGATAGAAGGTTCTCTGATGTCAACCCTTTTAAACAAAAATAAACTTAGTCAATACTTGGGCCCACATTCCAAATACACATATGTCCTCATGACAGCACTGCAAAGGAGTACCTTTAATTTCGGTTACTTTCAACTGAACCTTTATCTTGCATCAGTTATCTCCCCTCCCAGGAAACACCATGGTGCTGTCAGCATTATGGATGTGCGACTGGATCTTCTAGGAGATTGAGAACTTTCCCATAAACCAATGCATAATGTGCAGAGCTAGAATCTTCTTAAGCACTACAGCCGATTTCCGGCCAAGGCTGTCTCAATAAGCTTGAACCATCTTGCTCCATCCGACGCCAATGTCTTCCGATTATTAACGCTTAAACTCCTCAAGTTCTTTTCTACGTTGTCCACCCACTACGTACGGGGCCTACCTCTTTTTCTGTTTCCTACTGGAAATGTTGTCTTTTTAACCGGATTTTCATCAGCATATCTATATAAATGTCCAAGCCATCTTAGTTGCCATACTTTAATGACTTCTACTATGTTTGGCTCCCTGAATTTAAATTGTAGTTCATAATTATACATTATTCTCTAAACTTCGTTTTCCTTTATCGCTCCAAAAATTCTTCTCAAAAGAGAGCTAGAGCTAGAATAGTAATCTAAATTTCCATCATGGGACATTGCAGCAAATATCTCCCAATTATTATACCTGATATTACTATAACTGAAAAAATGCACCGTCTCCTGCAATTGAGATTTTCTTTTAATAAAGTATAAACTTTCCATTAATGCATCAAAATAAGTTCCTCAACTTATTTACATTTGTAACTAAATTAAATCAAGTTGAGTAAATCTCTGTAAGCATTAAAAATCTAATCAAGATTTTAAATAAATAAAAAGATCAAATTTCAATCTTGCATATTAAACTCGTGTGCTTTTGCTTAATTTTGATCACACGGACATTTCTTTCAAATAAAACTTTTCCAACGATCATATTCTTACAACAATGGGCAATGATATTCCTATAGAGAGATCAGCTTACGCCACACCCGTTTGGATTTGAAATTTCGAAAAATGTATTCTTAAATGATAGCTTCATTACATAAGGAATAAGCTCCTAAAATGTGGTACCTCCAATGGTGGGCGTTGATACGGGACTCGGTCAGTCAGGATTTATTCCTTTAATCTCATCAACTACCAATACCAAATTTTTAAAGAGTGGTCAGTTCGTTCCCAACTGACATGGATGTATCCATTTTCTCTATAGACATGCCGTTGCCATCATGCCATAAAGAAACATAATTATCTGTTCTTCCAAATTTCCCTGTGCGACAACTATACTTATAATCTATTTTATCTTGACATGCCAAGCTATCTAAAAATAAAAGCCCTAAAACTTTTTTTATTTTTTAGGAGACGCAGCTGGTATTACCCCTACTGAAGAGTCGAAGGCCCTCTCAGCTATTTACTTTTAAACAGAAGCGTCTTGCAAAGAAAACATTTTTTTTGCTTTATGCAATCCGTTCTTCGTTACTTTTATAGCACAAAATAGTGTTTAAAACCTGTTTTGGGCTCAAAACGTGTATCACAAGAAAGGCTTTTTTTTCCTTTTAAATCAACGCTTTTCATCGTTCATGGGACCTGATTGGAAACGGAACTGTTTATGCTCCATCGAGATTTGTTTAACTTTCCTTTGGTTTTTATAATCAAGAAGGATAATATCATTTTATGTAAAATTATTTTTTGGGGGGAAATATGAAGATAATTATGTAAACACTTTCTATTTCTATCAGAAGGTGTTTTTAACTTCTATAGGGTCGTTTCTCTGTAAAAGTCTCATCTCTGTTTTTAGTGGGGAAAATAACTTCATTGTCAATTGTAGAAGTCATTACAACTACTCGTTATGAATCGTCATTATTAGTGGGTTATAAGCTTTTAAAATGTTTTAAGTTTTAACAATTTAATTTTTCTTTTTATTGCAAATTTGATATGAGACTGTAGACCAAAGGCTTTTATCAAATATAAATTATTTTAACAGAAGGACTCCAAGCCCCATGTAATGCGGCTTGTTAAGCCCCATTACATGATGTCATAAGTTTGGATTGTGTGCTATAGAAAAGTAGTCTTTTTTTTACATCATTACAAAATGTTGATAGTTAAATCATCATTGCTCTTCCAATTGAGTTTATTTTAAACAATCACTCACTCTATCATTTTTACTATTTCTTTCATGTATTTCTACATGCGAGTAGAACTGATAATTCTGTGTTGATCCTGACATAATCAGTGAGCATCCTCCTTTTTCTGATTCATCTAAGTTTGGTTCTGCTGCAGAAGAAAATAAACGGCCGCCATTTTCTTTTAGCAACTTAAACAAACAGATTGAGTCGATCCACTGGGTTTAACAAGATTTGAGGTGGTGGATGAGAATAAAATTCTCATCAAGACTATTTTCTTATTAATAAGAAATTTAAATTTTTATAATTTATAAATCTATAAAGAAGATGTATATAAATTTTGTATTTGAAGTAGTAGTGTAATATGTGATTTTGTCCACACATTATGTTTTCAATGTCATTGAAAATGCTTACTTTTTTGGTTTTTTAAATAAATGGAGCCCAGCACCCTTATGTAAATTTTATAAACCACCTTGGGATGGTCATGAACCCAGGTGATCAACTGAACTGAAAATGACCCACCTGGGATAAATTACAAATATAAGACTTGGTGGTGGTTCATATTTCCCCTCACCATACTTTAGAATACTCCTTTTGTATTGAATCATGTTTTTACTAAATTCTAATTATGTATCATCATTTATAATTAAAAAAATTTACTTTTAAAGTGTGTGTTTACCTCTCATAAATATGCATTTATAAAGTTGTCAATGTTTTTATTTTAATAAATAAGTTGTTTTTATGCGATTCATTTATAAAAGCAGAATGGAGTTGTTTCACGGAGGATCTCTGTGGTTTTGTTTTCTTGTCTATTTTGATGTCTTTCAACAGTGTTGCCACCAGTTTTATTAGAAAAACTACGAAAAAATACCATTTAATTCTAAAATTACAAAAACATACCATAAAAATACTAGCAAAGCGTTTCACGTTTTTTTAAAGTCACTAAAAAGATTCCAAAATGCAGCTAGTATTTTTACGATATTTTTTTGTAATTTTAGAATTTATTTTAGAATTATTCTAAAACTACAAAAAAATATCGTAAAAATACTTGCTGCATTTTGGAATCTATTTAGTGACTTTAAAAAAACGTGAAACGCTTTGCTAGTATTTTTATGGTACGTTTTTGTAATTTTAGAATTAAATGGTATTTTTTCGTAGTTTTTCTTCTAAAACTGCTGGCAACACTGTTGAAATCTATGATCAAAATAGACATGCAAACAAAACCGCAAAGCTATTGCCAGATCCTCCGTGAAACAACCCCATTTAATTATATGCTTTAACAAGGGTTTTAAATATAGAAATAATTTTATTTATACTCCATCGTTTTTGAACTTCTCCTTACTGGATTGCATTTTACTTCATTTGTGTATATCACGTGTCACATCTGGAGTCGATCTCAAATCAGAGGCCCTTCGGCTCTAGCGTCTTCGTGTAGCTCTTAGTGCGGGTTTCATATAACCAACCCAAACTATACTTTTTATTTCTTAAAACATAGGGGGGGGGGGTTTGGCTAATGGTAGACAAGACATATATTATAATATATTATATATATATATATATATATATATATATATATATATATATATATATAATATATATATATATATATATAATATATATATAATATATATATATATATATATATATATATATATATATATAATTCAGGCTTGTCTGCTTGGTCACAGAGACCCGCTTATAAACCTTCGTCAATAAGGACGGACGCGACATACACTACACACATACAAGACAGATGCTGCCATCTATCGCCACCAATTCAATTTAGACATGTCCCTGAAGGGGAGGGAAAGGCTATTGGCTATAGTGCTGCCTCGTCATTAAATTACGAGGCATTCATCCGCTGGGAATATCCATATCTGCATAATAAATACGCTACAGCTACAACACAAACAATTTTCACCTGATATGTTTTTTTAAGTATACGAGGAACTGATCCTGGTAGTTAATTGTGGCGTCAGTTGTAGCTCAAGTTTTAATTCAACCCAAAACTACTTGTCATATGTTAACATCAATATTTTCCCCTTAACATTTTTGTTGTGTTTTTTAATTTATTTCAAAAATCGTTTGGCTTTATTTTTCTGTTCCACTGTTTATTTCAAATATCGTTTGGCTTTATTTTTGTTCTTTTCTATTTTGGAAAACGACATCTAGTTAGTTGTTCGGAAGCAAAAATCATTGATACCAAATTATTTTGTATCATTAAATCAAGATTTGGAAAGATCATCTACTTCGGGATCAGTTGTTCAGAGTTGGGACATTCAAGACGTTAAAGATGTTTCTAAAATTTAAATATTTTGTTCTCTACTTCGTTCGAAAGACATCGGATCATAATAGCGGATGTTACATGTTTTGTCGCGTAAAAATAAGTGATTTCTTGTGTCATCTGTGATAATTTGTAACAAGAACTTGGAATGTGAACACTTTGTGTTGAAAAACAGTGGAGTTGCCCTAGCGTTGGAGGCATTCGATATTATAGGTAAGTGGTGTTTGTTGATATGAATAACATTCTCTGCCGTATTTATAATTTTGAAATATCGAATATCCTATTTTTGTCCTGAGATAATCTATTATTGGTTGTTTGCAATTGAGTGTTTAAATTCCTTTTTATTAGTATCGTGTTGCTTCGCTATTAGACCGACGTTCAAAATAACGAGGCATTCTTCCGCTGGAAATCAATTAAATGTTGAATTCCGTTTTATATGATGTTAGATATGTAAGCGTAATTGTTAGTTTTAATCATGGTATGTAGTAAATATAACATTAAAACTGCCGCAGTACTTTAACGTTACAGCCATAAAATGTTCTGTCGAATCGCATATTAAAAGGCGAACCTCAAATAGTTCCTGATGTGGGTGTCAAAAGTTGACAAATGGTTGACATATAATAAATGCAATTTTTGAGGCTTATTCGACCTCAAACAAAATTTTGTGGAAAGGAATCAAAGGATTTTTTTTGTGTGTGTTTCATAACTTTTACCAAATAATAACGAGTAAAAACTTTTGAGATAAAAAGCGTTTATTTTCAACGGATTTGTCTTTAAAATGCAACCTAATTTCGGCGTTATACAGCTTTTATAGAAACTATTATGGACTGGATTGGTGTGTTGAAGCAAAAGGGAGACCCTGTGCGAAAATAACCACAGTGCTCTTGGTTTCAAATGTGCTACATTCTTCTGACGCCTATTTAAATAAAATTTCGACTTCAAAATACTGAATTTAATTAAAAAAATAATTCGTTTTTTGAATAAATATTTTTGAATTTGTGCGAGACCCGTATCAAAGAGGACCTATGCAAAGACACCTTTTGCACACTAAGGGCGTCCGTGTCATATCCCGAAGGTTATACCTAATGTGGGTTCTGTACTCGTTTAGCCATTTATAAACGAGAACATATACAACCCAAAAATAACGACGTGCCCTATACACTGTATATACACTGCTCAAAACAATTAGGGGAGCACTTTGCGTACTTTTGGTAACCCTTTCAATTCCAACTTTTTATTTTTTATTCTAAAAATCTAAAATTTGTGAAATAGATTCATTATGAATCCAGAATGAAAAAAGCAGGGGTGGAAATTCTTAATTTTTTAACTAAAATTTAAGGGGGAAAATTGGACTTTTGAATAAATTATAACAATGTTTTCAAATTGTATTTGTTAAAAAAGTTAAAATCAATTTTTAAACATCTAAAAATGCAAGCATGAAGAATTTAGGGTTAATTTATTTCATAAAATCGTTTCAGAGTGAATTTTGTTCTACTCTGTTTTTCATATTTTCATTTAATTAAAACAAACATTATTTAATTCTTCAAAAGCATGATTCTTCCATCTAACGATAAATAAGTTCAAGCTTAACTTAGTGAGAAAAAAAATCGCAAGTTGATGATTCCAAATGGAATCATAGGGGGTGAAAGGGCTTAAACCATGCCAGGCGCGGATCCAGGGAGGGGTCAGGTGACCCCCCTGTCGTATTTCTTTGAGAAAATAATTTCTTTTAAATCCCTTCCTACTCAAAGGGGACTTAAGATCATCCCCCCTCCCCCCCCCCCCAAAAAAAAAAAATTACCTTTTATTAATGCGTGTTTTGATTTCGATTGCATGCACTAATTTCGTAAAATTTATTTTTTCTGCAATCAGCTTTGTATTTAGTTTATTTTAATAATAAAAAAAAATCAAATTAAATAAATGTTAAATTTATCTTTAAAGTATTCTCTTCTTATAATTAAATTTCAAATTAGAAGGTGTTGAGTTTTCAAAATCCCATACAGATAATTATAGGTTAGGTTCGGAACATGAACATATTTGTTCACACCGCCTTATTTGTAATGGAGGCTTTTCATTGCAAATCAAGACATCAAGATAGTTTTTAATTTAAATATTTTGATTATCAATGATTATTTAATTAAATGTGTTTATTAACAATCAGTGTATTTGATTAAATAAGTTTCAGTGCTATGTTAAATAATACTAATGTTTGAATCTTAATATATACTTAATGACGAATGCACATATTAGAAGTAGAAGAATTTTATTGGCGATTTTTATTATAACCAATAACTTTCTCTATTAAATTTTCTTGACCCCCCTGTCAAATTTTTCTAGATCCGTCCTAGATCGTCCTAGAAGCAGTGTATATGGAACTATAGTAGTTCTACCTAGAATACGAGCCTCGAAAGCATTTTCCTCCCCCATCCCCGCATGTGGTTTTCTTTGAAACGGCGCGGCGTGAGCGTCGCGGTTTCGGTTTTTTCCCCCACCCTACTTGGGTTTGAACTGATCGGATTGTTGACCTCACAACAGAACCTCAAACGCGTTAGGTTTTGAAAAGTGATGTTTCCTAGAAAACCAAGCGAAAGGATGGGGGAAGAAAGTCTTTTCGAGGCTCGCAAAGTAAATAGACCGACCTGCACTAGCAGGTGAAATCTGGATTGGTGAAAAGTTCCATTGCTTTCGAAAACGTGGGTTAAGTTATAAAGAGTCCTCGTAAATGGCTATCATTACAGCACAAATGATTCCATTTAATGGATTTCGCTAGCGGCCATGGGTTTGATTCCATGCATTCAAGTGCTCTACAAATTCACGTGCGTGTCGCCTTGGTTAATTCAATCAAACCATTAAGCCACATTGTTTATTGAACAGTTTTATGCAATACCACTTAATGACGTATTACTTAATGTCTGACAGTTGAGAACTTGGGTATTATTCAACTTTGCAATTCAACATGTTAAACTGAGGTTTAAATAAATTAATTTGTAAAATGTTGGATTTGGCCGCGACCTTTTTTCGCCGATTGTAGGTAGGGATACACTTTGTTTCTTTCCCTTTTATGATTTACCGGTCTTTTATGTTTACACGCCGTTGTGAAAAACTCGCCGAAAAGGTATAAACCACGTGACTTGGGTCACGTGATCCTGCGTAAAATAATAATAATGGGCTCGAAAAGCACCTTCAACGTGTCTCGAGTTAAAATAATGACGAGTAGTTTGTTTTTTCTTGGAGAGAACAAAACGGATCCAATTATTCCGAAAAGGCACCCACATACCCGTGCAGAAAAGGCTTCTAAAAGTGCTGCCGACACGGAAGGAAAATAACCGACAATTCTACTCAAATGAATTTCATTCCTGGATTTAAACAAAGTGTGGGTAGTAATACAGTAACTTTTCATGTTCTCAAGTGAGTTGTTTTGGCGGGTAATTTTACCAGCAACTAAATTATTTTTAAAAAGTGTCCCTCGGTTTCTTCCGGATTAACGAAATTCAATTTGAAATAATTATATACAGCTCCGCTTTCTCTTTTTTAAAAAAAGAAATCTTTGAATTTCATTAAGCATCGCATTTTCCGCTCTTTTTGAGTGGATGTACTTATGTAAAAAAATAAAATCATTAGCTGCTTAATTATATATTTTTTATTCTTTAGGAATTAAACAAAAACCATCTTTAATGTAAGGCGAGGTTATTAAGAAAATTAATAAAATTCTGTTTTTTTGTTTGCTAATTGATTCAAGTTCTCCCTTTAACATTTAAAACTAATATATTTTTTTACTTGTATTTCTTTTCATTTTTTTAAATTTTCCTTCATTAAACAATTTAAAACATCATTTATGTTTTTCCTTTTTTTGTGTGTGCTATTATTTGAACTCGTGATTTGAAGTGAGCTTCGACAGCGTTCTTTCAGTTTTAGTTAGGGTTCGTCATTTTAAAATGCAAAAGCGCTCTAGCTTCCACGTTACACTTATAACCACTCAATCTTGTTACACATGTTTACACTCGAATCATCTATTTTAGCAAATTTTTATTTTGAAAGGTTAGAACCGGATTTTCCACACAAACTATTCCAAAGTGACAGTACTGCTGTAAATATACTTATTTTAAAGTAGTAAATATTCAATAAGCTAACAATGGTTTGTTAAGGGAACATGTTACATAGAACACTGTTAGGCTTTTTTTGTTACATCTAGCCTAAATAAAGAATGAACTAGTACTTCGTATGAGTATATAAGAGTGCTGCCTGTTAACCTCTAGAGAGTGGCAAACGCGTTCAGAAAGCTTTTCTCGGCGAAAAATCTTTTGTAAATAAGTTTTGAAATGACAGAAAACAAGGAGACAAAACTCATACTTCAATGGATCATACATGAGTGACATTCAATGCAATTCTGTGTTAATATATTTTAGAAGAACTTCAACACAAAGATGTGTTCGGCTAATGATATTGCAGTTGTTTCCACCATATGGACACCACTCTCTCTAGAGGGGAATATTTAGCACCTTAGTTATGATACACCCTAGGAGACCACACATCGTAAAAGTTAGAGTACCATTGTTTGAAGCTCGTTTAATTATTATTTGAAAAAGAAAAAAAGGTGTCTTCAAATAGTTATTCTAAATAACGTCGAAGATGGACGTCTATTATTACCATTACTTATTATTAACATCTTAGGTTATGTCACACCCATTAATTCCCCCCTTTTATCTATTTTTAATGTGACAAGAGTTTTCCAACTGCCTCTGCTCTGTCAAGTGCGAAGTTTCACACATTTTAATCCGCCAATCGACGGGAGAGCGCGACGCGAAAATGATCAATAGGAATAGAAAGCCCCTTTAATGGCCGCGTGTGAGAGGGGCCACAAATCGGATTGTTCCTGAAATGGGGTAAATGAAGGCTTGCGGTTGAAAAACGGTCAGACGTTTCCGAACTACTATTGCTGCCTCGAATATTTTCTTCGTCGTCTCAATAACATTATATTTTTTGTGTACAGAGAAGAATTTGAATGACTTGGAAGTTCGTAGTACGCAAAATGTTAAAGCACCATCTTAAAAGGGTCCAGTTCAGAAACACCTGTTCTAGGGAAGCACCACGGAAACAGTTTGATAGTTGAGAACAGTTTTTAAGAGCTTATTGTCTGTAACATTAATAAGAAAATATGCTAAAAATTTTTAAGTTTATATCAAGTTCAATAAAATGATAATTACGAAACATCTTATGAAAACTAAAAAGAAAAAAAATACATTAAAATTTGAAATGGCAATGGAGCAACACTTGGGCAGGAATGAGCGAAGGTTTTTCTGTACGGTGACTACCGTGAAGGAAAAACAACTTTTACAGAACGCATTCGCCAGTGCACAGCGGTCGATCTAGGTGGAAAAATCAAAGAAATCTAAAATGACGGAGTATTTGACAGGTGACTATTTTGAAAATACGTAGAAGTAAACAAGTAACATGTAGACCAATGATTGTGCCAGCTATTTTAACATTGAATTCCAATATGTTGTTGTGAAAAGCAGTGAAATTCTAGCTCCCAAATACTTTTTTCTCAAAGGAAGTTAGGTTTAAAAGTAAGTAAGTGGTTATTTCATTATTTCAAATGCAAAATTCAGTTGAATACCGTTTTATGATATTTTAATGTGTGAGAGTGTAATTTTTAGTTTTTGTAGTTCTAATCATGTCATGTAGTAAAAATAAAAGTTAAAGCACAAAAAAAGACCCTGCACAACCCGTAATCATTACGTGGATTTCATATTTCTATGTTTCATCTGATAAAAAAAAAAGAAAATCAGTTGCAATTTATTTGAATGAAGTTGCTTTTCTGATAAGGTTTGTAAACGAAGTCCAAGTATTGCTGCAGTGAAAGATTTCACTCGTAAAAAATTATTGCAGCTTCTTAAAAACATAAACTTGTCGAAATATTTCATAAAGCGTTTTAGGGTCGTTGTTCCGCGATTTCTACTAAAGATCAAGAAATGATAAAAAGATTTCATAAAAACCTAAGATAATTTTTTGAAAACTGGTGATATTCCAAGGTGAATAAAAATATTCTTTATTGATTTTGTAATGTGTGTTAAATTATTATTTGATCAGCAATTATCAGACAAGTCAAGTTGTGCAAGTCGTCTAGAAATTAACTTATAAACTATTACCTAAAAACTATTCCAAATCAAATGTCTACACATTACCCCAAGTACTGACAACCAATGACTCCTTCTTAAAAACTAAACTTATTTTAGGAAACAAAATATACAATTTAAAGTTTTTGATAATTCAGTGAAAATTTTAGTTTACATGGCGAAAGGGTCTCGACAAATATCGCAATTTTTTTATAACCTTACCTAATTTCATGTACTTAATTTAAGTAACCGTAGCCAGTTTAATACAAACAAGTTTTTTTCATTATTTAAAGGGTGAAACGGCATAAGTATTGTTTCCCCCTTAATTTGTTCCAGTCATTTTAGTATGTTAGTATTCGAGTGCCAATGAAAGATATAAGTGGTTTGATTTTATAGAAAGTATTTTAATAATAAAAAGAGTGTGTAATTTAAAGTGGAGGAGGGGACTTTAGAGTGGGAGTTCCCAAGTGTCTATCAATTACCCCAAGCTAACATATATAGCGTATTTTAAAAAGTTTAGAAAAAGAGTTATATTTAAAGGAGAAGTATAAATTTAAATTTTCGTATAAGAATTAAAATTCAACTTCAACAATTTAAAAACTTGAAATTTAATCCAATAAAAATAAATCAAGGTTTCAAATAACACTCTAAACTGTACACAAGGATAAGTATCATGTTTTCCCACGTAGTGGCTTTTATGCATCTCAATAAATAATTGACTAAAAAACCGTTATAGGTACATTTCTCCATAATGGAGTAACCAATGGAGTTTTTCTTTCTCCGTTAAGTTCTTTTATTTAATTTCTTAATGTTTTGTGTACGTATTTTGCACACTTAACGCATTCCCTGCGTTTTATGACTTAAGTCATCAAGTTCAACAATGAATGTCCGCAATGCCGGCGAAACTACACCAATAGAGAAGAAAACGATTAAATTGAGTTATAAACAAAAACAGTGAAAAAAAACCTCCATTCTTGAAATTTCGCATTTTGTTCGCTTATCTCCTTTAAAAATAACTTATGATTGATATAAATGTTTCGTAATTATACTGTTTAGTTCCAACCTGCCATATATATACCAAAACACACTAAATTTAGATGATCGGAGCTAAAGTTGAATTCTTTTAATTTCACAAAATTAGATGAACTGGAAAATGTTTTGATTTTTCAATCAAAGATCATTAAGGGCAACCATTTAACTGCCGTTAACTATAAAACTAATAATTAATGTTTTAAATTTGTACCTTTAACTAATATTTTCGTTGTTAAATCGTCTTTTAGAATTTTTAAATAATAGCTTTACTTTATTTAAAGGAATTTTCTGATGAAAAAATTGATAGATACAGAATCTGTTTTAGAAACAAACGATACTTTTATAAAAACACTAAAAATGTTGTTTTATGTAACTCATAGTTTACTGAAATCCAACTAAGATTATTTTAATTTAATAATTTTCAAATAAAAAAACTATATGCATAGGATATTTTAAAATTAATTTTGTAAATTAAGGTCGTGTAAAATATAATTTTTATAATATCGTACAAAAAAACTAACTTTTTCAAATCAATAACCGTGTCAAATGTGATGCTTTTAACGAAAGTGTGTTTCTATTTACTTTGTCGCACTAGTGCGTAAAAGTAACATTGAAACACAATTTCGTTAAAAACGTCACTTTTGCCACGATTATTGATTTGAAAAAGTTAGTCCTTTTGCACGATATTATAAAATAGTTATTTATGCAACTATTGTGAAAAGTAAGCTTTTTTAAACGAGTTGAATGGGAAATAAATTCACGAGTTTAAAAAAGGCTATTTTCAACGTGTTGTCATACACTGTTTTTTATAATAACGTGCAAAAAAAGTATTTATTAAATTGGCATTTATTGATTGGCTTATTAATTATTTTATTATCACGTTCAAATGATTTGAAGGTGATTATTTTAAAATCACGTGCAAAAAGTATTTCTTAGATTGGCATTGGAAATAAGACACCAAATAAAGAATCACGTTCAAATAAAGAATTTTACACCAATCACAAAGCCGCCGAATAAAATATCACGCTCAAATAAAGAATTTTAAACCAATCAGATGCTCTTATTTACTTTGTCGCACTAGTGCGTAAAAGTAACTTTGAAACACGATTTCGTTAAAAGCATCACTTTTGTCACGATTATTGATTTGAAAAAGTTAGTTTTTTTTGCGCGATATTATAAAAAGTTACTTTTACGCACTAGTGCGACAAAGTAAATAAGATCATCTGATTGGTGTGAAATTCTTTATTTGGCGTCTTATTTCCAATGCCAATCTAAGAAATACTTTTTGCACGTGATTTTAAAATAATCATTAATATAAATAATTACGTTCAAAGCATTTGAACGTGATAATAAAATAATCAATAAGCAATACGAGCAAAAGTATCTTCAAAACTCAATGGTTTCATTTTTTTGCACCTTATTATAACAAATAGTGTATGACAACACGTCGAAAATAGCCTTTTTTAAACTCGTGAAATAATTTATTCAACTCGTTTAAAAAAAGCCTTATTTTTCACACTAGTTGCATAAATAACTATTACTATTGAAATTCCATTTGATAAATAAAGAAAAACAAAAAATCGGCAAAAAGATCACATTGAATGATTGACAGAAAATATTAAACAAAGATTTGCGTGTTTTTATATTATTTGTTACCTTGAAATACTAGTTAAGTGTTTTAGTAGTTTTTCTGGCGATTTGTTAGTTCTTAAATAACTGAAATAGATGGAAACTGTTTACGTAATAATAACAACGTAGATTTAAACATGGCTTGACGTTTCTTTTAAATTTTTGTTGTCAATATTTCTGAGAATTTTTCTGAGAGAAGTTAGTCATCCGAAAAAAGTCTTCTTGGCTGGCGCCGTTAAGGATACTTTTCTCAGTTCGGTCTTCATGCTGGTCAAAAAATGAATAAATACCGGCAATAAAAAAACGTTTGTTGAGTCGGGTCTGGTTCTCGTTCAATCTGTCTCCACACAGTTTTGCCCTCTCAGTTGTGAGCCCTTCTCCTTCTTGGTACGAAATGTCGAGCTCCGTCTCCAGTAGTCCTCCTGTACGAACCAAAAAACCGTGACGGTCCTGGTTCTGAGCACTCAAAGAGCAAGTGACCAAAAATAACGGTACGTTCTCTTTCATCCATCTGCTGGTGCGCCGTCCATTGGTGGGGGGGGGGGGGGGGCGGTTTCCATGGCGACCCGCAGGTAAGAGAGAGAGGGAAGCGAGCGCGTCCAGGTGGGAGGTGTGCAGCAGCTGGCTTCACGCACTTCCGGTGTCCGGCAACCCCCACACACGCCGTCGCCATGGGAACCGGCGCCAAACCCGTCGCCAAAGGCCAGACGGCCACAACAAAAGCGCCTTCTTGTTGCATATGTTTGAATAACACGGATATAGGGCTGCATTGCAGAGTAAGGCGTCCATAATACCTGGTTTGTTGCGCAAAATAACCTTCATACACTATGGTTTGTTTCAGAATAGCTTTAATTAGTTAGCAGTACCCCAGCCTTTTTTTTTAAAAAAAATTGTTCAATAAATACCAGCAACTTTTAGGAATGCAGCACGGTACGAATTGCAACTTATAAATCGAATTATATAATTTTAATAACGATGACATAAATGTATTCCTCGTGAATACTACGTTTGGGAAATCCATCAAGACGTTATCGTTTTTGCTTAAAAATCCATGTATTGCATTACGTCGTAAAACAGAGAGAATACTGTTGACGTAAGAAAACTGTGAAATAAAGAGGCATCTTTATTGGGTTATTCCAAAGAAGTCATCATGAGGAATTAAATGGCAATTTTCAAGATTTGAAAGACGTTCTTTCATGAATAGTTCCTTGACTCAATATAACTTTGCCTAATTTACTTAAAATGGCGTCTTTAGACTGATTTATTTGAATATCGGTACTATTTAACCCAACATTTCTGACATAAAAATTGCCGGTTTTATAAATGTCAATTTTTTTTAAATATTCCTTTAGAGACGTGTCTGCAAAATACATGCAATTTACCGGGTTCCTTAAGATTTGAAGAATAACATTGACTGTGCATTTTGAATGATGGAAAATTTAGAATATAGATTTCCGTCTCCAATGCTAACAAATACCTGGAATCTTTTGCGGTTCAATTCATCACACGACCTTTTTTCTCAGTTTTTGTTCACCTGGTTGATGAATACAGTCTAATCACTCGGGGTAATCACTCATTTCTTTGCGTAATCATAACAACAACAAAAATATATTTTAATGAAATTTATGTGCATGAAGCAACCGGGAAGAAATAAAACAGATTCCGAGAATAACGGCGCATTTCATTTCTAGAATCATAATACACTTTTCAGGAAATAAATATAGAAAGAGCCATTTTCTTTAAACATATAAATTTGTTTTGACTAAAAGGGCGAGAACGGAATGGAGAATGCGTCATTAAAACTTTAGCATATCATTTCTAAACAAAAATAATTCATGGAAAATATTATCTTTGTTAACCTAAGATGAGCATTAAGATGTTTTGAATAAAGTAGAAAACGTTGTGTCAACATGCTCATCAGGTAATCAAACTATCGTTTAATGGACGTTGTTTTATTGTCAAAAAATAGTGAATGAGGCTAAATAATTTAGTCTAAACAAGTCATTTAAATTAAATAAAGACATGAAAGTTATTTGAGTTAAAAAGCGTGATTTTATAGCCCTGCTTTTTTTTAATCCGAAAGAATTTAAAAAAAAAAAAGGAAAGTAGGTATTGACATCGTGTCGATTTCCGTCTATCTGTCCGTCTCCTAAATACAGTTCTAACGGTCCTTTTGAGAAAGGTATACCATCATCCGATGCGCATCTTTGTCATCCGCCTGTCCTGTATAAGACAGTCTGATATAATTTGAGTTATAACAGTCCAATTTTCTTTTTTAAAAAATGTTTGAAAGATATAGGGACATCAGATACCTATCTTTTATACTTTGCGCCTGTACGTTTTTCCGTCCGTCTGCCGCTCTCTGTTTTAACCCTTTCAGTCCCAGGGATGCCATTTGGCATCATCATGTATCATAATTTTAAAAAATGATAGGACTGACATCTATTGGGATTAATAAAAAATGTTTTCTTTTTGAAAAAAGTTTGAAGAATCGAATGATGTGCTTTTTGATATCATAAATGGCTATAGACGATCAGAATTTTTTTTCGAAAAATGATGCCAAATTGTCATTGGACTGAAAGGTTTAACTTCAGCTCTAACAGTTCGTTTAAAAAAAAAAAAATTCGTTAGAAAGGTAGGACTTCAAATGCTATCTTTTATAGTTTTTATATATCTGTACTATAAAAATTTCAACGAGGTTTAAAATAAAGGCAATTTTTGTTCTTTTAGAACTTCTTGTTTTGCGATAACCTCTAAACATGACATTTTCCCAATTCGACCTCAGAAAATCAGTTGTATTAGAAAAAAAAACCGGATTTTCCTTTACTTACTTCAAAGAGTTTTTTCTAGGTTGAGGAATGAATCAGTGACTTTGCCTAGTAATTTTTAACTTGATATTAGATGATGATATTGATTTGTAGAAATTCGAGTCGTTCTTTGTGCTCTGGTCTGTTGGATGCCATTTTTGACGATTTTTTATAAAAACACCAGGAATAGTTAACTCTTACTGGAATAGATAACAGATTAAAGGACAACACTTGATTTTCATAGAGCCATGTGAATCCCTTCGCTGCGCATGATGATGAACGAAAGATATCTGGGCTGAAACACAACGTATGTTTTTAAAGTCATTCAGGAGAGGAAATTCCTTTATTTCTAAAAGAACTGTTTCAAGACCATCCGCACCAATGTAACATAGATAAAAGTCCACGATTCATGGCATTTCGATGAGAAACATGGCGTGGACAATGCGTGGTACACCCCGACCGGAACGTGTTAACCTTTTGGGCCCACAAAAACCTAAAACTTTTATACCCATGCTTAAGCACGGATTTTCTCAGCCACACATATAACATTTCATTCAATACAAACCTAATGACAAGAACCTAATATAATAATTTTAAGAATAAATTCCTCAAAAAATAAATTTACTATATCCGCCCTCTCCAGAGTTAGTCGATCTGCGCCACTTGTCGTTTCCGCCGAATCCTCGGAGTCGCCAAGTCGGGCGATGCGCGTCGCCAACCTCCCCCTTCCCCGCCGCCAGGTGAGTCTTTCACAGGTAGCAGGGGGGGGGGGGGTGCTGTCACGTGTCCCCTGACGTCACCGCGAGAGTAGAGAGAGGGGAGTCACAACAAAAGGTGAGGCGAGCTCCATCCAGGTAAACCTCCTCTCAACACACCTGAGAAGGGAAGAAGAACAACTCCCGCATCTCTCTCTTGCGCGCGCTCGCTCTCCGGGTGATTCCTTTCCCTCCCACAAACTACATACCCGTGGTCAATAGTTAGTTGAAACAGATATCTTTTACCTGAAAAAAAAACCAGTTATCTTCGTCTGTGAGGGACGTTGTGATTGACACCTCGGAGTGCGTTTTGAAGTGAGGAGGCACCGAAGGCGCAGTCATTCCGGCTCAGGTGGACCCCCAGCGGCCGCAGATGTCGACCGCGGAGACCAACTCCATGACCATGAGCCAGTCCATGGACTCGGTGTCCACCATCACCGAAGAAGAGGTGAGTCCCCACACGCCGACGAACTTGACCTTTTTTAAAGTCCTTTTGCTGTTTCTTTTTGTTAGCAAATATGGGATAGATTTGATCGGTTTTGCTTATTGAACTAGTTTTAAAAAGCGGATGGTTGCCCCATATATATCCCACACAACTCATTCTAACCTTACCCCTTTTAAACGCACGAGACGGGAAAAAATAGAGCCCTAAAACATTCATCTGTGAATCTCATCCAACAAAAATTTAGATTGCAAGTGGGATTGCATTGGGATACCCTAGAACCATTTACTATTTTTTTAGTAAACATGTGTAACCATCTTGTATTTTTTACAAAAAACACACTTTTGTAAAAGTTTTTACTTCAAGTTACTTTTGCAAAAAGTAAATCGAATCTGCGGTACTCCCACGAAATGCTGAACCAGTACCAAAATGGAGAACTTTAATTTGAATATCCTTTCATTTTTCAGTCGGTATAAGAGTCCACTTCTGATTCAAATTCTACTCTCTGTGAAATCGCAATTCAGTCAAAAGGTACACTTGCCATTGAGACAGACGAGTTTGGGTGGAGTTAACTCTTTTCATGTTAAGGCACTTTCTTACTGTTTCAATTTTTATGATTTTTTTTAAATTTATGTGCATATAAATAACTTCCGCATAATATTAGTTTGTTTTGATTAGGACAGTTTTAGTATTAAATTGCACTTGTATGTAATATAATGTATAATTGGACCACACATAATATTGACAAGAAAGAACTACCATACTAATTTAGTTTAATTTGGTTCAAATGCCGGCAATGTGGCTTGGGTGAGTTTTTAATTTTCCATATATAAAAGTGTCATTGTTCTTCCCATGTTTGGCTATGCTTTTCCAGTTTCGACCTACTTTTCAAATACATTCTCAGTTATCCTGATAGTCGGAAGCTGTGCGCTAATGCGGGTAATTCGACTTTCGATATCTTTGTGATCGGACACTTTGTTTTTCCAAAGCTGAGTCAACTCACGCGAAGCACAGTGCGTACTTTCACGCGGCTCTCTCAGTGCACGAAGGCTTACTTTTCGTGTGCCACTTCAAATATTAAGCGAAACACACCGAAATAAAATGCAAGCGAAATGGATTAACAAATCTACAATGTGAAAATAATTGTAAAATACAATAACGGTAAATTAGCCAGTGACGCAGTATCTTTGAAGGAAACAAAATTGAAGGTTTAGGTAGACTCATTTAGTCTGGATCGAGATAAAATTAAATTTGTACAACCTATACGGCCGTTGCTTGCAAGACCTGCAAAAACAGAGTAATGAGAAAACTTGTTCCATCAAACACTATAACATACATTCACGCGGATTGAATATCGGATTATATGAAGTATTTTGCGTTATAATAAGATATCTGTTTTTGTGTGTTAATAACTAAATAGCGCCGCAGATACGGTCTTTCTTGCAGCGTCATCTTTACCGCAAGTCCGCAAATGGTAAAAAAACCATCAGAAACGTAGCTACAGTATTACTAAGGAACAAATAAGGCGCCCCTGAATTATGCTTGAATGGGAATGAATAAAACTTATGAAGTTTCGGAAGTATTGAAACAGTTTTTTGACGCTTTGGGCTGAATATTGAGAAAAACTGCAACTTTCTTAAATTTTGTTTGACCCCCCCAAATTAGCTTTTGTAATTTAGACTGTGAAAGTGGGGACGGATGGATTATCTTTAGTGTTAAAAACTTTCTGTTGCATAATTCCCTTGTTTAAATTGAAATATTATTTAAGGTAATTTAAATTCCATTATCAAACATTCACATTTCAAACATACCATTTTAATGACAGGGAATCCACTATTTTTTATTACCCTATTAATCCATTTATTATAAAACAATTAAGTTTCGAATAGAATAAGTTTCTAATAGAAGAAATCCTTTTAGGATTTTTATTTCAGGTAGATGTAAGTGGTGAACTTTGTTATTTTTCACTGCATTTTAATATCATTGCTTTGTTCGCTGGAATAACAGGTTCTTTAGACAACTTACTCTTCTTTTTTATTACTAATAATTTACTTATTTTTTTCTTTTTCTGAAATGTTGAAGACTTGTGTTGTTTTTAATAATTGTTGCTATAACCGCCACTGCGCTCCAAATACAAATAAATATGACAAATACAATATAATACAAATATATCTGTAGCGCGCGTCGGGTGCGGCCAGGTGTGTCTGGCGGCAGATGGGGGCGACATCTGCGCACTCCTCACCTGTCGAGAGGGGGCACGCGCGCCCGAGAAACCCGGGTAGACACTTTTCATAACATGACTTGATAGGATATTTTGTAATACCTATTTTTATCATGTCATTTCTGAATGTTTCCACATAATGGAATTCTTTATTTGAATGTTCTGTGTATATAAATCGCTTAAACTTGCATCTTATTTGTCTGCACTTCTAACTAGAAGTCGAATTTATTCATAGTAACGAATTCTTCTCGTTTTAAAGCTTTTATTTTTGATAGATTTGTCACCCGCCCTTCCCTGCAACGTGTTGTATTTCCACCCAAACTCACACTCATTAACAGCCCCAAAATTTACCGTCCTACAAAACTATGTATAATAATTAAAAATAAAATCTGTTTCTAATACAACATGAAACTTAATAATCGGACCCTTTATTATTCTCTCTCTCTTCGAATAAATCTCGGTATCCATTCTATGATCCTAATCGGATTTAAATAAATACCGTCGAAGCGGGTATCTTTGACCATGGAGGGTAACTTTGGTCCACGCGTCGGAAAAAGATTTGTTTCTTCTTCATAAAATGATCCCATCTTAAATTGTTTGACATTTTTGGAAAGGTGGAAATATTGCCTTTCAATTCATGTCAAAAAATTATAATTCTAATTTTGGCAATACTACAAATGACATTTATATTCGTACGAGCATTGAATGACAAAAATATATTTTTTCCAACTTTTGTCTGGAACACCTAAAAAATTGAAAATTAGCTAATAAACACTTATACATAATCTTTTTATTTATGGGGATGAATATACCCAATTTTTTATCTAAGTTGAATCCTTTATGCTATATTTAAATATTGGTCACTGGGAAACTTTTGGCAATGATGCGGGTAACTTTGGTCCAAGTGAAAGGATTTCTTTATGGCCACTTTGACTTTCAAAAATGTATGTAAAAGTGTATTCTGTTTAACTATTTTTGAAGAAGTCTTACTTTTATGATTACCTATTTTTGAGATGATTTTAGAAAAAAATTAAACGATTTTAAACATTAAAAAGATGAAAATAAAATGCAAGAAACGTAAAACATTCAAAATAGCTAATGTCGAAATATAAACATTTTCAAATTCCTAATTACGAATATATTATTTTTTTCCTTTTATAATAAAATCGTTTGCTTTTTATAAAGATATTTGTTATTAAATTTTGCTTCCAAAAATAAGTTATTTTTCCTTATTAAAATTGAAGTTTACTTTTCTTTTAAGCTACAATCAATACTGGTATTCATAATGTAATGTAATTCTACGATGCACTGCAATGTAAATGTTAAGTTATATACCATTTTTCATAACTATGTATCTTATAACTTTATTTTTATGTTTAAACATTTCAATATTACTATTTAATTCAATAATACAGCCTTTAAAGATGTTAAAAAGTATGTTTCTTTTGTATTTCATGCTTGGACCAAAGTTACCTGCCTGGATCCTAACCGTGTCTTAATTTTTTTTTAACTAACACCAATTTTTTATTAATTTATAAAATTTAACAAAAATGCTTGGAAATTATTCCTAAAAGTATAATACTTAGAATGCATAATGATTTTTTCTATAAAAACCTATGATTTTGGACCAAAGTTACCCGCACTGACGGTAATTGAAAAACTAATCTCAAAAGAATTTTTTTATAAACTCCCGGAAGCAAAATATCTCCATTATTTTTCTTCGTTTATCGTCGTATTCAGTCATTTATATCTCTTTGTCATGCCTTATAATTTAGAATACCTAAAATTTGATGAGATAATATTTGGTGCTGTGTCACTTGCACCACCAGGGAACATTTATTGCCATGGAAGCTAAAAAAGAAAAAAAGAATTCTGAGTTAATTTTTTCTTTAAATAATAGTATTCGTTGCTTCTAAGAAATTCAATAACTCTTAAATTTTGATAACCAATATTATCAGTTATTACTTACGGAACAGCATGATTTCCAATGCATATGAATGTAGTAGAATAACATGACTCTCCAAAAATGCCAGAAGTCCGATGCAATAATTACAGTAAACAATTCTGAATTCAAATTTTGGGCCTCAGATAGTGCTCCGTCATTATATTAAACGAGAATGTATTTTTTTTTCTTCCGTGGCGATCGATAAGTTAATGATTTGAGTCATTGATGCGATTTTTTTAACGAGGCCTCCTCCTCGTTGTCATTCGTCGATTCCATTCGAAACACTTCCATCGGAAATTCTGTATAATAAAATAACAGCAAAAAAAGTTTGCTTCCTATCATTGCGCAACTGTTCTCGATAGTTGTGGGATTCCACAATAAAAGTTTTGTTCGTTGAATTCAATTACGTGTGAAAGTAAAAGTGTGTCGAGTTTTTTACAGATTTTTTTTAACACTGAGAACAAGTATTTGCCCTATTTAGAGGTAAATTTACATCTTTCTAATGAGTAGAAAGAGAAAAATGCAATTTTTTGCACCATTTTTGGCAATTAAGAGTGCCTCATTGTTTACGAAGACTAATCGATATAACTCAGCGATCCTAAGGCATCTGTAAGACATCATGCACGAGCAGAAATGATCGTCAATGAAAAAAAAATCGAACTAACATATTTTAGAAGTAATAGTTTTGTCACTTTTGTATCTAAAGTACGTCCTTTACATAAACATTTTTTTACGTCGCTGTGCCTTTGGCGTGTGGCATATTATTTGGCGTATTTCGTTTTTGAAGTAATCCGTACCACCTCGCGGGAAAGATGTAGAAACCTCGCCTCGTCAATATGATTTCGAATGGAGATATTTATTTTCGAAATCTGAATAAATCTATCGAATTCCGTGTTTCCTATTCCAGGAGGGATGCGCGCGAAGAATGTCGACTCGATTTCACGAAACTTCATAAAAAAAAAAGTATAGGAGAGAAAAAAAAACTTTTTTTTTCTTTCTCCTTCTCCCAAAAATAAGTTGGAATCCTCCCGAATGGGCAAAGTATTGGATTTTTCATTCCCCGGAATCAAATTTCGGGAGTTTCCGGAGCAACTAATGGATCTTTTATGCACGCTCACCCTTCTTCTTTTGACTTCTTCTGAATGGGAAATAATAAACGGGACCGACCGTTTTCTTGACGGAGACAGAACAGACCAAGTCGGGGGAAAAAAGTCTATCCTAAAAATTTTCCGATGGGAAAATCTAATCGTGCCTGGACAAAATCTCAACATAGTGACACATTTTAGACATTATAAATAGATAAATGAATATTTTACGTGGCATATCCAAGTGTAATTAAAGAAAAAACATCGTTTCTGAAGCCAAACCAATCTGCCAATTTTAACTTCATTTTTAAGAGGATATTTTTCCTTGTGATAATTAGCAATAAATTTGCCAATAACTAAAAATTCTGAACATAAGATAAATGCTAAGATATTTCGTTTCTGTTTCGATTATATCTGAACTATAAATTACTTACTTAATAAAATTCTTACAGGGAAAAAAAACTTATTCTAGCATAAAAATAGAATATAGAGATTAAGGTAACGAATATTTTTCAGAATACATGTTTTTTATTTTCATTAAACTATACAGTAGAACCTCGATTATCCGTCCCCCTTTTATCCGGAACTCTATGTTAACCGACCATCCCTAAGACTAATAAAAAAATGTTAAAGTAAGGTAATTCTACTTTGTTAAAAAAAGAAAGCAGGCTCAGAAATCTACGGCGATTATAAAGTGAGCAATGTTTGGCGCTACTGAAATCAGCAAACATCCGCGATTCAAAAATTGGGAATATCCAGCGATTCTAAAATCTGAATTCTCAGGTGATTCTCACTCGGGAGATTCCGGCGTTTGGAAAAAATCGGAAAACTGAGGTTATTTTAATATCGAAAAACTTTGGCAACTGGAAAAAAGTAAAAGTGAATTTCTGGCAATTCTAAATTTTTGAAAAAAAATCAAGGAATCGTCTAAAGTCGTGAGACTACAAGTGATATCTCTAGGTACAATAAAACAAAAAATAAACACTTTTTCCAGATGTTAAAAAAAATAAGAATGGAAATTTCAAATAATGTTTTAGAACTTTCTTTTGGCTAGACAGTTTCAATTTCAAAGATAACTAAACACTAAAATTCAATGTTTACAATTGCAAAACCAGCTAGGATTTCGTACGTTGGCGAATTTCAGGTCCTCGGTCTTCTACTATAAGTTTTACTATTTAATGAAAATTCTCTATTGTCCGGAATTTTCGATTATCCCATCTATACCACCCGTCCCAATTAGATCGGATAATCGAGATTCTACTGTATTTATTTGGCAAATGCTGCTTTGAACAGAAATTTAAGAGTCAAGTGCATCTGGAGTTCGGTGCGAGTCCTTGCTGAAGTTTGATTCTGGGCCCCCCTTTATTTTCTTCGGGAGTATTTCAGAGAAATATCTTCTAGCTTGCGGGCCAAACTCGGATCCCGCGGGGGTGCTTCCTGTTACAGATAAAAACAAATGTATCATATTTTTGTTACAAAATAATTAAACGCAATACATTTTATAAACTGGATTTTTTCCCCTTCATTTTTATGTTATATAAACATATAAGCTTTTCACATCACTTTCAACATTATATTTTAGGATTGTTTTTCATTTAATTTTTCAATTTTCATTTGTTGGATAGATTTAGACTTTAGAGGATATATATTAATTCTCTAAAATATTTTTAAAAAATCGTCAATAGAAATAACATATTTACAGCATAACCTAAGTCTAAGAAATTATTCCCTGGCTTAGATTATTAATTCTGCTAAAGCATTGTTTTTTTTCCTGTTATGAATTTGCTGACGCTATATCCTTAGTACATTTATCTACTTTTTTCAGCGAAACATTTTCCATCCTTTTTTTTTTATCATTACCAGCCCAACAATATTCTGAGATACAAGGTTTCAGCAATTAAAAATTAAATCTGTTTCTAATACAGTTGGAAATTTAATAATCGCCCCCGCCCTTTCTCATTCTTCGCTCCTCTCGAACGCATCGCGGTCTCTATCCTGTGGTAATCCGATCCGAGTTGGAAATGTTGGGTCATTCATCAAAAAGGAACCAAGCCACTCAATAAAATGAAGTAGTAGTACCACTCATAAATGAAGTGGCTGTTCTGTCTCTGCTGTGTTGTGTTCCTCTATGTTATTTTATAAACAGACATGACCACTAAGATATGTCGAAGTATTCGGCAGAGTCTGACCCATAAGGCACGGGTTCTCAAAAGATAAAATATGCGAACCCCCATTTTTTGGGGGGACTTGACTTGGGTTGGATTTAAACATTGCCAGAATGTGATTGGTAGCATAGGAAAGTAGAAAAGGTATGGTAACAACGGCTAATCCTACACAAAAGTTTGTCCTAGAAATTTAATGTGGTTGTAGTCCATACTCTCCCAGACCGGGCCCGGTATTTGGAGCTCCTATTTTTGTGGCCGGCCACAAGCATAAGTTTGGAAGCAAGAAGAGGTCTGGACGAGTTAAGGACCTTTCTGCAAACGCATGACTCAAAGAACTCCTGCAGGTACCGTTCTCTCAAAATAATTGATTGGATATGAGGCGCGTATCGCGAAGCTGCATTCGCAAAAATGTTTCATTTTTAATTAGATAGGGGATTAGGTGGGGGGGGGGGGGTGTTCGGAATATTTCATTCATAATAAACTGAATGCTGTAAGAGAGGGTGTTTTACGTTCGACGCATTTTTGTGCAGCAGAGGGATTTCATTTTCGAATTTCAAGTTAGAAAATATGAAAAATGTAAATTTTGTACAACTCGTGCCACAGATGACAAAGTAAACTACAGTGCTCAATTTTTAATTTTTATATTAATAATTCCACTTTGAGGACTTCTTGCCTTAAATAGCAAATTCGCACCGGACACGTCCAATTGGGTTCAACCGTGAAAGTCGTGTCGAAAATGTGCATGTAATGCCTAAGATAGAATTAATATCCCTGAGTACGTGGAGTTTAATTTGAATGGTTAATCAAACATAGTTTTCTCCGTCATTCTTATTTCGTTTGAGCATTGGCTTTCCACACTATGGACACACACTTCTATCCTGCATATTAAATCCACACAAAGAGTAGTATGTTCCATTCCTCGCCCTGTTTCCTCACCGGGCACAAAAGCGGACCGGAAGTGACGCCAGCAGCCCGCTTCCTGTGCACGGTCCGCTACCCCCACCCCACCCTCCATTCAGGGACCCCCGCGCATGCGCCGCGACACTTTTTTGCATTAAGTTTTAATAAATTCCAAGAACACACTTGTCTTGTTCACTCGTTTCTAAGAGGTTTGTCCCATTGACAAAGCAATACTTGATTGCGATTTCAAAACTAATGCATTGCATTGTAGAAACTCTCGGACAAAAATTATTAAATACTAATTTATTTTCCTATATTCGCGTGTCATATGAACAGCCAAAAAAAATTGTATTAATGTATAATATATAAAAATATATATATAAATATATTCTTAAACCGTAAATATTACAGTTTAAGAATTTTTTTTCTAAATCCTAACACTTTTGAAACCGTTTAATACAGGAATGGTTAAATAATCATGTACCACTTTTTTCAAAGTGAGTTTGTGTCTAATTTTATACGATGCTAGACTATACGAATATTGGAAACTTTCATCTGGCTTCAATGCATGAATTACGTTTTTTTTTTGTATGCGTCAATGTTTCTGAAGTTTTTAAAAGCATAAAGACGAAAATTCTTAAAAAAGTGATTTATTGTTGAAGTTGGATGAACAACCATTTGCCGATTGTGTCCTTATACCGCAACGGGATGCAACTATTCCGTTTCCTCGGCTATCGTAAGGTGCCGTAATATATGTTATATTTTACATGTATTGTCCTCTTACCGGGGTGGTTCTGAATGACGTATCCCTGTCCAATGAGTCTTTATTCCCTTGAAATCTTTAACAAACAACACACATTGAAGATCTCCACCTGGACTCCTTTTGGCCTCCATCCAAGGATGCCCTTTATTTGAGGCCCCTCACAATGTCACTCACTAAAATATAACTCTCTTTATTTTCTTACATTTCTATATTTTCACCACATTTTATCAATTAATGTAAATTAGTATATGTTCAACTTAAAACTGACTCATTTTGAACGAGACATAACAAAATCTTCATTTAATTCAGATCCAGCACATCTCGAAAATAGATTCCTTGGACCAGATTTTTGGGGTTTCTTGAAATTTGGTAGAGTATGCCCCGGCTTCTTGGGCCTATCAGATTACAACATGTTTACTCAAACTTTAAAAAAAAAAACATTTCTAAATACCCGAAGCGCGGTTAAAGTGTTTTCTGTAAACAACCACTTTCCTTACCTCTATTCATGTGTTCCTTTTTTTCTGTGGAATCCTCCGTTGCGCTCTTCTTTTGTGTGAAGTTTGTTCAACTGTGTGTTCCATCCTCAGTTTTATGACGGAAACGGACTCAAAAGGGCAGCCATTGCGAAAAGTCGGACACTACACGACGAACAAAATCCCGAATAGAAAAAAACTGAGATGTCTATTTTTACTAATTATTGTTTATTAATAAATCCTTTAGTAACATCGCATCTTAAACGTTATTTTAATATCTTAATGACCCCCCAAACCATCTTCCAACTCCTTTTTTGTCATTTGGCCAAATAAAGCCGAACAGAATATTTTATCTAAAACAAGTCATTTTGAGCAAATGAGAACTTGCAATTCGGCAACAACAATTTCGGCCTTTCTGGATTTACTGTAGTCCTTTTTCGCTTAGTGAGATGATTGAAATCTCGTTGGAAATAACTGAACCTGGGTGTTCTCAAGATTCAATTTATCAATTCTTCGTTCGATTGAAAGTTTAAGAAGGATATAACAAGCTTTTTTTGGGGGGGAGGGGGGTTGACATTTGTATCATTAAAATAAAAAAAAATCCTCTGAAACTAGGCATAAAGAAGAAATTAGTTACAAGTCACAGTTTTTCATGTCCAATTGAAGGGAATCTTTAAATAGTAAAACATGCTCCAAACCTCAAACAAAAGTGGGCACCCTTGCTTTTTTTGTGTACATCTTTAAAAATTCTACGCTTGGCAACACATTCCAAATCAGTGGATGCGGGGGAAAAACACGCATTCCTTGGAAGTTTGCTAATAGCAACGGGCTTCATGAATGGATGGCCCCCTCCCTGTTTTATTAATTTCAAAAGCAAAGAAGCGCTCCGAGAAACTTTCCGAGTGTTGGGGGGTGAGTTTCCAGGGAGGATGGAGAAACGATTTTCGGAAATGCAGTTTTGTAAATTTTTATGTTCTTGGTATACCGTTATGCCTTTTATGAGCTTTTAAGTACTTAGTTTCACATTTTTAATAATAAAAATGTGAAAAAACTGGTGCGATTATCTATTTTAAAAGGGTAACGGGAGGATTCAAAACTTGCTTAACATTCCACTGAATTTTTTTTTAAACTTTGGAATCTTAAATAATGTTCTTTAAAAATTTCAATTCTTGATTAGTCTCATACATGAGTGGGTACGCAAAAATCAATTTCTTTAGGTTTTCCAGTTGGTGTCTATCAGACGTCACTTCATGTTATATGATTGAAAAAATACGTATTTCCGGCATGTTTGTTCTACATGACTGGAGAATTTGACTAGAATCCGTCTGGGGAACAGCACAACATTACTCGAAACCCTCTTTGAGAGACTTGTAAAGCCCCCTCACATAGACAAGAAACAATAGAATAGAAACGTTAGAAATCTGTGTCTGATCCTAGTTCATATCGGCGATTCGCCTATCCCCGAAAAGGGTTGAAGTGGGGGGGGGGGGGGTATGCCCGTGAGAGTTCTCACGGGGAAGCGGAAGTCACTTCCGGGGCACCCCACATCGGAGGGGGGTGAACCCGGAGCTTCAGGTCCCTGGCCGACCCAGCGGCAAGAACTCAATAAAACCGTAAAAAATACAGTGTTGCTAAACAAAAATCTTTGCTTTTTCAGAGAAGAAATATTACGTTATTTGATACTATTCGTAATTGAACGCGTTTGCCGAATGATGCTATAAAATGTCGGTATTTGTTACCATTGCTATCCTATAAAGTAACATTTGTTTAACTCCGATCAAAAGTTATGCCCTCCTGGGCTCTTTTCGAAGCACGTTAGGCGAGGAACTGAGATTTAAGATTTTGTTACAAGTCAGCAGTTCACAATACGTCACACGGATTAGTAGCGTAGAAGATTAAAAAAAAATAAGTAAAAGGGTCTGAAGTTCAGCTATTCTATTTCATAACAAAACAATTATAAAGCTGCTGTTAACTGTACCGAATATTCGTTTCAATCACTACAACTTTGGACATTATATAGCCCTATAAGAACTTAAAATTAAACTTGAAAAGTCACATTGGTCCGATTCCCCACTTTGTCAATCACGATGCGATATTTAATGGATTTCCAATACAAATAATTTGCTTCTACCTTTCCAACTCATTTATTCATGACTTATGTATAGTTGGATTAAGTTAATTATTTCGATACATTTTTAAAAAAAACTCTCCTCCTCCAGAGAAGTCCCTGTCTTATTTATTTCGCGTAAGCCAAGCTCTCTTTCCCGGGCCTCGCACCCAGAAGTGTCACTCGAAAAGAGGGAGCTCATTATTCTGAAGATCCCGTGTGCAGCGGGATGATCCGCCCTCTCCTGTTTTTCCGACTGTTTAGGTTTCGCTAACGAGACCCTTCAACTGTTCCCCCCTCCATGAATGCATCGGCGCCACTCGAAGAACGGGGGCGCTTATTAATCTGGTTTCGGAGTCGACGTATCGATTGACATGCCATATCGGTGGCACAAATTCCTAAACTGGGAGCCCAAATGAGTAGCATGTCACCCACCCTCAAGGGCTGATCTCGGTTTTTATTTATCTTAGTTGTATAATATTAAAAAATAATTATTTCGTTTATGCGTGTTGTGTTTTTCGGCTCCATTGACAACGTAATCTCCAACCAACTTGACATTAATGACTGTGCTTTATCAAATGAAGAGTTTGCGTCCCAGAATGGATGACCGGGGTTCAGTCCAGATTTCAACGCAAGGGAAGCCATCCTTTTAAGGGGGGCACTCGCAATTCCGCCGACTCACAAATGTTCATATTTTCGTCCCATAACTAACGGTAATTAAGTATTTATTGAAGTTTGAACGACTGTAATGTACTCGCACAAGTTGTACAAAATGAACCGAACATCTAATATTCCACTCTAATGAGTGTCAGCACGTCTAAAAATTCCTTGGGCCAGATTTTGGGGCTTTATGGAAATGCCCCCGTTTGGTGGGGCGGCCGTGTTGAAGATGCGCCCTTTTCCGGGACACCTGATTGAAGAGCGTGTTTTTGCGTGTTCGGGCGGGAAGCTAATTTTAGAACAGAATCGATCTCATTCCCTCTTTTGGAAAAGTCGTCATTTTCCCCGGAAAGCTCATTAAAAATCCGCGCTCTCCTCTCTCTCGGGATGTTTTGGGAAGAACACGGAGTTATTTTACGCAGATGATTTTTTAATAATTGCCTGTGATTTAAACACGGATGTCTCGATCATTCATAGCATTTAACACGCTTTTTCTCAGAATTCACTTTCTATATTACATGTATAGGTTTTATGGTTTTCCATGGGATTTACCAATGCGTAGTCCACGGGATTAAACGTGATGTGAGACGCACATGGACAAAGTATCATACAACGTGTCACCCATGAACTTGTTTGCATGAAAAACTGTATCCACATTACCCCTTTGGCTCCAAGACGCGCGGTTCTTCCAACCCAAAATGCTCTTCTTAGCTTTTGAGATGAATAAACGCCGCTTCAGTTTGGGAACCTTTTCCAGCGGAGGAGGGTCTTGTTCCGGATGCCTCGATGTTCGCCGCAATCTCCGCGGTAATTAAGAGGAGAGCCCTTCCCGCTAATTGCCCATTAAACGGACGTCGGGAGTGAAATATGGATACCCCCCCAAGGGAGCCGTCTCTCTCTCTCTTCATGTTCGCGATGACAGGGCGGACTTCTTTCACTTTTTAAATAAAAACTTGGAAGGTTTGAACAGCACCGAGTCGTTTGAGCATTTCTTGAGATAAATGCCCAGATTGCTCGGGGTACGCCTGGCGAAAAATTATTTCATTTTATCTGTAATGCTGCGATGCTCATGAAGACAGGACACGCTTTAACCTGTATTACAAATTGCAACGTTATTTCTTACTACATTTGTAGAATGCCGATTACAGCTATTAGCAAGATAAAAAAAAACTGTTTATCCGTTTAACGATAGGGATTGTCCCTAAATACCTTGCATTTAAAATCAGTATTTTCAGTTTCTCTAACATTAATATTATTTAGTTATTTTGACGTCTGTTAGGTTCAGAAAACCATAGAGAAGGTGTTTTTTTTTTAATCCCAGTTCTATAAAGAAAACTAGCCCTTAGGGCCCATCTATCAAATTGCCCTGGACCCGGAATGTTATGCTCATTCTACCCACTTTTCAAGAGGTCCAAATCCAAGCAATCTATATTTGGCCATTCTGACACTATTTCAGATCTGCCAGATCTCCGGTTTTAACCCGGCAATACCTTCTCTTATACTTTTTGAATTTTCGTGTCATGCGTTACCAATTACCGGATTTGCGAAGTAGGACACATTTAAACTCTCTCTTGAATCCAGAAAATTGTTTAAATCTGGAGAGTTGGCAGTTTGGATGAATTAACATCACCCTATATAGAGCCACAGTTGGCAGGTCTGCTATTGACATGAAGTGTTTTGTTTCCATTAAAAATAATTAACTTGAGTCTATAATGGATTGATGTTCCGCAATAACTAATTCCCCCTTAGTCATGAAATTTTAGGTTAATATGGACATTAGTTTATTTTAGTCTGCGACCCCTTCATAAAAACCTGGCTTCCCTTACACTGCAGGATGGATCGAGCCTATCTAACAACACAGGCTCATTTCAGTAACAATACTAATACATACTTATAAAAGAAGTCGAATCGTGGGCCCCCCAACTGAATCCTCGTGGGGCGGTTGCCACCTTTCGTTGGCAATTAATGTGCGGCAGCAGCAGACGATCAGCTGCGCTCGTTCCACAGACGACACTCGACAGGTGGTAGTGGCGCGTGGAACACACCTCGAGAGGGGAGGAAGCGGTAGACGAAGGGGAAAAAAAGTAGCAACTCTGTGGCAAGTCAGCCAAGTTCCATCGTCGGACATGGACTTATGAAAAAAAAACTCCGTCAATAGTACTTTTCTGCAAAATCTAACATTGGAGTTCAATGTATTTACAAAATTACCGCTTGCAAAGACTAAGAATTTCGAATAAATTCATTTCTAGGCCATTCCATGTCAAACCAACAAGGCAAGCAACCTTACCATTTTTGATTCGGATAAAACCTTCAGGAATATTATTTGTTGACCTTCTAAATTCAGATTTTGTTTTTAAAAAAATTAATTTTGCTCAGTTTAGGAGTCATACATTTTCGAAAACTGTAAAAAATCTATTTTTATGGCTACTTGATCAATAAAAATAAAACGTCATAAGTTGATTTTTGTAAGGTACCATTGGAAAGAAAATTGTATGAGTTTTAGCATTATATTTTATTTAAAAATGAGTCTTAAAAAATTAATTTTTAGAGAAAAGTTTGTGAAAAACATAGAAAAAGTTCATCTAGTTTCCTTATCACTTTCTGACATATTTTCTTGGTAAACATCTCAAAATGGTTTTGGGATTACAAAATGCCGGTTCTGTGCAGGCATGCTGAGAAAGTTTTCACGAGGAGAGTCGCGCAATGAAGAATATTCTACTTGCATGAGGCCTTGTGCCTCGTGAGGACGCATTCATTGGAACTCGTTGACTCTTCAAATGATAATCAAATCGGGGAAGAAGATGGGGGAGCACAGGTTAATATCGAGATTTTGGTTCATACGATTCATGTACGACGACCGTGGAACAGCTACCGTAAACTAACATAAAGGACCATTGTTTTATACTCCTGCCACCAACAAGAAAGTATAGGCTGACAGATACATTATTTCAGGACAATTTTGCTAAATGTCTAACTGTGCAGTGCAGGTTCGCGGCAGAATGGTTCTCTATAGAACTTCTTGCGCCTCATACTGCAAACATGACCACACAGTGCACATATAAGCACATTTCCCTACAGCAAACCCTGCACTCATTTTAAGAGCTTCCTCATTTTATCCAATTTATTTAATTGGTTAAAAGCTAGATGGCACTGTGAAGCATCTAAACAATCACATTTTGCGTTAAAATATGTAAAATCTATCTAGTATTCCAATTTTTTTGAAGTGTTGGGCTTCCATTTAGCAGATATTTTGCTTTCGACGCGTGAAACGCAAAGGAAGCGCCAAACGACGCAGAATTGTCATTTTGCAGATCTTTTCCGCGTCTTTGGATTTCCACGAATTTCTGCTTTGATGTGAGTTGTTACATGTATAAAAACCCTGTTCCTTACTTATAACGTTGATGCTCCACATGAGTACACTCTTAAAACAAAAGAGTGAAATTCACTCCTATAGGAGAAGTGCATTTTCGGCACCGGAAAGGAGTGGAAATTAACTCAGACTGAGTTAAAACCGCTCGATATAAGAGTGTAGGACGCAGATTGTTTTCTTTTATTTCTTTTACCCACTCCGAAAAAGAGTGAAATAGGATAAGTGCATTTTCGGCACGGAAAGGAGTGGAAATTAACTCAGACTGAGTTAAAAACGCTCGTTTGTTTTAAGAGTGTAGATTCATTTATGCAAACTTGTTTTGGACTTCCTTCTATGCTCATTTCGCGAATGATGACATTGCTAAAACAATCTTCTGGAAATGAAAATATCATCCGATACTGATAACGGAGAAAGAAATATAAGTTTATTTCAATACGAGAACACACTGCAATGCCTGAAGAAATAAAGTATATTAATGAAGGTGTTTTAATATCAAAATGTCACGCCTAACAAAATGATAGGAAGCACTTGGTGAGCGTCATTGTGGGCTCAGGAAAAAAGGGAATATGTATGCAGAATATTCGGCATGCTTTAATCGACGTGCTCGCTCTAATAAATTAGATCAACTTTAGAAAAGCATCTTAATAACAATTGAATTGTAGGAAATATTGGGCCGATTTTCTGCAACTTCATCAGTTGACAACTGATGATAGTTAAGTGGTGTAGTTTCGAGAAGTTCAGCCAACCACTTTAACAGCATTTCCTACGATTTAATTTAAGTTTTCATGGCATAGTATTTGTAAAAATATGCACTTTTTATGTGAAAAGGCACTGCTGCACATTCCAATATACAATAGTTTTTGAGAAATTAAATGAATACCGAAATTTCCAGGTGTACGAACACTTTTGATTGCCACCTGTATAATATATTACAAAACTAATAACCTTTCTCTCACAAATATTTTTAGGGTGTGGCTATCACATAAATTTTCTTTTTATGGGTAAGTTTCTTTTCTTCGTTCTCTGTCTGTCGGTAAGTTTTCTTTCTGCGTTTTGAATAACGAATCTTAGAGAATGACGAATTTTAGTATGAATGAATATGAATAGTTTCTGTTTTAGCAGCCCATTGCAAAGAAACATTGGATGCGTTTTAAAGTATGCAAAAATACTTTGGAAAATCAAGGAAGGAAATGTTTTGTTAGCAATTTTATTTCAAGTTGCAAATCTACATAGCAATCATACAATCTTTGATGACACCACAGATTAGAATTTTTTAAAATTAAAAAACTTATTTTGCGTCATCATGTGTGGATAAAGTGAACAGCCTCGTCACTCTCTTTAACGAGATGTGACGACGAACAAATAATTCGGCCAAGTCACGCTCTGCTTTTAGAACTCAGTTTTGGCGTCATGAAGGTGTACCGCGTTGATGAGGCCGATAACCCATTGCGTAGCTTTAGCAAGCCCATATTGAGCTAGATATTAACCTGCGTGTTATCAGACTGTCTTTGAACAGTTTTAATTTTCTATACAGTCTCGATGACATGAGTGCACCCAAAAGTCTTGCTTTTGCGCAACCTAATATTTGTATTGCTTCCCCTGGTAATGTATAGCCCTCGTGTAGCTCTAGTGTGACGTTCATTCAACCAAACCCATATCCCTGATAATTATAACAAATGTTTGGTGTGAAAAATAAATATGGCTTCAATTCCTAATGCCCCCTAGGGAGTTGTGACGCCCAGTTTGGGAACTTCTTGAGCGGGGAATGGATTTTTCGTGTTTTCCTGGAAGATACGTCTCCCCACAAGGTAAAAATCTAGCTCCGCTTTTTCCCCGAAAATATAAAAGCCTTTTAAAACCTTTTTTTACTCCTTTTAAAAAAATGAGCGAACACGCGTGAGCGGATAAATGGCCGCCATCCAATCAGGAGCGGTCATTTGTCACCTTCACCCCCGGTGATTTTCAATCCGGTGATCGAAAAAGAAAAGAAAAAAATCAGAGCAATGGAACGGGACATTTGCTGCATTTCCATGAAGGGGGAAAAGTAACTTGATATTTTTCGAAGGAAATTCCTCCCGTTTTTGTTCATCCTAATAAAACCAGTAAAAATAAACGACGCTTTGTTTCGAAATTTTAGCAAATTCAACGTGTTTGAGCCTTTTCGATGAGTTAATAGTGCTTGACTATTTCCTAACTTTAAAAAGTGTTAACCAAAAAAAATTATGCTGGTAATTCTACATTTTACCAATTGGAAATAAACTGCGGATGGCAGTGCTTTTAGCTTTTATTTTGTATACATTTTGTTCGATTTATAAAACATTTAAGAGCGGAGAGAAAAAAATTTTAACCAGTAGAAAAGATAGTAATGGGAATAAATTTTCTGTCAAAAATATCGTTTAAATATGAAAAACGATCGGTCTCTAGTTATATAATAAAAAAGTAGGTCAAAATCGACATTTTGTTCGTTTTCACTTTTCTGTAATTGGGGTGTTTGGGGATATTTTATCACTTCAAAGTGTCAAATTACTTTTGAGTTTTAAAGATGGGGTTCGAATCCGACCCGAATGTTGCCGAACAAAAATGAGGTTTTCTTTGAAAGCGAGTTCATTCGTCATTCGATAAAATGATGAAATTTTTGGACGTTTAAAAAAAAGCGAGTTCGTGTATTTTTGTGATTGAAAAAGTTTGGTTTGAGTTTAGCACAGTCAGGGCTGCGTTTTTCTGCATCGACAGTTTTTAAAAACTTTTTTAGATTTCATTCATTTTAAACCTTTCCCGCAAACATTATTGATGTTAAATATCGCTCGGATTCGAAGTGTCAGTATATTGAGATACTGCTTTTTTTGTAATCAAAGTGTGATTTTCTAAAATCGTTCCCAACCGACTTGCAAGTTTAGTCTTTTTTTTTTAACCATCGCCGTTTTAACACATACCTATTCACACTAGCATTTTAGACTTTTAAACATATCTTTATTAACTTTTATTAGTCCTTCACCAAAAATAAAATACATACATGTAGAAACTTGGAGAGCTCACAAAGGGCCTTTCCCATTCAAAAGTTTCTCATAATGCCTTTATAAATACGCTCGGAACATTTAAACTATCGGAATATTTGCATTCTTGTCATTCGGATGCCATCACGAGGGTTCGAAGAGAAATTTAAAGCTTTTAACTAATTTCTTTTGTTTAGATAATATGGTCACGTTGTTATATGTATATTTGTTGTCTAAATAGCTTTCGTGAGATGTATGGGGTTCTCAAATAAAACATGAGTATCGTTTTTGTCCAGCCCCCTCTAGTGCGTCCCTTGTGTGTACACTTTTCCGTCCCCATGGCGACCCGATGACCGATCGAGCGCACGACAGGCCCCAATCGATACTCAAAAAAGTCTTCCAATAACACGTGTTTCGGACTCGCGTTCTTTGGATTCTCTAATGTCCCCCCTCCCATTTTTTTTACTCTTTTCTGTCTCTTTTTTTTTAAGTATCAAGTGCTGCGCGTGCAAGTGGACCAAAAGCGAATGGATAAAAATGTCCATTTTACAAAAGTCGTCGTCAAGGTGGAATGGAAGTCCGCTAAGGTTCTTTGTTCAAAAACAATTTATCAGTAATGCAATTTGAATAAATTGTACATGGAGATATGGGAAGGAGAACAAATTATTTAACAAGTGTTTTTTTATTTATTTGAAAAGAAAATTTGATTCGTCACTTATTTTGTTAAAAATACGACATTTTTGTCGGGATTCGTGGTAGATGAAATTCCTCATTCTATAGCATCATTATGTTCATCATTATGAAAAAATTCAAATATAGTTTTTTTTTAATATTGTGTGTAATCACCCATAAAATATGTAAATCCCGTTGACAGCGATCATTTTAGTTGCTTTATATGCCAATCAAATAGATTAATCTAGGTAAGAGTATCAGTATATCTACTACTCCTGCCTTAATCTCGATAACCCACGTCGATGTCCTTTCACTACGAATATGAACTTAACAAGTCCTGAGCTCTCGTGCAGCGGAACTCCGACACCATCTGCCGGCGCGTGGTGGTTTGCCGCCGCGAACTACTTTCGTCGGGCTCTCACACAGGTGCCCCCCCCCCCCCTGCCACTTCCGGGGGGGGGGGGGGGGCAGCAGCAGATGTCTCGGGCACACAAAGGACTTCCTTCTCCTCGAGGGAACAGGAAGCCGCTCGAGAACTCGTTCCCTCGGGACGGGCCGCTCTTGCGCAACCAGGGTGCCCTGCCCTGGGTGACAACAAACAATATTCATTAAAGCATCAGTCTCGCGTCAGCAATGGACGTAAATGTTAATTTACAGGCATACATTGCTTTCAAATGCATTGTCTTAAAAACTTTGCTTGTCTATGGACATTTTCCATGAGTAACAATTTTATTAGTACATGAAACTTTATGATAATGTTTTTTTTTCATAGTGAAGTCGTATATAAAAGTAGTATTAAAAGTATACTACGTAGCATATAAAAAATAGTACAAAAAAATTCATGCTTTTTTAAAATAAGAGTTAAAAAGATCTTAAAAGATGTTGAAATAGGTCAAAATAAACTAACAATAAAAAGTTTGTCATTGAGGATATAATTTTTTCATTGTTTGTTAATTTACAAATTGTTTGTTAATTTTTAAAATTTACAAAGCAATTTGAAGCAAATTTTGATTACAACTTTACAATATGTTTTTAAATGTTTTTTTAATAGTTTTTTCCAATGCATTCGGAAATTTAAAAAATTCTTGAAAAAGTTCCGGGCAATATTTCATTATAGACGATCAATGTTTTCCGTGTGTATTCCAGTCAACTACTTCTGTAATATTTGGTTCAGGATTTCCAAATAAAAACATTTAGGGATCATTTGTGATAATTTTCAGTTTTTTCATATAATTTTTTAAACACTAGAGTAGGTGACTTTTGCAGTTGTTTAAGGACAATTTTCATAGCGGGAAAGCAAAGGGACTTTAAAGGGACCTCGTCACTTTATCGTGGCTCAAAACTACGAGGTTCGTCAACAATAGCTCTCGTATATCTATAATGCGACTTTATTTCACCGGAAATAAATGCAGATACGCAAATACACAAACACCTACCTTACGTTCATAATCCCAACCACACAAAACACAACGAGTAGTTCTAGCCTATCAAACCTATCAAACTTAAAAACATCTGGGCAAACCAACCGGCACAAATAGCTCAGGTGTTATCCTGTGTTATGTTTTTTTTAAAATATATATTTTCTATTGACATTTTGCAGCTAAATTCATTTCAAAACAAAAAACCGAATTTGAGAAACGACTCCCAAAACCATTTCGACAACCTCGTATTAAAACCTGACTGAAATAGGGCCAGTGGCTATACCTTTCCGTCAATACTGCAGGCAACATCTTGACCAGTAATGTTGATGGAAAGTTTACTGGTAAAATGGTCAACCTATTTTGGCATTACTGGCGGAAAAGTGTTGTGTCGTGTAAACGAACCTTTAAATAAAGAACTGTAATGGGATCCATGTTGAACCTGTTCAAGTTGGATGATCAGCAGATGAGGACTGCTGTGCTCTTCCCCAGAGATACATTTCGGGCGCTGCCGCCATAAATAAATTGATCCGCGCGGGGTAATACAAGCTCCTCGTCGTTAATCCGGCAGCCGTCCTGCGTTCACACCCAGTCGTAAAAAGAAAGCGCATCTTTTGATGAGATCTCCTCTTGATGATCTCTCCCCGCTCTGATGGTTTTCCGATTCCTCTTCTTCCCAACAGAGGAGTTCCTTTTCACCAACCGTTACTTGAGATATGGCGTACGTCATGATGCACTCTAACAAAAAATTGACGTCTTGTGATATTCGTCACTGCAGACGCATTTAAACAAAACCGTGTCATCTTCATACATATTCGTGTCGTCAGGAATTCAAAAATGGATGCTCATTTGAAAACTGGTAGCGATTAGGGTCGCTTATCACGGAAAACAACTCTTAAGTCTATTCAGCGTCCCTAGTAGGGCTGACCCGATTATACCGAAATGCAGTAAATGCACTTATTTCTTTATTAGTAGGAAATTGGGAAGGAGCGGGTACGCGCTCTGTTTTATGAAGGGAAAAACTTTTCCCTCTTGAGAACATACCATTAAAAGAAATAATCTAACTGGAACTGCTAAAGGAAAAGAACATTCAAGTTCATATTTCACTTCAAGATCCCAGCTACATTAGGATCAGAAAAGGTCGAGTCATTCCAACGGTTTTAATGCGTAGAAGGAAACATGAGAAAAGTAAATATCGAAATCAATCCGTTTATCATAGAAAATGACTCGAAAAATAATATAATTTGTTAGTTGAGCTTTTGAGCGTCATTGAATGTTTCCATTTGCAGACTCCTTATTTTAGCGTGCTTTCTTAAAAACTTATTTAGAATAGTTCATTTTACGAGCATTTGAAACACATTGATTATAGCGGACGTTAAATGGTTGTATCGGTACGTTTGGGTGTATAATTGTACGCTCAAGTTGAACATTCCAACCTTATTTCTACAATTCTACAATGTGTTTTGAACCGCAGTGGTCAAGCAAAGCGATAAAATATATATATAAAAACTCCC